>OZ024740.1:322196179-322241179 GCA_964016885.1 Eledone cirrhosa
CCTTTCATCCATACAGGGTCGATAAAATAAAGTCTCACACTGAAGTTGATTTAATCGACTTCCCCCTCCCCCAAAAATTGCTGGCCTTGTGCCTAAATCAGAAACCATAATTATTATTATTATCGATTGGCAGAATTGTTAGCATGTTGGACAAAATACTTTGTGGCATAGAGTTATGGCTCTTTATGTTCTGAGTTAAAATCTTGCCGAGATCAACTTTGCCTTTCATTTTTGGGACGTTCATAAAAAAACGTACCAATCAAATACTGGAGTTGATATTATCAATGTCTCTCTCTCTGCAAATTACTGGTCTTGAACCTTAATTAGTAACTATTATCATTATTATCCCTAGGGCGGTGCATTGGCATAAGCAGTAGAGCATCAGACAATATACTTAGCTGCATAAAGTTACAACCCTTTACATTTAGTGTATCTAAATTAGCTTGTTACGGAAATATTTCACCATAAACTTCACAGCGTGTACTGGGTGTGATTATTATGTAGATGACCAACACTAGGGAGGTTATCATGTCCTTGACACAACTGAAGGGCCCTCCCTACTGCATATCTATAAGTTGCACCTCTGTTTTTCATAGAACATTTGAAGTGTACCTTATATTTTTAATCAAGGTTTTGTAAGTCCAGTAGATAAGTCACAATGCTAGCTTTTTAGTATGCTAAGGATTAAACTCAACATTGCATACTAAAGAAATGATGACTGAGTATATTAACCCTTTAGCATTTACCTTACACTATATTTACTATTGTATTTCCACAGTAAACACTTTATTTCACATAATTATCTCACATAATATTGGATCTATGAGATTTTGATATTATTTATTTTGAGAACAATACCTTAACATCAGAATGATGTTATTTGGATATCAGTGAATGTTTAGTTTCTATATGTTGTATATAGGTTAGCTTGTTAGGGAAACATCTCACCCCAAACTATGCTAATGCTTAAACTCAAGCAAGCATATAGAAAGAGGATATAAAGTGATGATATGATGATATATTTGCATATCTGAATGTATATATATATATATATGTATATATATATAATATATATATATATATCATCATTTAATAGGCACACAGACAGTGGTTGATTTACGGGTTAAAGGGATGTGGGTCGATGGTTGGTTTAATGGTATATTCTGAGTGTTTTGTTTACGGATAAGGGCAATCGACAAGCTTATTTGCATATATATATATATGTACCACATGCATATGTACATATATATATATATATATATATATACACGTATATGTATATATATATATTTATATATACACACACATATATATGTACATATAATATATATACACACACACACATATATGTACATATAATATATGTATATATATATATATATATATATATATATATATATACACATAATATATGTACATATGTATGTATATATATATATATATATATATATACATAATTGCCAGTGTTTTACAGGTGCTGACAATCATAGTTTCTTTAAGTTATTATTTATGATAATGATTATAAATAATAATAATAATACTTATTCATTTACGTTTTTTTTTATATATTAAATTTCAGTTTTACAAAAATAAACATGATTCGTTCCAAAACTGTATCTAAAAAAAATATTCTCGCTATCTCTTCTCCCACCTACAGAAAATTTTGTTTCTGACTGCCATATTAATTATAACGAGGATAAAATAATTAAAATAAAGGAATTCTATAGAAATGTATATTTAAATAACCTTTTAATCAATCAATCTTTTTTTTTTTCTGCTGTATCTTCATTTTACAAATGTTTTTTTTTTCTTTTTTTAACTAGTAGAAAATTTGATTCTTTTACCAACATTTTAAAAATAAAGTAGGCTTTCTCATGATCACAGCCTTAAAAATACCAAAATGCCAATTGATTTTCAAGCAATTATTATTATTATTATTATTATTATTAGGTTATTCATTCTACAGACAAAAAAAAATATTATTTTAAAAAAATTATAAAATTTATTTTTATTTTTATTGTCGCTTTATTTACTATTTTTTTTCTCCATGTAAATTTTGGGAAGGAGTGGGTGTCTTGAAATTTCAATGATAATTCCAAATAGTTGAACTTTAGAAAATAGTTTGTCAGTCAGTGAATATTCCAGGTAAATTAATTAAAAAATATGTTGAAAGAATTGCAGTAAACACATTAGTTATTTTTTTATTTTATTTTTATGTTCTAATTTTATTGTCATTTTATTTTATTTTATTTATTTATTATTATTTTGTAAAAATTTTTCTTTTAAATCTTAACATTGAAAATGTTAAGATATTTCTGAGTACAAACTATTCCAAAATTTCTTCTTTTCTTTCCAAAATGCTGCTTCCTTTCTATTGTCTAAGACTGTTCTCTCCCTTATTACCAAGGGGTTACTATGGAAACAGCTGCTAGTTCTTAAAATTCTTGATATTATTATTATTGTTACTATTATTGTTATGTTTTCTGCCAAATGTTCAATAAATAGTTACAAGTTATTAACTTTGAAAAAAACATTGCTTTCTTGTTTCTTTTTTTTCTTTTTTGTTTTGTCTTTCACAACCTGTCTGTCACCAGGAAGTTCTTATTTACCATATATAAAGTCACATTGATAGCTAAATCATGCCTCTTTTTTACTTACAACATTTACAAAATGCTATATATTTTGAATTGAGGTTTTGTAAGTGCAGTGGATAAGTCACAACTCCATTTTACAAACAGTATTTAGAATGTACCATATATTTTGAAGTGAAGTTTTGTAGATCAAGTTGATAAGTTCTAAGCTGGTTTTTCATCTCATATTTTCATGGGAAAATATGTGACTGATACACAAGAATATAGAGTATTGTAAACAACACAATAAATGCAACCAGTACACTTTGTAAAGTGGTTGGTGATAGGAAAGGCATCCTGCTATAGAAAACTTATCAAACAAAGGGTCATGAGGACTCTTCAGTTGTGCTATAGACATGGCGACCTCCCTAGTGTTGGGGATCTACATGATAAATGACCACGCAGCACACTCTATAAAGTGGTTGAAAATAGGTAGGGCATCCAGCCATTGGAAACCTACCAAACAAAGTGTTGGGAAGACCCTTCAGCTATGCCAAAGACATGACAACTTCCCTAGTGTTGGTGCCACATTAAAATGTACTTGGTATAGTTCAAGATCATATGTTGGGCTCTCGGCCTACCTGGAAATCTCTGGCTCCACTTGAGTACTGACCAGTCTGTTATGACATGTTTAAGCCTTGCCAAGAGGGAAAATGGATATTAAATGATGATAATGGTGTACATCATTATCATCATCATCATCACCATCACCATCACCACGACCACGACCACCATCACCATCATCATCATTTAACGTCCAGTTTCAACACTAGCATAGGTTAAACAGATTATCTCATTACAGGCAAGTCAGTTCAGGTGACCATGTTTTGCTCATATAGAACTGTTTCTGGCTAGGTTACTATGGCTGGATGCCCTTCCTAATGCCAACTGCATTTACAGTGTGGAATGGGTGCTTTTTGTCATGACACCTACACAACAAGCTTACAGGGTGAGCTGGGTGCTTTTTGTTGTGAATAAATGT
Organism: Eledone cirrhosa; assembly: GCA_964016885.1. Taxonomy (NCBI): domain Eukaryota; kingdom Metazoa; phylum Mollusca; class Cephalopoda; order Octopoda; family Eledonidae; genus Eledone; species Eledone cirrhosa. Next base: position 322,199,792 of record OZ024740.1, read on the forward strand.
TGGAAAACATTCGACATCTACTGTGCTACAACCTTGGCTCTGGGTGCCACACTAACACAGCTACTTGTGCAGAATATACAAGCACACATGCACCCTCAGAGTAATGGAATGTTGTCTGAGGTTGTGTTTACGCATATGTGCACACATACAGATGCATACAGCTAAATGTGTAGAGGGGGAGTGGGGGAGGTAGTATATAACAACCGTGGATGCAAATCTATGTGTGTATGATGCAACTATATGTGTATGCTGCATGCATGGGTAGCTGCATCTGTGTGTGGTGGGACCGATGGGTTTGTTATGGTGAATATGCATGTGTGTGGGTAAGAATATGAAGGAGACACAGTAAAAAGGCTCCCAGTCGTAGAAAACCTGCCAGAAACAGTTCTGTACAACTGAGACACAGTCTCCCAAACAATCTTGCCTCAAAACTGTTCAACTCATGCTAGCGTGGATGATGGACGTTAAACGATGATGATGATGATATTGATATATATGTGTGTGTGTTGGGTGATATATAGAGGTGTTGTGAATGTGAGTGTGTGTTAGTCTGGTAGCTGAAGTTTATGGGTGTGTGGGTATGCAGGTGTGTGGGTGTGCAGGTGTGTGGGTTTGTAGATGTGTGTGTGAGAACAAGGATAATATATATTCCTACATACACATATACTTAGAAATAAGTATATGTGGTATCTTGAGATAGAATTAGGTCTGGTGATAGTCAACATAAATACTAATCATTGATAAGATGTCACCTTCAGAATTATTGATTATTCACAGACAGTTTAAGACTGGCTGCTCATGGGAGCTCCTGGATGCTGATGATTTAGTCCTTTTAGATGAATCTATGGAAAAGTTGGAAGTGAAATACTTGACACAGAAGAAAAATCTAGAATCTTAAGACCTGAAAGTAAACTTAGGAAAAGCTGAATTCCTAATAATTAGGAAAGAAGACAACTGTGATACCATCTGTGAGATAGCTTTGTTTGATATGTCAAAAAGGAGTGGGCAGAAACTCTATAAGTGCACACAGTGTAATTTGTAATTTATGGACACACTAGAGATGTAGTTGGCAAATTAACAGAGAAGACAGACTTTGTATGTAGCAGGTGTAAAGGAGAAATAAGTGCTAAGAGAACACACTAAACAGATTACCTTAAATGCCTAGAAGGCTCTCTAAAAGTTGTAGACAACCTTTGTTACCTATGTAACCTAATTAGCACTTGGGAAGGTTGCTCTAAAAGCATAATAGCCTGAGTAACAATGATTTCAGGGAGCTAGTACCAGTGCTAACAAAAAAGGGTTTCTCTCTCAGAATGAAGGTTGAACTGTATGATATGTGTGTGTGGACTGTAATGCTATATGGTTTATAATAATAATAATGAAATTATTGTGTACAGTGCTCAGGTGCACTATAACTCGTCAAAAGTGCATGTATAGTACATAGAATAATATACAAATGTCAGGGAAGTGAATAGTGTATGAGTCATGATATACATGTATGGAGGGGGAACATTAGGTGTAGTGTTGGCGAATCTCAGGAAACATGGAGGTTTTAAAGGATGCAGTGTCTCAACAGCTAACAACTGATGCAGGGAGTTTGTTCCATGCTTCAGCAACTCTGAGCGTGAAAAAATGTTTCCGAAAGTCATGGGAGCTGTGCTGTTTTCTGACTTTGTGGGCATGCCCATGTGTATTAGACACATGGAAATCGAAAAGGTACTCAGGGTTGTTGTTGGCAATAATTTTGTGGGTGTTTACCAAGTCCATTGCCAGATGTCAGAGCTTCAATGTATCCATGCCCAGGGAAGCAAGGCGTTCAGAGTATGCTAGATGCCTGATGGAGGGTATTCGCTTGGTTGCACGTCTCTGAACAGTTTCCAGGCGGTCAATGTTCTGAGCAAGATAGGGGTTCCAGACTGGTGATGCAAATTCTAAGTGTGGCCGCACCATAGCTATATACAGCTTTAAATAGATAGCTGGAGAGCGACTGACAAAGGTCTTGCTGAGTGATGCTAAGACACCCTCGGCCTTCTTGACAATTTTAGGGATGTACTTCATCCAATGCAAATCGCTACTGACAGTAATGCCCAGGTCACGTTCAAAAGAAGACTTCTTAATATTAGTGTTGTGGAGGGAGTATATGGACACTGGGTTTTTACTCCCAAAATGCATGGTGGTACACTTGTCCACTGTTAGCTTGAGTTGCCAGTCTGTGATCCATTGTTGCATTGTGTCCAGGTCAGATTGCAGGCAAGATCTATAGCGTTCAGGATCTGAACAGTAAGACATGGCCCTTGATTGCAGAAAATTAGCAAAGGCTAGAACCAAATAAAGATAGTTGTCTAATGTTAGCATTGATGAACATGGTGGTATAAATGCTCAGAATATTGATCTCCTGGTAACTGTAGCAACATAGACATGCAACCAAGCAAATACCCTCCATAAGGCATCTACCATACTCTGAACACCTTGCTTCTCTAGGCATGGATACATTGAAGCTCCAACATCAGGCACCTGACTTGATAAACACCCACAAGATTATTAACCATCTTTCCAACAACAACCCTGGGTACCTTTTTGAATTCCATATGTCTAACACCTGAGGGCATGCCTACAAAGTCAGAAAACAGCACAGCTCCCATGACTTTTGGAAACATTTTTTCACGCTCAGAGTTGCTGAAACATGAAACAAACTACCTGCATCTATTGTTAGCTGGCGGGACACTGCATCCTTCAAATGCTTCCTGAAATTCACCAACACTACACCTAATATTCCGCCTCCATACACACACACGCAGGTATCTGTGTGTGTATCATGAGTCATACACTGTTCACTTTCCTAATATTTGTGCTATAAATGCACATTTGATGAGTTGTAGTGCACTTGAGCACTGTACACAATAACTTCATTATTAATATTTTATAAATGAACTGAGAGACAAACTAATCATAAAACCATGTATCAACATGTATATATGTCAGATGAGTGTGTTGACCATGTATCATCATGTATATATGTCAGATGAGTGTGTTGACCATGTATCAACATGTATATATGTCAGGTGAGTGTGTTAACCATGTATCAACATGTATATATGTCAGATGAGTGTGTTAACCATGTATCAACATGTATATATGTCAGATGAGTGTGTTGACCATGTATCAACATGTATATATGTCAGGTGAGTGTGTTAACCATGTATCAACATGTATATATGTCAGATGAGTGTGTTGACCATGTATCAACATGTATATATGTCAGATGAGTGTGTTGACCATGTATCATCATGTATATATGTCAGGTGAGTGTGTTAACCATGTATCAACATGTATATATGTCAGATGAGTGTGTTAACCATGTATCAACATGTATATATGTCAGATGAGTGTGTTGACCATGTATCAACATGTATATATGTCATATGAGTGTGTTGACCATGTATCAACATGTATATATGTCAGGTGAGTGTGTTGACCATGTATCAACATGTATATATGTCAGGTGAGTGTTAACCATGTATCAACATGTATATATGTCAGGTGAGTGTGTTAACCATGTATCAACATGTATATATACCAGGTGAGTGTGTTAACCATGTATCAACATGTATATATGTCAGGTGAGTGTGTTAACCATGTATCAACATGTATATATGCCAGGTGAGTGTGTTGACCATGTATCAACATGTATATATGTCAGATGAGTGTGTTGACCATGTATCAACATGTATATATGCCAGGTGAGTGTGTTGACCATGTATCAACATGTATATATGTCAGATGAGTGTGTTGACCATGTATCAACATGTATATATGTCAGGTGAGTGTGTTAACCATGTATCAACATGTATATATGTCATATGAGTGTGTTGACCATGTATCAACATGTATATATGCCAGGTGAGTGTGTTGACCATGTATCAACATGTATATATGTCAGATGAGTGTGTTAACCATGTATCAACATGTATATATACCAGGTGAGTGTGTTAACCATGTATCAACATGTATATATACCAGGTGAGTGTGTTAACCATGTATCAACATGTATATATGTCAGGTGAGTGTGTTAACCATGTATCAACATGTATATATGCCAGGTGAGTGTGTTGACCATGTATCAACATGTATATATGTCAGATGAGTGTGTTGACCATGTATCAACATGTATATATGTCAGGTGAGTGTGTTAACCATGTATCAACATGTATATATGTCAGATGAGTGTGTTAACCATGTATCAACATGTATATATGTCAGATGAGTGTGTTGACCATGTATCAACATGTATATATGTCAGGTGAGTGTGTTAACCATGTATCAACATGTATATATGTCAGATGAGTGTGTTGACCATGTATCAACATGTATATATGTCAGATGAGTGTGTTGACCATGTATCATCATGTATATATGTCAGGTGAGTGTGTTAACCATGTATCAACATGTATATATGTCAGATGAGTGTGTTAACCATGTATCAACATGTATATATGTCAGATGAGTGTGTTGACCATGTATCAACATGTATATATGTCATATGAGTGTGTTGACCATGTATCAACATGTATATATGTCAGGTGAGTGTGTTGACCATGTATCAACATGTATATATGTCAGGTGAGTGTTAACCATGTATCAACATGTATATATGTCAGGTGAGTGTGTTAACCATGTATCAACATGTATATATACCAGGTGAGTGTGTTAACCATGTATCAACATGTATATATGTCAGGTGAGTGTGTTAACCATGTATCAACATGTATATATGCCAGGTGAGTGTGTTGACCATGTATCAACATGTATATATGTCAGATGAGTGTGTTGACCATGTATCAACATGTATATATGCCAGGTGAGTGTGTTGACCATGTATCAACATGTATATATGTCAGATGAGTGTGTTGACCATGTATCAACATGTATATATGTCAGGTGAGTGTGTTAACCATGTATCAACATGTATATATGTCATATGAGTGTGTTGACCATGTATCAACATGTATATATGCCAGGTGAGTGTGTTGACCATGTATCAACATGTATATATGTCAGATGAGTGTGTTAACCATGTATCAACATGTATATATACCAGGTGAGTGTGTTAACCATGTATCAACATGTATATATGTCAGGTGAGTGTGTTAACCATGTATCAACATGTATATATGTCAGATGAGTGTGTTGACCATGTATCAACATGTATATATGTCATATGAGTGTGTTGACCATGTATCAACATGTATATATGTCAGGTGAGTGTGTTAACCATGTATCAACATGTATATATGTCAGATGAGTGTGTTGACCATGTATCAACATGTATATATGTCATATGAGTGTGTTGACCATGTATCAACATGTATATATGTCAGGTGAGTGTGTTAACCATGTATCAACATGTATATATGTCATATGAGTGTGTTGACCATGTATCAACATGTATATATGTCATATGAGTGTGTTGACCATGTATCAACATGTATATATGTCAGGTGAGTGTGTTAACCATGTATCAACATGTATATATACCAGGTGAGTGTGTTGACCATGTATCAACATGTATATATGTCAGGTGAGTGTGTTGACCATGTATCATCATGTATATATGTCAGGTGAGTGTGTTGACCATGTATCAACATGTATATATACTAGGTGAGTGTGTTGACCATGTATCAACATGTATATATGTCATATGAGTGTGTTGACCATGTATCAACATGTATATATGTCAGGTGAGTGTGTTAACCATGTATCAACATGTATATATGTCAGATGAGTGTGTTGACCATGTATCAACATGTATATATACCAGGTGAGTGTGTTGACCATGTATCAACATGTATATATGTCAGGTGAGTGTTAACCATGTATCAATATGTATATATACCAGGTGAGTGAGTTAACCATGTATCAACATGTATATATACCAGGTGAGTGTGTTAACCATGTATCAACATGTATATATGTCAGGTGAGTGTTAACCATGTATCAATATGTATATATACCAGGTGAGTGTGTTAACCATGTATCAACATGTATATATGTCAGGTGAGTGTTAACCATGTATCAATATGTATATATATACCAGGTGAGTGTGTTGACCATGTATCAACATGTATATATACCAGGTGAGTGAGTTAACCATGTATCAACATGTATATATATGCCAGGTGATTGTGATAACCATGTATCAACATGTATATATACCAGGTGAGTGTGTTAACCATGTATCAACATCTATATATATATATATATATGTCAGGTGAGTGTGTTAACCATGTATCAACATCTATATATATATATATATATATATATATATGTCAGGTGAGTGTGTTAACCATGTATCAACATGTATATATACCAGGTGATTGTGATAACCACTATGTGAAAGAACTGCTGACCATCAATTCTATCTTTTTAGAAGATTTTAAAACACTCTCCCATTATCCTAGAAATGCAGGGTTTGATTTTTCGCAGGTTTATCTGTCCACTTTTTTCCATCTCTAGGTGTATTTTTACCTGATTTAAGGTCATTTGCATTGGCAAGTATGAAATGAAGTTTTTGGTTGTTGTGGAAGAGGGTGATGAACATGACCAGTACCAACAATTCTGGTTAGATATATAACTTTACTTCACTTCAGCAAAAAGGAAAATGAATATGATTATTTGGAATCATAAATATAAAGTTTGATGGTAATATTCACAAATGAGTATAATGTTCAAAAAGGCTTGTGTTGGGATGGAGTCTCTTTGTATAATATGCATAGGTAGTAGTAAACTTGCAAGGAAGCTATGTTGTCTATATGAAGAAGCAGATGACTGAGTGTGGTTGAAATACCAAAGGGAAAAATTGCTGCCGGGCCCTTGTCGAGAGGGCTGAACATTTTTTTGCTAAGTGCTACATCTCACTACTTGCTTGAGCAACTGGAAGTGATCCATCTCTTCTGTAGAACCAGGGTGGAATGACCCAAAGAAAAATTTATCTCATTTAACCTGAAGCTGGCCAGCCTCTCCAGACCACTGACACTTTGCCAAGATAAAGAGAAATAGCAGCCAGATGTCATTCAGGGCTCAGAATGTGCGAAGAGATTTTGCTACAGGTGCACATTTAAAATTAAAAATTTTTCCAAAATTTCTTAAGTCAACCATGGCACAAAAAGTAAGAATAGTGAGTGACCAAAAGCCACAGTGTTGGCAATCGAATATAGACAATATAGGGTTTAAGAGAAGCGGATGGGAATGTAACAACCTCTCTAATACAGCTGCTGTAAAATTTTAGTGTTGGTGCTATGAAAAACGCACCCAGTGTGTAATAAAAAAAATGCATCTTGTATACTCTCTAAGGTGGTTGCATTAAGAAACCATGCCAAATATGGAATGTATGAGCAGCATTGATCATTCTATCTAACCCATGCCAGCAAGGATAATTGATGTAAAATGATGTTGACACTATATATGTATGGGTTCATGGCCAAAGTGACATGGTTAGAGTCAGAGAATGTGTCTTAGTATGTGGGATCCCAGATTAGAGGTTTACCTCTCTGGAACCAGAGGAGGACTGGGGGTTTCCCATCTGTGCACATACACAATATATATATATTGTTTTTTTTTGGGGGGGGGGGGGGAATTAATACAGGTGTAACTATCCTTCCACCACAGAGTTCCAGCATAACACCTGTCTTTAAACTACCAACACAATGATTGTATGTATGTGTATGTCTGTGTGTGTATGTTTGTGTATGTGTTTGTGTGTGTCCATGCATGCATGTGTGCATCTGTGTGTGAGTGAGTGTGTGCATGTGTGTGTGAGTGTGTGTCACATACTTGCAGAACAAAAAAAATGTCCCTCTTTTCCTGACTACTTTTTTTTAACATCTGGCTGCTCATATGTTATTTACAATTTTATCCTCTGTCAGCCACAACACATTTTTCTTTAAGCCACCAAGCAGTGACATACATGTTTATTCTTTATACTCAATCGATTTGATTGGCACATTTTGTGTATATACAACATTTCCCCACCCAACATCACCCATCCTTAGATATATGCCAGGACTATATTAATAAGAAGGTTCAGGAGAGAAAAACCAGTTTGAAAATTGCCTTAACCCTTTAATGTTCAAACCGGCCAGAATTCTCTACCTCTTTCTGTTGAAACTGGCTGTAACTGGTCACTCAAACTGATGTTAAGGTATTGTTCTCAAAATAAATACTTTCAAAATCTCGTAGATTCAATATTATACGAGATATTTATGTGAGGTAAAACCTTTACCATGAAAATATAATAGTATATATAGAGTAATGTAAATGCTAAAGAACTATAACCATCAGAAGATCATTTTTCAAATATATATCTATATATATATATTTAGCTGAAGTCTCACCTGTTACTCTCTCTCTCTCTCTCTCTCTCTCTCTCTCTCTATATATATATATATATATATATATATATATATATATATATATATATATATATATATATATACAAGTTAATATAAATTAATATATATGATAAAACACAAATACCAACATATAAGTGTTTGTATTGCAAATGACTAAGTTAGCTAGATTGAAAAATACTAATTATAATAATACAGTTTGCCTGTCTCGATTTAAAATAATAAATCAATAAAAACAAACGATATTGGCAAATGGCCGTGGTACTTAGACAAATTTAAATTTCAAAATCAAACCTGTTCCGTAGATAAGTTTAAACTTCAAAATCCAAATAAGTTTCGAGATGAAAAAGTGAAAAAATACTCCGTTCAGCTCTCCTCAGTAAGTACCCTGAACAATTGGTATGTTTCACTTCAAAATATTTAAAAAGACTGTTTAACGCACATGGTTTTCCAGTTTCTAGCTGCCGCATACTCGTTCTGCTAGAAATAACAGCCGTTTATATGGGGCTAAAGTTAGCTCTACAATAAGGAGCAGTGATACTAAGAATAATGAGTTCTAAACTCAAACAGTCCTTTACAATGAAATAGCTCAAAGAAAGAAGTATTTCTGAGCCGTGTAATTCAAGTTAATATAAATTAATATATATGATAAAACACAAATACCAACATATAAGTGTTTGTATTGTAAATGACTAAGTTAGCTAGATTGAAAAATACTAATTATAATAATACAGTTTGCCTGTCTCGATTTAAAATAATAAATCAATAAAAACAAACGATATTGGCAAATGGCCGTGGTACTTAGACACATTTAAATTTCAAAATCAAACCTGTTCCGTAGATAAGTTTAAACTTCAAAATCCAAATAAGTTTCGAGATGAAAAAGTGAAAAAATACCCCGTTCAGCTCTCCTCAGTAAGTACCCTGAACAATTGGTATGTTTCACTTCAAAATATTTAAAAAGACTGTTTAACGCACATGGTTTTCCAGTTTCTAGCTGCCGCATACTCGTTCTGCTAGAAATAACAGCCGTTTAGGTGTTCCAGAATCCCACATTTTACACAAAAGTGTTTTTTTCTTAACTCCCTATGCATTTTCTCATACCATTTTGTATATTATCAATTTATAATTTAATTTTGATTATTTCAGACTAATTTAAGCCTTGCCTAATAGTTGCAAATTGGCAGAATAATGGCGGAAACCAGTGGGTCTAGTTGTAGCTACTCGCTCCATTGTGATGATTGAGAAATATGGCTCCTGGGGCAATATGTTACATCCTTTACACCAAACATAATACCAACAAAGGGGGATGTTCTAAGATATTTCTTCTACCTGAAAGATGGTCCTATGAAACACGAAAAGCATGTGAGCTTCAATGGTGCTATTGTGGATAGGCTTGTGATGAAAGTAGTTAGTCAGTCGGAAAAAGCTGGTGTGGCGACTCAACGAAAAGACAAAGTGAAACTGAAAATTATGAACATGTACAGTGAATACAGAAATTTACAAAAAAACAAATGTTCTAAGTCAAACAAAGAAAAGGAAGCACTATTTATTTCTGAATTGGATTCGTATTTCTACATTGCATTTACTGATGCTGAAAAGAAAATTTTCTTCGTAATAATGAAGATGCTACATTTCTCGAAGCCCTGCATTACCAGAAAAAAGTATCTCTGGGTGCTGAAGACAAGCGTGATCAGGTTTCTGTGGCTCGTCGAGAGTCAGAGAACCATAGAAAGTGTTTGTCAGGATCTGTAGCAGTACAACTTCCATGTAATGAACTGAATGGTTCAAGTTGAACCAATGATGAAACTGAAGATGAACAGGATCCTGAATTTCAGGCCTCAAACCCACCCAGAGACAGCTCAAAGTCAGACAAAAAACGAAAAGTCCAGCTGGAACTCCCAAAGAATCCATTTCAAAGTCCAAAAATTTCTCTAATGGCTGATCATTTAAACCTGACACTGGGCCTGAGAACAGCATTTATGACATCGATTATTTCTGAGCGTGGGACTGACATAGACGCCACAACTCTCTTCAAGATATAGTAGCAGACGTGCAGCTAAGAAGATCAGAACTGTCGGGGCTGAACACATAAAGGAACAATTTGCTGTACCAGACTTTGTTACCTTGCATTGGGATGGCAAAATAATTCCTGGTGACCACGAGGGGCTAGGTGTGCTAGTTGCTGGAACGCCGGACTTCAGAGAAGGTAAACTCTTTGGTGTTCCCATAATTCCTGATGGCACTGGAACCACCCAAGCCAAAGCATTATTTGATCTTGTTAAAGACTGGAATGTTGATGGGTCTGTGGTGGGCTTGGTCTTCGACACAACTGCTTCGAATTCTGGATGGAAAAATGGTATCTGTGTGAAACTAGAAGAGATGCTCAACAAAAAGGTGTTTTATGGAGCGTATCTTGTGTGCAGTGTGGCAACAACTATTCGGAACAATGTCCAGTCCAGGCACCCCAGAGTTCAAGGAGTTCAAAAAAGATTGGGTGTCACTCACGGACAAGACCAACTTTGAAACATTGAACATTGTTGACCGGAGACTCAAGCGTCTGTGTTCTGAGAACATCAAGTTCCTCCAAGATTTGCTGACATTCGACGATGGGAAAATAAGTTCTCTTCCACGAGATGACTACCGAGAATGTGCCGAGTTGATGTTGATCTTGCTTAGTGTCACCCCTCCTCGTGGAATTCATTGGATGCTGCCTGGTGCACATCATAACACTCGGTGGATGTCCACAATCATTTATAGTGTAAAGATGTATGCATTTGGTGAGCGACTCAATTACGATCAAGCTAAAATGGAAAAGTTGCGCCGGATCTGTATGTTCAATGCTCTGATCTACATGCGATACTGGCTGACAGCAGTCAAGTGTGCTGATGCACCATCCAATGACCTTCAATTCTACGTGGAGTTGACACAGTACTGTAAGGTTGACAGAGATCTCTCGCAGGCAGCCACTACTGCTCTGAGCAGGCATCTTTGGTACCTGACGGAGGAAGCCATTCCACTAGCGCTGTTTTCAAGTCAGGTCCAAGAATCCAAAAGAAACAAATAGCCCAACGTCTTGTCAAAACGAAAACGTCTGGGCCTCTCGACCGTGGTGCTCCAGTATTTCCCGAGTTGAAGTCGTCCATGAAGCTGCCTCATCTAGTTGGGAAGAAATCAAGGCTTCTGTTCGATCTCCTTGGTCTCGACGATACTTGGCTTGAGCTGTCACCTGCAACTTGGTCATCACAAGCGTCATATCAAAATGCCTGTGCTGTTGTTCACAATATCAAGGTAGTCAATGATCTGGCGGAGAGAGCAGTCAAGTTGATAACTGATTTTGTTGCCATCACCAAGAATGAGGAGGAGAAGGAACTACAGAGGCACAAAACTAATATACCAAGTTATGAAAGTAACAAAAGAACTTTTAGCACAACTAATTAGAGAAAAACCCAAATTAAATGAATTTCAGTTTGATTTTGTACCAGGGAGGAGGACCACAGATGCCCTCTTAATAGTGAGGCAACTACAAGAGAAGTTCCTTGCTAAGTGTAGATCACTGTGTGCAGCTTTTGTTGATCTGGAGAAGGCTTTTAAAAGAGTACCATGATCTGTCATCTTGTGGCCCTTAAGAAAACTAGGTGTAGAAGAATGGCTTGTGAGAGCAGTGCAACCCATAGACAGAGAATCTGCCTGTAAAATTGAGAGTAGGTAATGAATTTAGTGAGAAATTCAATGTGCAGGTAGGTGTTCATCTGGGCTGTCTTCAGCCTACTTGTTTATTGTAGTTCTCAAGACCATAACAGAAGATGGCAAACTGATAGGCAAATGAGACAGGCCTGGAAAGTCTGGAAAAAATAGAGTAACTAAGAGTAATACCTAATATCTGAAAGAGATGTTGGGAGAGATATATACTTAGCAAGAAGAGAAGCAGAAAAGAATACATTTGCACATGTTCTAAGTCATAATGATGAGCGTATGAAGTGTTCCAAATTGTTAGACAGTATGTTAGAGAAAATTGAGATGTGGTTGGTGAAATGTGTGTCTAAAATGATAGTGAAGCACATATCTTGACTGATGTCAAAAAAGAAAGAGGCATAGAAGGCTTATTACAAGAGAATGCTGAACAAAGAGTATAAATGGGACAGCGAGGACCTACCTCTTGCAGACCCAGCTGAGGGACCAGTAATAAAAGTTGATATCAGTGTAAAAGATAAAGCATTTAAGGATATAAAGGTAGGGAAGACGGGTACACCATCTGGTGTAATTGTTGAGATGTTAAAAACATCTTGCACATAATTAAGTAGTACAAGATAGCATCATACCCAATGACTGGCACAGGAGCATTGTAAACTACTAGAAAGGCAAAGGAGATGGATAAGAGGGAGGTAACTACAGAAACATCAAGTTAATGAACCAGGTCATGAAACTTACTAAATGGTACAACTGATTAAAGACAGAATCAATCTAGATGAGATACAGTTTGGTTTTATGCTAAGTAGGGATACTACCAATGTACTCTTCCATGTGAGAGAACTACAAGAGAAGTACTTGACTAAGAGTAATACTCAGTACCTGGCATTCATAAATTTGAAGAAGGCCTTCAACAGAGTCCCCCTTCTGTGATTGGGTGGACACTAAGGAAATTAGGTGTAGAAATACTACCAGCAAGATGAAAGTTGGCAATGAGTAGGATTGAGGAATTTGAGATGCAAGTGGGAGTCCACTAGGGCTTGGTCCTCAGTCCATTTCCGTTTATCATTGTACTTCAGGCCATAATTGATGAGTTTAAGACTGACACTCCATGGGAACAGCTGTATGCAGATGACCTAGTCCTTATAGCTGAATCCGTGGGAGAGTTAAAGTGAAAATTAGAAGAAAAATCTAGAATTGAAAGGCCTATAAGTAAACTTAGCAAAAACCAAAGTCTTAATAAGTAGGAAAGAGGACAGGAAGATGATGCCATCAGAGAAGTGGCCTTGCTCAATATGCTGGAAAGGGGTTGGCAGAAATTCCACAAGGGTCACACACTGTAACCTATGGACACATGAGATATAGTGGAATTTCAGGCAAGTTAATGGAGAAGATAGACTTTATATGCAGTAGATGTATGGGAGAAGTAAGATCTAAGAGCACATATGATATAGGTTTCCTCAATTTCAAGGGAGGTTCCCTAGAAGCTGTTGGCAGTTTTAGTTGCCTATGTGACCTAATCAATAGTGAGAGAGGACAATCTGACAGTATAATAGCCAGAGTATGAAAAGGCTGGGCAAAGCTTAGGAGGCTGGTATCTCTGCTGTCAACAAAGGGCTTCTATCTCAGTGTGAAGGGTAGACTGTATGATGACTGTGAACTGCAATGCTGCATAGCAGTGAGACATGGGTCTTGAGTGCAGAAGACCTGCAAAGGCTAAAAAGGAAGCAAGTATATTCCAATGGATGTATAATATTAGTGTGCATGAACAATGTAGCAATAGCAAGCTGAGAAAAAAATTAGTATAAGAAAAATTGGATGTAGTGTACAAAGAACATGTAATGCGTAAGGAAGATGACAGCTGTATAAAGAAGTCTGGAGAAATCTCAGTGGGTGGGACTTGCAGAAGAGGTAACGAAGATCAACCTTATGAAGCTGAACTTCACGGCAGAGATGACAAAGGACGATGAGGATTGGCAACTTATGATACCAGAGAAGACTTACCTACCAACATTAAAGATATGACCTGGCCTATTCATGTTCCCTTCTACTATCACTCCTTAGTAGCTGCTACCATCATTGTACACCCATGCTACCAGAGGTTACCCTCTCCCTTCATAATCATCACTCTGTCAAATCTCCCCACACCTGACATACACCCATAACATTATACTTATCCCCCTTCTTAACATCCAACCCTCTCTAAGGTAAAGAGGGCTCATCTGTTGAGTTAATAAACAACAACCACTCTAGTGCAGGTGCCACAAAAAATGCACCTCGGGTGGTTTGGCAGTAGTAAGAGCATTATACAGTAGAAACGATGCCAAAAATGGTCGATAGGAGTCCTTAGCTGTGTCAAGGGAACATCAACCTTTCAAGTGTTGGTGATTCACACGATAAACACACTCAGTATACTCTGTAAAGTGGTTGGTGTTAGGAAGAGCATCCAGTATTAGGAAACCTGCCAAAGTGTCAGTAGAACTCTTCAACTGCATCAAAGACATAACAACCACCCTAGTGTAGATGCCACGATAGAATGTAGTCGGTAAAGCACAGGAATGTAGGCAAGCGAGATAGATGTGGGGCCCTGGTATGTTGGAGCACTCAGTAGAGTTCAGGAACGTATTTGGTAAACAGGCTTCCAGATCATCTAAGACGTCAGTAGTTAGAATACTGACTTGGTCAGTGACGGCTCGTCTAACCCATGCTAGCTTCCAAACAGGGAAAATGATGATGATGATGATGACGATTATATATATATGTATATTAGAAAGAGTCATGGCCCGACTCTTTCTAATATAGCCATACACTACTATCCCAAATATCGAGTACTCTGTTGAGTAATTATTTTAAAACTGGGTCTAACCTGATGGGTGTGTGTGTGTGTGTGTGTGTGTGCGTGCAGAATAAGTTCGATCATTCAGTATCTGTAAATATGAGGTAGTATTTAAGTCAGTAATCTAGTAATCAAGTAATTTTAACATTAAAAAAACAACATTTATTAATTATTTAACTATATAAAACGAATTTTGTTAACGAAATAAAAAATTGTCTTATGGAAGATACAGTAACATCAGAGTTACCTCCCTTGCACAGATTGCTTATTCCCTCGCCTATTTCTTTATTTATTAATCTCATTTCCTCTTTATCTGTTATTTTCTCTCCTTCTCTCCATTTTTATATTTTCACATTTCAATTTCTCTCTCCTACTTTCGTTATCTCGGAAATAATTTTGATTAAATTTTGTCAACATTTTTTGGTTCATAATTAAGGTGTCTAGAATTATGATTTAAAACGTCTTGTTAAATACTGGCATAAAATACAACCACCCGTGGTAATGCTGCGAGCGTGTTGGCTTGCCTCAAAATATTCTGTTGACCCTTGTGATGTGCGGCTGATTGTCGCACTTAGTGATGAATTGATGGTCGAATTCTTCTTTTTTTCTTTCTCTCGCTTTAGTCAAATATTTGTACGTCATATTTGTGAGGTTCCTAGTCATAATTAATTGTATTTATTATATGTTTATATTTGTGTTTATATGTTCATTCTGAAAGAATTGTGAACAAATTCAACTGCGAATAAAATTTACACAAGAGATTTTTTAAAAATACAAATATATAGATCAACGTAATCTCGTTTCTATTTGCCTGACTTACAATGTGACATTCAACAAGTCTTTAGTAATAATTATGCATGTATATATATATGTGTGTGTGTAAATAGATTTTTCCCTGTGTATTCGTTGGTGTTATTCTCTGTCCGATTTCAGCACGCTCTCTACGCATTAATACTTGCCACTGAAAAATAAAACCGAATTCTTCCCGTTTCTCATCGAGTATTGACCCGGCCGTTCTAAAATTAGCGACTCGTGTTACATTTGGACAATGATGATCACGATAAATTCCTATTATATTTATATATATATACACACACACACACACACACACAGAAAGTTAAAGATACCCGGGGAGAATGTGGATTGTTATTCAGTAAAGGAATATGTCTTTCTCATGTTTTGTCGGTGGAGAGAAATGCGATATATTTGTAAAATCTATCGTAAAATTTAGAATGAAGAAAATTAGCTACAGTAATTTTTAATGAGAAAATGTTATAAATTTTAGACAACATGGCTGAATCATCTCCAATTAATGCTATAAAATTAATCTCATATAGTCCTTACTCATTAAAAATTAAAAAATATAGATATATGCTTATCGCATTTCTGAAATCGATATAAAGCATGAATTTTACACTTGAACTTTCAGCAGCCGAAATAGCTCAGTTGGGAGAGCGTTAGACTGAAGATCTAAAGGTCCCTGGTTCAATCCCGGGTTTCGGCATCCGGAGGCTGCTCCTTATTTATTTTATTTTTTTTTAAAAATAACTTTTATAATAAATATTTACTATTAAACTGTTATTTTTTTTGTATTGCGTCTGAATGTGTGTTCTTTACATCATATTCAAAGTGCAGTTAGCCGAATATTTAAGATGTTCATGTTGCAACCATTAGATCTTGGGTTCGATGGCATCTTGGGTAAGTGTCATTTGCCATAACCTTCGACTGACCGGTACTTGATGAGTGAAGTTGGATTGTCATAGTATCACTCTGAATCTCCTTGAGAATTATGTTAAGAGTGCACGAGTCTGTGGAATGCTCGAGCACTTAGACGTTAATTTCTGGAGTAGGTTATTCAGTTGATCCAACAACTGAAACATTCAACGTCGAAATCGACGGTTGATTCAAAGTACACACTCACATACACACACTTACACGCGCACATACACACATACATACTCACACACATATATATATATGTATGTATATCACTATCATCATCATTGTTTATTTTCCATACTCACATGAGTTAAATGGGTTGTTACGTTATAAAACTAGTCAGGTCAGGTGACCATAGCTTGCTTATATGGATCTGTTTTTAGCTTCGTTTCTACAGCTGGACGTCCTTCCTTATACCAACCACATTACAGCATGGACTGGATGCATTTTATCATAACACCAAAAGAACTACATAACAGGGTCTGTATTATGATGGGGGATGGTGTGTGTGTTAGAGATATGTGTGTGTGTATATATATATACTCCTGTGTCAGTGTTGAACAAAAAGGTGACGAGGTTGCCTAAACACTGTACGGCGTAATTCGGGCTGTTTGTTTGTATATAAATGTAAGTATGTATGTATGTATACGTACATACATATATGTATACAGACGTACAGTAGTATGTATATATATACATACATCCACACATATATATATGCACGTATCGGTTTACCGAACATTTATTATAATGCTCGGTTTGTTTGTTTGTTTGTTTACAAATATATATACATACTACTGTACGTCTGTATACATATATGTATGTACGTATACATACATACTTACATTTATATATATTATACACATATATATATAGGCAGATTGTATATATTAAGGAAAACGAAGTTTTGTTTACATGTAGTTATTTTTTTTTATTATGTATCGACCTGTTATGCGTGTTTCTCAAGATCACCCATGGAAGTTATGGACCTTACTCCATTATCAATTTGCTCTTCAGACTGGTTATTCATCAAAAGATATATATATATATATACATATCTTCTTCTTCACCCACTTATTCCTGGGAGAGTAGTGTCGGCAGAATTATCAAGCATGCCTTCCAGCAGGTCCTGTCAGAAGCAACTGTCTTGAAATGATGTGGCTGGATCCCCCAAGCGAAACCAGCCGAACTCATGGATGTTATCCAATGATCTTGATCAGAATCTACCCCCTGGGTATCGTGCATGATGATTTTGCCCATAAAAATCTGTCCAGTGATTTTTTCCTGAGACCTTCTAATAACTGTTTCTACTTTTGGCACAAGGTACTTTATTTTATCGACCCCGTAAGGATGAAAGGCAAAGTTAACCTCGGCGGGATTTGAACTCAGAATGGCAAGGGCCGTAACTTTATACGTCAAAGCATGACGTCCGACTCTCTACCGATGTTCATAATATGGGAGCTGTGGTCTTTCAGTTTGGAGAAGTAACGGTTCTACCTGGAGCGACTCTGATCTCTGTGCTATGCAGTCTATCAAGTAATGTTATTCCAAAGACCCGTCAGATGAACCCCATTTTGGCCACTTGCATTCACGATCATATTCCTTGAGAGGGAAAGTGTCTCAGTCTTCACAGCACTGATTTTCATTCCTGTCATGCAGCACTTGGTAAATTTGCATGGTGATAAATTAAAGTTTTGCCTAAGATAAACCCTATAGTTTATGCTGATTACTTTACTGACAGGTGGAAGTGATTTAAGATAAGAATGATATGTTAATAATTTATTTCTGGGATATACAAATGATACAGGATTATGTATATTTGGTAAAATAACTATTTACAAAGACAATAATTTCATTATTACTATTATTAGATGCAGGGTGAGAACCCAAGACCTAGTGATTGGGAAGCAAACTTCTTATGGAAAAAACATGACTAAGATAGGAAATGCATTGTGTGTGTGCGTACATTTTAAAAGTTATATATCTATCTATTTAAAATCATCTGTATGTATATATATATATATATATATATATATACAAACATACATGTATTATTATGGTTGATGTAACAATATAAAGTACTCCCAACAATATGCTCTTCTCTTATCAGTCACCAGTTTATTGTAGCAATCAAATCATACCATGAAGTGAATAATAAAGTTAGAAAAAAATATACAAAACAATATAGAATTTGTTGGGTTTTTTTAATTAAGTGTGGTATCAGGTTAAAATGTGTATATTTAATTAAGTCAGATAAATATAAATAAATATATTTTTTTAATTTTAATTCCATCAGCTGACAATATATTGTTAAAAACTTTTTGTTTCTTTGTCACAACAAATTGAATAGAAACAAAGAAGCTATATTTTTAATTAGGGTTTAACATATAAGAATAAAAATAAGTGCGTACTCACACACACATAGACACACACACACTGATGCTTACACACAGATGTACACACACACAGATGCATGCACATACAGATGCACACACATTTACATACAGATGTACACACACACAGATACATACTTACACAAATGCACACACATAGATGCAGACACACTCACACACGTGAATATATATATATATCATTATCATCATTGTTTAACGTCAAACACCATGCTATACAGCATAGGAGTTATGGCCCTTTACATTCTGAGTTCAAATCTCGCCAGGTTAACTTTGCCTTTCATCCTCAGAGGGTCTATAAAATAAAGTACCAGTAATGCACTGTGGTAATTGCTGGCCTTGTGCCAAAGTTGGATTGGCAGTATCAGTAGAGAGTCAGACACCATGCTTTGAAGCATAGAGTTACGTCCCTTTATGATCTGAGTTCAAATCCCGCCGAGGTTAACTTTGCCTTTCATCCTTACGGGGTCAATAAAATAAAGTACCAGTAATGTACTGGGTAATTGCTGGCCTTGTGCCTAAAATAGAAACAATTATTATTATTATCATTACACTCTGTTTAGTACAACACCAACAATAAGAACCAAACTACTGGAAACTATATATCGAGTGCTCACTCTGGTGAACCTACAGCAACTTTATGTTACAATCCCTAAACTATATATATATATACATATATATATATATATATGATTGGGAATATATATTTCCCACATACATATACAGTAGACAATATAGGGCTTGAGAGAACCTCTTTGGTGCTGGTGCCATGATAAAGTGCACCCAGTAAACTCAGTAAAGTGTTAGTGTTTCTGCTAGGAAGGACATTTAGCTATAGAAACCATGTCCAACGTGCAATGTATGTGCAATGTATGAGCAAGATGGGCCAATACGTCTTGTCTAATTCTGACCATAACAACCCATATATACAATGCCTGCATCTCAGTTTCGAAAATTGTCATTCCTTGACCTTTTTCTCATATATGGGTGGCATGAATATGACTTTTTAACCCTGCTGTAGTGAAAGAAAAAGGAAAAGGCCATGCTCATGCAACACAAGTGTAAGTCGTTTAGATCAAGTGATGCCTGCCTTTGCACTGGACTAATTTCACTCTCTGAACAATGGTGACATGCATCCAAAAAGAAGAACAGGTCAACATCATTGGCTGTCACCAAGTCATAGGTTTTACATAAGAGTTTTCCTTCTCCTAGAATGATGTCCTAACAAGAACTAGGGTTTACTCAACTCCTAGTGGGCTAATTGCATGCTTGTGCACCAAACAGAGCATTTCCAATTAGTGTGAATCTTGTATATTGGGCTTTATATGGTTGTTGGCAGTGTTTTTCAGGCTGGAAACCCTTCTTATCACCAACCACTTTACAGCATGAGCTGGGTGCATTCTTCGTACCACCAGTACTAGAGATGTTGGCTAACTGGACTTAAGGGTCCTCTCTACCTTGTATCAGTTTTTATTCAGAGTAACTGTCCTCCTAGATAGGCAGTCTTCGTCATGGCTTATGGAGTTCACATCTACCCCATGCAGTCTTGTTCATTTGGAATGACTGCCCTCCTAACTGGGCTGTCTTCTCTGGGGCTTACAGAACCCATGTCTATCCAATTATTTAGGTATGTTTATAGCATGATTGATAAGTTTAGGAGGCACATGGTTGTCATAGTGGAGGGGAAGTGAGAAAGTGGAATACAGTGTTAGTTAGCATAAGGTTGAGTTCTGTAGGCAACAAGGTTATTTATATATATAATAAATTGGGTTCTGATCTAGTGAAATTAGTAGATTGCAGCTGCATTACTGCAATTCGGCAGATTCATTGAGTGAGCTAGACATTGGCTGGAGAATGTTGACTTAATACCAGCGATCTTCGTTACTTTTATAATATATATCATCATCATCATCATTTTACGTCTGCTTTTCCCTGCTTGCAAGGGTTGGATAGGTCCTATTCAGCACAGCATCTCTCCACTTGTCACGGTCTTTCGTCATCTCCTCGGTGAGTTTCAGCAATCTGCTCTCACCACATCCGCCCATGTTTTATGTGGTCTACCTCTACTGCGTCTTCCTTCTACTGGGATTTCTTCGCACTTCTTTACCCAGCGGTCATCCTCCATGCGCATCACATGTCCATACCATCTCAGCCTTCTCTCCTGCACACCACAACTTATCCCTCATATACCCGGTTTCTTTCTCAACTCGTCTATGCTTTGTCGTTCATATATATATCATCATCATTTTCATCATTTCATTTTACGTCCACTTTTCCCTGCTTGCAAGGGTGGGACGGGAACTTATTCTGGCTTGATTTCTACAGCTGGATGCCCTTCCTAACACCAACCTCATTTACAGTGAGTGCTGGGTGCTTTTTTGCCGTAGCACCTCCACGACCACTTTGCAGTGGAATGATATATATACATATATATATATATATATATATATATATATATAAAAATAAATAAGAAAGTGAGGTTTTTTTTACAAAATGAAAAACCACAGACCCTCCATGTGAGAAAAACCACAGACCCTGAAAAGGAGAAGAACTGCGAAACCGGTAAAGGAACCAAATAAATATATATATTTTTAAAAAAAATAAGACTTCAGTTGCATTTTCGATTTCATCTCTTTTTCTTTATATATATATATATATATATATATATATACTGTCACGACAAAACGCACCCACCCCACAATGTAAAGTGGTCATGTAGGTGTCATGATAAAAAGCATCTAGTACTCACTGTAAATGTGATTCGCATTAGGAAAGGCATCCAACTGTAGAAATCAAGTCAAATGAGCTGGATATGATCACCTGACCTGACTTGTCTCACTACAGGACTATTCGTCTAACCCATGCTAGCATTGAAAAATGGACGTTAAACATTGATGATGATGATGATACATATATATATATATATATATTTATATCATCATCATCATCATTTAATGTCCATTTTTTCATGCTGGCATACTTATGCCAATCCCATCAACCCCATCTCACAGAGTAAAGAGGGGTCTTCTGTTGGGACAAGGATCAGCAACCTCTCTAGCATTGGGGCCATGTAATGCACCTGGTACACTCTGTTGGAAGGACACCCTGCTGTAAAAACTATAAAAAGGGGTTGCCTATAAAATAAAGGATTGAAAGGACCTTTCAGTTGTGTCATTCCACAAGAACCTCTCCATTGTTGATCTACACAATAAATGCACCCAGTACATGCTGTAAAATGGTTGATGATAGGAAGGGCATCAAGCCATAGAAAGCTTTCCAAACAAAGGGTTTGGAGGACCCTTCAGTCATATCAAGAACATGACAGTCTCAGAGCAGATTTTGAAAAGCTGGGTTTCACAGAACCATAAAGAGCACGAGTTAGAAAGTTGTAAAACATTTTAGAAATTTAGTATGTAATAACTGTATATACACATGTATAGATACAAAAACATATGCACGTGTACACATATAACTCAAAACATACAGATCCACACATGCAATAACATATACCTACACACAAACACATACAGATACAGACATAGATACGTGTTTATCTTCTTGATTGTCTAAATTCCAATGAAAGAGTCTTGTGTCTATGTTAGAAGCCGACTCTCTTTCTATTGGTAAAAATTTATAAAATAATAAAACCAGAACATACATACATACATACATACACACATACACATACATGCATACATATATACATACATATATTCAATTAATTTTTAAATGCTTTATGTATTTGAATAGAGGAGGGGTGATAAATGGGGGAAAGGAGGGGAAAGAAGAGAAATGAGATGAAAATTACATATGCTTAACAAGTTTGATATGAACCTTACTCCATCTACTTAATTAGTTTGATAATGAACCCTGCTCTATTGACAAGCAGTAATCAACGTGATGAACAAAAGTAATGCTTTATTAATCTTCGACAGAAAAAAGGATTTTCTTTCACATTTTCCCCTCATTGTTTCCTTGCCGTTTCCTCATTATTCCATTATCTTCTGTTAGTTATCATTTTTGGCATCATTAACTTCCATCGAAGAATTAGCTAGAATTTCATTTTATTTAACAATGAATTGGTTTACCTCTTTTCATGTTTCTTTTATTACATAGATGCAGTCATGTTTGAGTAGTTAAGAATTTTACTTCATAATCATGAGGTTTTGTGTTCAATCCCATTGTGTGTCATCTCAAGCAAGTATTTTTTACCATAAATTGATCAAAATGTTATAGCACCACCACCACCACCATCATCATCATCATCATCACCATTTTTATGTCCGTTTTTCCATGTTTGCATGAGTTAGACGGATTCTTTTCAGCTCAGCATCTCTCCTCACAGCATGATCCTTTATCATCTCCACTGTGAGTTTCAGTGATTTGAGATCAGCCTTCATCAACTAGGATTTCTTGGCATTTCTTCACCCAGCGATCACCCATCCACGTGGATCACATGTCCGTACCAATGTAATCTTCTTTCTTGCACACTACTTTTAATCATACTTATACTCAGATTTATTCTCAGTTCATCCAAGCTCTGTATATATATGTACATATATATATGTACATATATATATATATATATATATATATATATATATATATAATTGCAGTTGGATGCTTAAAGCATATGCAGTAGGCTGTTTGAGCACTCGATGCTCTCATAGAGCAGAGTATGATATCACAGAAAAAAAGAGAATCAGTGTTGCGACGAATGGAATTTATTGGACATATTACAATACTTTCTCTGGCGACCAGCTCGAGGCGCGATAGATGTGATGATCGAACCTGACTCTGAAAAAGACATATCTTAGGACCTTGCGATTTTCAGAGTCAGGTTCGATCATCACATCGATCGTGCCTCGAGCTGGTCACCAGAGAAACTATTGTAATATGTCCAATAAATTCCATTTGTCGCAACACTGATTCTCTTTTTTTCTGTGATATATATATATATATATATATATATAAAGAGAGAGAGAGAGAGAGATTGGGAGTTACTAGTTCAGACTAGTGAGACCATTGTTCAAATTATTATTCTATATTTAAGAAAGTACAGTGTAAGTTGACAAAACCCGCCATTGAAATGTTAAGAGCTGAGCCATCGGGCAGTAACTCATAACATCTTACACATAAATATATATATGTTATATACACACACATATATATATATATGTGAACTCCTTGAACACATATATCTATGTGAACATACAAGATGGAGTAGAAGTTTAAGACCAGGAAAAAGAGGAGGCACAACATAATCATTGAGGAAGTCACAGAATGTGTGACAAAAGAACTTTGATAAACAAATTAATAATGAACAATAAAGATAAAGTGAAAATTATATGGTGCATATGTTTTTTTTTATTGGCAATATTGGCAACATGACCATCTCCAAATATAACAATATATATTGTCAAGAATTTAGTGTAAAAGTTGGTGTTCATCAAGGCTCTGTCCTTAGCCCCCTCTTATTTATTATTGTCCTTCAGGCTATAACAGTGGAGTTCAAGACCGGCTGCCCATGGGAACTCCTATACGCAGATGATCTAACGCTCATAGCTGAATCAATGGCTGAACTAGAGAAGAAATTCCAAACATGGAAGCATGGCCTAGAATAAAAAGGCCTTAAAGTTAACTTGTCTAAGACTAAAGTTCTAGTTTATAGAAAGGAAAATAGGGCACAGGTGCCCTCAGGGAAATGGTCATGCTCAGTGTATAGGAAAGGAGTAGGCAGAAATTCCATTTTATGTCCCAAATGCAAAGTATGGGTACATAAAAGATGTAGTGGGATCACAGGTAAACTATCTAAGAACGTAGACTTTATATGTGGCCGATGCTCAGGTGCAATAGGTAGCAAGTGTCCACAGGATACTAGCCCCTTCTATTGCCCAGATGGTTCTATAGAAATAGTAGACACTTTCCGTTACCTGGGTGACAAAATCAGCAGTGGTGGAGGTGTTCTGAAAGTACAGTAGCTAGAGTCAGAACGGGATGGAAAAAGTTCAGAGAGCTTATACCGCTGTTGGCCACAAAAGGTTTCTCTCTAAAAATGAAAGGCAGATTGTATGATACCTGTATACGAACAGCAATGCTACATGGCAGTGAGTCATGGGCATTACGTGCAGAGGACCTGCGTAGCCTAGAAAGGAACGAAGCATGCATGGTCCGTTGGATGTGTATTAGTAATATACGTGAACAGCAAAGCATAAATGAACTAAGTGAGAAATTAGGAATAAGAGGGATCAGATGCTGTTTACTTGAGAGAAGACTACGTTGGTATAGTCACGTGATGCGCATGAAAGACGACAGCTGCATAAAAAAGTGTAGGGCGATCAAAATTGATGGTAGTTACGGAGTAGGTTGACCAAGAAAAACCTGGGATGATCTGATAAATTCCGACCTCAAACACTTACATTTCTCTAAGACAATGTCTCTGGACTGAGATCTTTGGCGCTATGCAGTAATACAGAAGACCCGCCTTGCCTATGTACAAAGCGAAACCTACAGTCAGTAAGCACCTCTTGACCAAATATACACCCCCAATCCACTATCCCTACCCTGTCCTCCCACTCCCACCAACAGCACGAGAAAATGAGATCGAGATCGTGTAGATGTCACGACAAAATAACACACAGTCCACGCTGTAATGTGGCCGTGTAGGTAACACGGTAAAAACCTCCCAGTCCACACTGTAAACGTGGTTGGTGTTAGGAAGGGCATCCAGCCGTAGAAAACCCGCCAGACAGTCCTATACGAGCAAGACAACCAATCTTGCCTCAAGTGGGAAAATCCCCGTCCAAACCCTTGTAAGCGTGGAAGATGGACGTTAAACGATAATGATGATGATGATAGGATGGAAGAAGGTTAGAGAACTGCTCCTACTGCTGACAACAAAAGGTTTCTCCCTACACACAAAAGGAAGGCTGCATGACACCTGTGTGTAGTGCACAATGCTGCATGGTAGTGAAACATGGACTGTATCCATAGAGGACATGTGTAGACTGGAGAGAAACAAAGCAGCCATGTTTCATTAGATGTGCAATGTAAATGTGAGAGAAAGGCAGAATCAGTTCTGTATAAGCAAGATATGATCACCTGACCTGGCATTGCTGACTAGGATAACTCGTTTAACCCATGTCAGCATGGAAAAATGGATGTTAACCGTTGATGATAATGATGATGATGATGATGTGTCTTGTTCTTGAGGAAGTCACTCCATTTCATGCCACTCCGGCTCAATCAGCTTTAGAAATGGATTTGTGCTTCAGAGGGCAACTTTCTAGGTGCAAATCTTATGGTCACTCATGACCGAAGGGGATCCTCATAAATTTTATAAACAGACCCTAATGAAATTTACTATATCATAGGAAGGAAATGCATTTTTACTATTAATTTTATTCTCTCTCTCACCCAAACTCTCTTCCTCATTCTCTCTCTTTATCTCTTCATCTATCAGATTGAGCCGGATCAGATCAAACTGGATAGCATCAGATTGGACAGATATTAATCTATTTAATCCAGTCGAATCTGACACAGCCCAGCATGGTCTGATCTGACCTGACCCATTTTGATCCAATCCGGACCATTTTGTTTTGGTCAAAGCTGATCCGATTTGGCCCAAACTGGTTTGAAGCAATCAAATCTCATTCAGTTTGATCTGATCTGGTTTGATCTGGTCTGATCCAATACAACCCAATTTGGTCCAGAGCAATCTGATCCAGCCTGATCTTGATCTGATTTGATCTAATTCAGTTTGATCTGATCCAATCCGGTTTGATCCTATCCAGTTTGATCCATTTTAGTTTGATAATCTCTGGTCTGATCCGGCCCGGTCTGATCTGGCCCAGTCTGATTCGACCTGGTCTGATCTGGCCTGGCATGACCAGGTCCAGTCTGATCCAGTCTGGTCTGATCCCGACCGGTCTGATCTAGTGTGGTCTGATGAGGCCCGGCTTGAACTGGTCCAGTCTATTCCAGTCAGGATTAACCTGAACCAGTCTTATCTGGTCTGTTCTGATCCAGTCTGATCCATTCCACCCTGATCTGGTCCAATCTGATCTGGTCCGGTCTGATCTGGTCTAGTCTGGTCCAGTCCAGTCTGATCCGGTATGGTCTGATCCAGTTAGGTCTGATCCGGTC
Organism: Eledone cirrhosa; assembly: GCA_964016885.1. Lineage (NCBI taxonomy): Eukaryota > Metazoa > Mollusca > Cephalopoda > Octopoda > Eledonidae > Eledone > Eledone cirrhosa. Next base: position 322,226,998 of record OZ024740.1, read on the forward strand.
CAGTTCGGTCTGACCTTATCCGGTCTGGCCCAGTCCCATCTGACCCGGTCCGGTCTGGTCTGATACGGTCCAGTCTTATCCAGTCTGGTCTGATCAGGTCAGGTCTGTTCCAGTCAGGTCTGATCTGGCCCAGTCTGATCTGGTCCGATTTGATCTGGTCCGGTCTAATCCGGTTTGGTCTGATCCGGCCTAGTCAGATCTAGTCTTGTCTGATCCAGTTTGGTCTGATCTGATGCAGCCTGATCCGGTCCGGTCTCATCCAGTCCGGTCTCATCCAGTCTGGTCTGATCCGGTCCAGTTTGATCTGATCCTGTACGTTAAATTGTGTGTTAAGCTGCCAAATATATAAGTTTAGACCAATTTATGGAGAGAGTATTGAGGTAACCAAGACTGCATGAAATGTTTAAATAAATTAACACACTGATTATTGGGACATGCAAACATGTCAAACTTATGTAGTTCCCTGTAAATTGAAAATATAACTGATAAATGTTTTTAAGAAATATATATCATAAAATGTCATGGATTTGTGTTTAGATCCATCATGTCTTTTCTGACTGACCTTGGATTTGGAAAGGAGAGAAGTGATTCTAGAACTGAAAAGAGAAGCAGTAAGACTTAATTTATCGATATGGCAAAAACATTTAACCCTTTATCATTTACATTACTTTATATTTAGTATTGTATTTTCATGGTAACCACTTTATTTCACATAATTATCTCACATAATATTGAATCTATGAGATTTTGATATTATTTATTTTGAGAACAATACCTTAACATAAGTATGAGCAGCCGGTTACAGCCAGTTTGAACAGAGAGAGATGAGAGATTCTGGCCGGATGCGGCTGGTTTAAATGCTTAGGGTTTAAGTGAAGGGCTAACATTGAGATCAGAGAGCAAACCCTCAGCATGGAGTAAGCATCATAATGCCTGAATGGTGGGAGGGGTTACAATAGCATCATGATTCTGGTGATAGCAGCATCGATAACAAAGAAAGTCAAGCTATAGAGTGGGCCACGAAACACAGACAGTCCATATTAGCTCCAATGCTGCTTTATACTACAGGAGAGTCGGAGGGTGTGATCACTCGAAGTTGCGTCACTCAACCTTAAATACAGTGTGTGTCTCTGATCAAATCATCAGAATACTGATTAGTGGTCTTTAGACTCACCTGATCAATGAAACAATTGTTAATACTGTAAATAAAACCCTTTTTGTACAGCCGACCATGTTATTCTTCACTCTTTCACTACTACATATATATATATATATATATATATGTGTGTGTATAAATATATATATATATATATATATATATGTGTGTGTGTGTATAAATATATATATATATATATATATATATATATATTGAAAACAAAACGAGGTTTCACATTAAGATTATACACAGTTACGACCAGTTCACAGATGCATGGCTCAGGATCCATGTAATTGCTAGAGACTCAACCGCACCCTGATTTGCTCATCATAATTATTAATCATGCAAAACCAAAATTTTATTGGTTTTGCTTGATTAACAAGTCTGATAAGCAGATCAGGTTGGAATCGAGTCTATAGCATTTACATAAATCATGAGCCACCGATTTGTGAAACAGCCATAACTGTGTATAATCTATAAAGACCTTAATGTGAAACCTCATTTTGTTTTTAATATATGCATTCTGCCATAACATAGAGTGCTGATTTTGGTACCTTCCTCAGTAAACCATGAACCCACTGAACCAATTATATATATATAAAGGATAAAAAAATATATAACTCAAATTGTATGTAGAGTGTTATATATGAGAGTATATATGTTACTTGTAAAATTTTATTTTTAACTATATACATATATATATCATGGCTGCCCCCTCATTATTGAGTATGGCCATTGCACAATATACCATTATTAATAATTGCTTCTATTTTTGGCACAAGACCAGCAAATACCCAGTACATTACTGGTACTTTATTTTATCGACCCCGTAAGGATGAAAGGCAAAGTTAACCTCAACGGGATTTGAACTCATTAATAATTATTAATTAATGATTTGAACTTATTTATAATTATTAATTAATTCTATCATGCAATGCCTGTGTGTGAAGATATTTTTTAAAGTGAGGAAAGACTGTGCACTGAGCCAATCCCACTCTCTGAGCGACAGTAGCTATAACCTGAAAAGAAGAAAAGATCAACATCATCGGTAACTACTGAGCCGCAAGTTTTATATCGGAGTTATCCTAGTTTCCTGAGTTGCCTTCTCCTAGAAGAATGCCCTGACACAGTCTAGGGGTCCTTCACTCCCAGTGGTTTAACCGCGCAATCGGGTGTCCAGCCTGACTATTTCTATGTCCCCGCACATATACATACACCCATGCATATACACATATACATATACATACACATGTACATGTGTATATACTTTTGGATGGCCGTTGACTCTTATGAGCTCTTCTGCCCTTTGTCAGGTTTTGTTTTTTGTCCTGCAGGGTGTCCAAAATCACCCTCCTCACCAAGTAAATTTGGTGGGGTTGCCGGTTTAGTTGCCGACGTCCCAACCATGCAACAGGTTGTATTGGGTTACATCTTACCAGTAGCACTCAAGAGTGACCCGACATAACATAACATACATACATATATACATATATATATATATATATATATATATATATATATAACAAAGGAATTGTGGTAAGGAACCAGATGGACCATAACGCACCAGAGTACTCAATACTTAGGGTAGTAGAGTGGGAAATAGGAAAAAGTATGACCCCGACGGCAGAGCTCAAGCCGTTTCAACGGCTATTTCTGGACCTGAAAATCCGAAGGCAAGGTAAAATTCCAATCATTTAATCACGACACATGTTTCAATAATAGATAGATCGATTGTGAAGCCACAATCAATTATTACTGATCTCATCAGGTGAAAATGAATTGCCTTCAAATTTCTTGATATGAGGGAATGAATTATGTGAGGCAACATCGTTTTTTTTCTCCCTCATATCAAGAAATTTGAAGACAATTCATTTTCACCTGATGAGATCAGTGATAATTAATTGTGGCTTCACAATCGATCTATCTCTTATTGAAACATGTGTCGTGATTAAATGATTGGAATTTTACCTTGCCTTTGGATTTTCAGGTCCAGAAATAGCCGTTGAAACGGCTTGAGCTCTGCCATCGGGGTCATACTTTACCTTACTTTACCTCAGAATTTTACCTTGCCTTTGGATTTTCATTTTGATATATATATATATATATATATATATATATATATTTACAGTGAGTGGTGGGTGCTTTTTTGCCATGGCACCTCCACGACCACTTTGCAGTGGAATGATAGGGACCCCAGTCCCTATCATCTCATTTCTACAGCTGAGTAAACTGGAGCAATGTGAAATAAAGTGTCTTGCTCAAGGAAACAACACATCACCCGGTCTGAGAATTGAACTCACAACCTTTGGATTGCAAGGCCAACGCTCTAACCACATATACAGGCACATGGCTTAGTGGTTAGAGCGTTGGCCTTGCAATCCAAAGGTTGTGAGTTCAATTCTCAGACCGGGTGATGTGTTGTTTCCTTGAGCAAGACACTTTATTTCACATTGCTCCAGTTTACTCAGCTGTAGAAATGAGATGATAGGGACTGGGGTCCATATCATTCCACTGCAAAGTGGTTGTGGAGGTGCCACGGCAAAAAAGCACCCAGCACTCACTGTAAATGAGGTTGGTGTTAGGAAGGGCATCCAGCTGTAGAAATCAAGCCAAAATCAGTTCCCATCCCACCCTTGCAAGCAGGGAAAAAGCGGACGTAAAATGAAATGATGATATATATATATATATGATGGCTGCAACTCAATTTTGAGTAATGCCATCGCTTGATACTTAAGCATGAGCATCACGGACGTGGCATTTTAGTCCTGCTAGGGACTTGCCTATGGCCAGCAATACCATGCATCATAGAAAATGTCACATATCAAGCGATGCCTGTGCTTGCAGCTTTGCACGGCCAATCCCACTCTTTGAACATTGAACGCAAGTCTACATCACTGGATGCAAACGAAGTTGCCAGTCTTATATCAGAGTGAACGTCTCCTGGAGAGATGTCTTAATGAAGACTAGTAGTCTCGAGCCCCACAAAAAAAGAAACTTTAAAAAAAACAACTTCATTGGATGGCCATTGACTCTGCTGAGTTCTTCCGTCCTTTGACAGGTTTTATTTTCCATCCCGCTGGGTGTCCCAAATCACTCTCCTCACTAAGCAAGCTTGGTGGGGTTGCTAGTTTAGTCGACAACGACCTGACCATGCACAAGTTGTACTGGGATGCATGTTACCAGTAACGTTGGAGAGCGCCCTAACACTAACATACATACATACACACATGGAGAGAGGGGAGATGTGTTGATGTGGTGTACTGGTGTAGTGTGGTGGTATAGTGTAGTGCAGTGGTGTGGAGTGGTGTTGTTTGGTGCAGTGTGGTGTGGTGTAATGGTGAGGTATGGTATAGTGTGGTGAGGTGTGGCATGGTGTGGTGTGGAGTGGTGTTGTTTGGTGCAGTGAGGTGTGGTGTAGTGGTGAGGTATGGTCTAGTGTGGTTAAGGTATGGTGTGGTGTGGTGTGGTGTGGTGTGGAGTGGTGTGGAGTGGTGTTGTCTGGTGCAGTGAGGTGTGGTGTAGTGGTGAGGTATGGTGTGGTGTGGTGTGGTGCAGGATGAAAGATTGAGAGAAGAAACTAAATTTTGCTTTTTATCAGAGAAAAACCTAAACAACATCACCGACAACAACAACATCTACAGCAGCAACAGCATCATCATCAACAACAACAGCATCGTCTACAACAGCAACAGCATCATCATCAACAACAACATCTACAACAGCAACAGCATCATCATCAACAACAACATCAACATCAACAGCATCGTCTACAACAGCAACAGCATCATCATCAACAACAACATCTACAACAGCAACAGCATCATCATCAACAACAACATCAACATCAACAGCATCGTCTACAACAGCAACAACATCATCATCAACAACAACATCTACAACAGCAACAGCATCATCATCAACAACAACATCAACATCAACAGCATCGTCTACAACAGCAACAACATCATCATCAACAACAACATCTACAACAGCAACAGCATCATCATCAACAACAACATCAACAGCATCGTCTACAACAGCAACAACATCATCGTCAACAACAACATCTACAGCAGCAACAGCATCATCATCAACAACAACATCAACAGCATCGTCTACAACAGCAACAACATCATCGTCAACAACAACATCTACAGCAGCAACAGCATCATCATCAACAACAACATCAACAGCATCGTCTACAACAGCAACAACATCATCATCAACAAGATCATCAACAACAACATCAACATCTACAACAACAAGACGGATTCAGATTCAGTTTTATGAGTCATGGGACAGTGAGAAGAGTTATGGCATAGAACAGATTGGGGGAGAGAGAGGGGGGAGGGGGGGGAGAAGAGAGAAAGAGAGGAAGAGAGAGATGGATAGATAGATGGGTGGATGGCTTGATGGATGGATAAACAGACAGAGAGAAAAAGAGAGAGACAGAGAGAGAGAGGGAGACAGAGAGACAGATGGATAGGTAGATAGATAGACAGACAGACAGATAGATAGATGAGTAGGTAGGTTGGTAGATAGAAAGTGAGACAATGAGTAAGAGACAGATAGATAGATAGATAGATAGATAGAGTGAAAATCTGTTAGGTGAAACGCACGTCCTTGAGTATGGTTTGTTAATTTGTTGTGGAACTAACTCTTTCCCTCTCTCTCCTTCTCTCTCTCTCTCTCTATATATATATATATAGTATATATATATATAGTATATATATATATATAGTATATATATATATATATATATATATATATAGTATATATATATACAGAGGGAGAGAGAGAGGGGAGAAGAGAAAGAAATAAACAGATGTGTAGAGAAAGAGATAGATAGGTATATATATATATATATATATATATATATATATATATATATAGTAGTGAAAGAGTGAAGAATAACAAAACAAATAGCTAGATGTTACAGTCTGTATAATAGATAGAGAGAGGAAGGAATGACCAATATTTTGGTGAATGAGAACTATATTGTCATTGAATGTGACAATACAGCATAGAGTGAAGACATGTTTGACAGGGAAAGTATATAGAGTGTATAAAGTCACTGGTGCCAAGCTATATCTTAGCCTTTCTCTTGGACATTAGGGGGTTGGAGAGGGGAGACTGGTATACAGAGGTGACTACTGGTCATCCACAAACAATCTTACCTGGACATGTGCACCGGAGGGAAATTTTCTAGGTGCAAAAGTCATGGTCATTCATGACTGAAGTTGCCAAGAAAATAAATATATATATATATATATATATATTTATATATATATATATAAATTAAAAGGAAGAATGAATCATTGACTTCATTTTCTCACTTTTCCTCTCTTTACGTTGCCTCACCATTCGTGTTTGCTTACCTGTCTCTCTTTCTCCACCCAATTATTTTTATCCCAATAACTTATTTTAGTTATTGTATCGCGCAAGCCTGAGGTATCTGGTCTTTAATGGGAAGAAATACCTATGATGGCTAATAGACCACTGATGATGGACAGTCCTGGCTTCTATTTCTAATTCTTCCTTTTAATTTGTATATCACATTTGCAACAACATAGCACGCAATTTTTCATCATTATATATATATATCATCATCATCATCATCATCATCGTTTAACGTTCATTTTCCTCGCTAGCATGGGTCTGGACGGGAATTGTCCCACTTGAAGCAAGATTGGTTGTCTTGCTCAGGACTGTCTGGCGGGTTTTCTATGGCTGGATGCCCTTCCTAACACCAACCACGTTTACAGTGTGGACTGGGAGGTTTTTACCGTGTTACCTACACGGCCACATTACAGCGTGGACTGTGTGTTTTATTGTCGTGACACCTAGACGTCTGGCGGGTTTTCTACGGCTGGGTGCCCTTCCCAACACCAACCACGTTTACAGTGTGTACTGGAAGGTTTTTACCGTGTTACCTACACAGCCACATTACAGTGTGGACTGTGTGTTTTTTGTCGTGACACCTACACGACCTCATTTGTTTCGGACTGGATGTTGTGGTACCAACATAACTTCACATTTAAAGGGGTGGTGTGGATGGGGTGGGGGTAGTGGGACGGGGGTGTATATTGTTAGAGGTGCCTACTGACTGTAGGTTTCGCTTTGTACTTAGGCAAGGCGGGTCTTCTGTATAACTGTGTAGCGCCAAAGATTTCGGTCCAGTGACATTGTCTTGGAGAGGTGTAAGTGTGTGAGGTCGGAATTTATCAAGTCGTCCCAGGTTTTTCTGGGTCTGCCTACTCCGTGGCTACCGTCTATTTTTATCGCCCTGCACTTTTTTATACAGCTGTCGTCTTTCATGCGCATTACGTGACCGTACCAACGTAGTCTTCTCTCGAGTAAACAACATCTGATCCCTCTTATTCCTAATTTCTCCCTTAGTTCGTTTATGCTTTGCCGTTCACGTATATTACTGTTACACATCCAGCGGAGCATTCAAGCTTCGTTTCTCTCCAGTCTGCGTATATCCTCTGCACACAATGCCCAGGTCTCACTGCCATGTAACATTGCTGTTCGTATGCAGTATATATATATATAATTTAGGATGGATTCAGTTTTAACTCTTTAGTATTTACATTACTCTATATATTTTCATGGTAAAGGCTTTACCTCACATAATTATCTCACATAATGTTGAATCTATGAGATTTCGATTTGATACAATTTATTTTGAGAACAATACCTTAACATTAGTATGAACAGCCAGTTACAGCCAGTTTGAACAGAAAGAGGTGAGAGAATTCTGGCCAGATATGGCTGGTTTAAATGCTAAAGGGTTTGACCATTACTCAAGAGAGTTCTCAATACTTGGGTAGTAAGTATATATAACCCTTCCAGAGCTGACATACATACATAATACATTACCATAAAAATTATAATTGTTATTATAAAGATTCTCTGTCCTAAGGTTAAGTTTCTACTGTTTTAATAGCAAAAGTTTCTCATTTGCAGATACTGAAATGTATGACAGTGCGTCCTTATAATGATATCTAAACTCTACTTTTCTTATGTATAGAGTACTAAGTTGAATAATGGTCTTACTGTTTTAACAGGTAATATTTCACATATATATGTACACACACATATATATATATCATCATATATATATATACCATGCTAGCATGGAAAAGCAGTCGTTAAAAAAATGGCTTATATATAATATAACGAAGAAGGGTTTCTCCCTGCGTACGAAAGGCCGGTTATATGATGCCTGTGTGAGGAGCGCGATGCTGCATGGTAGTGAGACATGGGCAGCAACTGCAGAGGATATGCAACGGCTGGAGAGAAATGAGGCAAGCATGCTCCGTTGGATGTGCAGTGTCAATGTGCATGAACGACCCAGCATGAATGTGTTGAGAGAGAAACTGTGTCTGAGAGGGATAGAATGTAGTGTGCGAGAGAGGAGACTGAGGTGGTATGGACATGTGATGCGCATGGAGGATGACCGATGGGTGAAGAAGTGCCACGAAATGCCAGTTGAAGGAAGATGTGGTAGAGGTAGACCACGAAAAACATGGGCGGAGGTGGTGAGAACAGACCTCAGATCGCTGAAGCTCACGGTGGAGATGACGAAGGACTGTGACGAGTGGAGAGATGCTGTGCTGAATAAGACCCATCCCACCCTTGCAAGCAGGGAAGAGTGGACGTAAAATGATGATGATAATGATATATATATATATATCATCATCATCATCATCCTCACCATCTAGTTTTTGATTATGCAGGACACAATTAATCCCTAAGTAGGGGTGGGTCCTGCCTGATGGTGCTCCTTAAAGTCCCACTCCATGTGTTTCTGTCTGCTAGTCTCAATTAGGCTAGGTCAAGCCTTGCTTGATCCCAATAGACATCCTCCATCCAAGTCCTTTTTGGTCTTCCTGGGCCTCTACTGCCTCCTGGATCGACAATCATCACTTTGCTGATCCAGCCCTCATTGCACTCGACATGGCCATACGAGCACATGCATCTCATATGAAGCACATCCTCAAGGTCATCAATCAGCAGTCTTTTCAGGAGCTGAGTTGAGCTGACATCATCTTCAGTGGTCACACTGCACATCCAGTGGGTCATAGCTCTGTCATATATAATATATATGTATATAAATATATATATGTATTTAAAAGGTAAACAGAAATAACAACACAATCGGTACAGTATATGGAAGGGATATATTAGGTTAATGCTTGATATAGCAGGAAGAGGGCCTTAACGTTTCGGACGCTAGTCCTTCATCAGAAGAAAGAATGAGAAATAAAATAGATTGAGGGGACGGGCGAGTTGGAATTGGAAAAAAATGTCTTTAGATAAAAATAACAGGTCCATTCATGTTGACCTCTCTTGGAAAACTATTGATGCTGGCGTTTTGTGTATGATATATTTTTTAGAAAAGTGGATGATGGAGCTCATCTACCTGAAATGGAAAAAAAAAAGTGTTGTAATAAAAGCTATACTTATGCACGTGCGTAAGCATGTGTGTGTGTGTTATTATATGTCCGTACAAAGCTAAGAAGAAATGTGTGTGTATATGTGAGTAAAAGAATATACAGTAGAAATGTATGTAAATATAGTTACAGGCAGTTCCTCAGTTAAAGAACTCAATGCTGTTATGCCTCATATAAGTTTAAGAGAGGCTGGACAGCAGGAGGTCTTCAGTGCAGAAACACCACTCAAGCAAGTGTTTCAGTTATTACTCCAGGTCTAAGGCAGCTGTAATGTGCAGCATGTAAAAACTTGACTTCATTCCTGCTTACATGTATATACAGTTGTCCCCCCTGTATTCGCAGGAGTTTTGTTCCTAGAGCACCTACGAATAATGAAAAACTGCGAATATTGGACGTGGTCCATAAAAATGCCTATAAATGTCAAAAGATAACATAAAATAGAGGCCGGCAAATACAGTATATTGTTATTAATAATTTAGCATTAAGAAGTGTGAAAAAATATATATTGCCACAAATATGTGGTGGTTTCCACAAACAATTATTAGTTAGGTTCTAAGGAAAATTCCATGAATAACCGGGACTGTAAATGCCAAACCATGAATATCCGGGGGTTCACTGTCTCTCTCTATATATATATCAATGATATTAATAAATGGAAACTATATTTATAAAACCATATTTATTTTATTATATATATTTCAAGGGTACCAAAAACTTTGGTACGCTCTCATCCAAACGGAACCTGAACCGATAAGGTCTGGTTTCTGGGGGATGTCACTATTTATAAAACAAATTTTGTATTTTATCTGATGAGAGCATACCAAAGTTTTTGGTACCCTTAAAATATATATAATAAAATAAATATGGTTTTATAAATATAGTTTCCATTTATTAATATCAACTCCAGGAACTTTGTTGAGTGCTTCAAATCTGTTATAAATAAATTTGTTGAATTACCAACAAATTAAATATCTCTTTGCTTATATATATATATATATATATATATATATATATATATATATATATATATATATATATACATATATATATATATATATATCATCATCATCTTCATCATCCTTTTTCCATGCTAGCAAGGGTTAAATGAGTTGACCTGTTGTGAGACAAACAAGATACCCTTCCTAATGGCAACCACATTTACAGTGTGCTTTTCATCATGGCACCTACACAACCACTTTACAGTATTGACTGAGCACTTTTGTTGTAACACCTACACAACCACTCTACAGGTTGGGCTGGGTGCTTTTTGTCAAGTCACCATCACAACCAATTTACAGGGTGGACTGGCCATTTATTGTCATGTTGCTAACATGACCACTGTATCCATTTCAGTAGCATTGAGAGAGACCTTGTTCAACTTTCCATGCTTGTATGCAACCAATGGTCAAGAGAGGTGCATCAGATGTGGAAAGTGGGGTGAGGTGGGGTGGGTGTATGTAGGGTGGGGAATAGAGAGGTAGGTCTAGGGTGGAGTACTTAGCTGGTGCAGGGTGAAATGTGAAGACATGGGAGGAGGAGCGAAGTGGGGCATACTAGGAACCACTAGATATTTGCTTCATCCCGTGCACATGGGAAGGCAGGACTTCTGCAGCACTGTATAATGCGAAATATATACATATATACATATATATATATATGTGTGCGCGTGTGTGTGTGTGCATATATATATATAAAGCATATTTATATATATATCATCATTTCATTTTACGGCTGCTTTTTCCCTGCTTGCAAGGGTGGGACGGGAACTGATTCTGGCTTGATTTCTACAGCTGGATACCCTTCCTAACACCAACCTCATTTACAGTGAGTGCTGGGTGCTTTTTTGCAGTGGCACCTCCACAACCACTTTGCAGTGGAATGATATAGACCCCAGTCCACACTGTAAATGTGGTTGGTGTTAGGAAGGGCATCCAGCTGTAGAAAACCCACCAGATAGTCCTAACAAGCGAGACACTGTCACCCGACTAATATTACCTCAAGTGGGACAACTCCCGTCTAACCCATGCTAGCGTGGAAGATAGACGTTAAACGATGATGATTATGATGATGATATATATATATATATTTATATATATGTATGTGTGTATGTATGTCTGTATGTATGTATGCATGTGTATTTGTATGTGTGCACGTATACATATGTATGTATGCATATATGTATGTATCATCATTGTCATCATTGTTTTTACGACTTATTCTTCCTATGCTTCCATATGTTAGGTCTGCGTGAGATGTTGTCCTCCGACCCACTTAGGAGAGCAGTAACTCCAAATACAAACTGTCTCAGACTGTGATATACTGTCCAACACATGCCAGCATATGTGATAGTTATAGACATATGTACATACAAAATTGCAGCTATATGCATTCATACATATATAGACATATATGCATATGCATACAGATGTAGGTATAGGTACACACACATATGTAGAGATATATACATACACGCTCAGATGTAGGTATATGCACATATGCATACAAATGTAAACATATGCACAAACACATAGATACAGCTATATATTCATATACTTGAAGAAATATATACATACATGTGCAGATGTAGGCATATGTACATATGATCATAAAGATATATGCATGTATACACACATATGTGTATGCATATGAACAAATGCTTACATATGTAGATAATATATGCACATATACACACACACAGTTACAGATATATACGCTTATGTATGCATATGTATATATATTTATACATATATATATATATATATATATATATATATATATATATATATATATATATATATACAGAGTGGGTAATATGAAAAGATTCAGGACCCCGACAGCTGAGCTCCAGCCGTTTCGACAGCTAGAGCTCAGCTGTCGGGGTCCTGAATCTTTTCATATATGTATATATATATATATACATATATGTTTCTGTATATATATGTATATATATATGTGTGTGTATATGTGTATATATATATATATATATGTATATATATATATATATATATATATATATATATATATATATATATATATATATATATATATATATATATACATATATATATATATATATATATATATATATATATATATATATATATATATATATATATATATATACACATATACACACATATATATACATATATATACAGAAACATACAGATACATATATATACATATATATACAGAAACATACAGATACATATAAAGATATAGGTCCATACACATTCCAATGTACACATATGCACAACCACACAGAAGATGCAGATTATATGCACAGATGCATGCATATGTAGACATATATGCATGCACACACAGATGTAGGCATATGCACATACACATGCATATGCATATGTATGCACAAACACACAGTTGTAGATATATGCATGCACACACACATTCCCACATATATATATATACACTCATAGGTCCACATATATACACATATACACAGATGCAAACATGCACATAGATAGAAATGTATACATATGCACATGAGCAAGACAAGGTCACCCGACCTGGCACTGCTCACAACAGGACAACCCGTCCAACCCATGCTAGCGTGGAAGAATGGACGTAAAACGGTGATTATGATGATGATGATTCATTTCATGCATATACTTACACAGATGTATACATATGTGCACATATATATATATATATATATACATATGTATACATATGCACATTCATGCATATATGTATACATATGTGCACATATATATACATACAGATGTAGATATATACACGTATACAAGCAGATGTACATATGGATACTCATATACACTCACAGCTTTATATATATATATATATATATATATATATATATATATATATATATATATATATATATATATATACATAGGCAGATAGTACACATATATATACACTTAGTAATGTGCAATGTTGCATGGTAGTGCAGCATGGGCAGTGAATGCGGAAGATATGCGAAGGCGGGAGAGAAATGAACCCAGCATGCTCCAATAGATGCCATTGTAAACATGTGTGAATGATGAAGTATGATTGAGATAAGAGAAAAGGTGGATATAAGGGGAATCAGACGTTATGGGCAGGAAAGATGACTGCACTGGTATGGACATATGGTGTGTATGGGTGATGATCATTGAGTGAAGATGTGCCAAGAAATCCCAATGAAAGGAAGCTGCAGTAGAGGACAAGCAAGGAAAACCTGGACAGATGTGGTGAGAGTTGATCCTATATTGCTGAAGCTTACAGAGAAGATGACAAAACATTGCAACACGTGGAAGGATGTGGTGTTGGAAAGAGCCCCATCCAACCCATGCAAGCATGGAAAAGCAGATGTAAAACAATGATAATGTTCATATATATACACATATGCAGATACATGCTCACATATATACGCACAAATGTAAGCACATGTATACATACACACACATACACACACACACACACACACACACACCCACACACACATACATATACATATACACACATGCATTTATGCAACAAAACTAAAGCGAAAATGAATCGCAAAAGATTTCCATAAATAATATACCACATAAATAATGCTTATGGGATG
>OZ024740.1:322243679-322258679 GCA_964016885.1 Eledone cirrhosa
ATTGCTGTTCGTATGCAAGCATCATACAACCTGCCTTTCATTTTTAGGGAGAACCCTTTAGCGGCTAATAGTGGTATAAGCTCTCTGAACTTTTTCCATCCAGTTCTGACTCTAGCTACTGTACTTTCGGAGCACCCTCCCCCACTGCTGATTTTGTCACCCAGGTAACGGAAGCTGTCCACTATTTCTATAGAGCCCTCTGCGCAATTGAAAGAGTTAGTATTTTGTGGGCACTCGCTGCTACTTATTGCACCAGAGCACTGCCCACATGTAAAATCTAAGTTCTTAGTTAGCTTACCTGTGATCCCACTACATCTTTTATGCACCCATACTTTGCATTTGGGACATAAAATGGAGTTTCTACCTACGCCTTTCCTACACACTGAGCATGGCCATTTCCCGGAAGGGACCGCCGCCTTATTTTCTTTCCTACAAACTAGAACTTTAGTCTTAGCCAGGTTAATTTTAAGGCCTTTTGATTCTAGGCCATGCTTCCATGTTTGGAATTTCTTCTCTAGCTCGGCCATTGATTCAGCTATGAGTGTCAGGTCGTCTGCGTATAGAAGTTCCCATGGGCAGCCGGTCTTGAACTCCTCTGTTATAGCCTGAAGGGCAATAATAAATAGTAGGGGGCTGAGAACAGAGCCCTGATGGACGCCAACTTTTACGCTAAACTCTTCACTATATTCGTTGTTAATTCTAACCTTGCTGACTGTTTCTTTATACATGGCTTGTATAGCTCTCACAAGCCATTCGTCGACACCTAGTTTTCTAAGGGCACACCAGATAATGGAACGGGGGACTCTGTCGAAGGCTTTCTCCAAGTCGACAAAAGCTAAGTAGAGGGGTTTACCTTTAGCTAGGTACTTCTCCTGTAGTTGACGTACAATGAAAAGAGCGTCTGTGGTACTTTTGCCTGACACAAACCCGAACTGCATTTCATCTAGGTCAATTCTCTCTCTGATTAGTTGTGCTATTACTTTTTCCGTGACCTTCATGACCTGGTCGATTAGTTTAATGCCTCTATAGTTACTCCTATCTAGGGCATCTCCTTTACCCTTATAACAGATAACGATGATGCTGCTATGCCAGTCCTTCGGAACAACCCCATTCTGTACGACTTGGTTAACTATCCGGGTGACCAAGGTGTGTCCCACCGAGCCAGATGCCTTCAGCATCTCAGTAACTATTTCCGAAGGCCCAGCCGCCTTACCCGTCTTCATATCTTGATTGCCTTACTTATTATACTACCCTCGACTAACACTGCTGATCCCTCTATTGGGTCGATGTGGGGGAGACTGTCTTTCTCCCATTTATTCTCCTCATTTAGTAGCCTTTCATAGTGGCACTTCCAAGCTACCTTCTTATCAGCGTCGGTGATGGCAAGTACGCCGTCATCATTAAGTACACACTTCTCCCCGACAATATCACGGTTTTCCTTGACACATTGCCTAGCAATCCTGAACACCTCACGTTTTTGGTCCTCGCGTTGTAGAACATGCTTGAACTTTCTTTCCTCTGCTTCCCTTCTTGCGAAGTACACTTGTCTCCTAGCCTCCCTCCTGGCCACTTGATAGTCTTCTCTACTTCCCCCATCCCGCCATACTTTCCAAGCCTGCTTTTTGGCCTTAATTGACCCCTCCACCCTACTGTTCCACCACCATGTTACTCTCCTCCTGCCTACAGGCCTGTTCCAGCCACAGACTTCGTCTGTCGCCATCAGCAGGTTTGCTTTCAGAAATTCCCACTGTCCCTCTATATTGTCCGACTCTAAATGCTCTTCCTTACTGTCGAAAGCATCAAGTAATATGCTTTGAAATTTATTTCTGGCTGTGGGGTCCTTTAGCTTCCATATTTTTCTCCTGAGGATAGTCCTCTTCTGCTGTCGAGTATGTCTCGTCCTGACTATGAGGTCGCTAATTATCAGTCTATGTTGGGAGGTGCATTCTTCATGGGGGAGGGATTTAGTGTTTACAACAGACACTCTGTCACGTCTTCTGGTAAGGATATAATCTACCTGGCTTGTGTGTTCCCCGGATCTATAGGTGATCAGGTGATTGTCATGTTTTTTGAAGTTAGTGTTACAGATAGTTAGGTTATTTGCGAGAACTGATTCTGGCTTGATTTCTACAGCTGGATGCCCTTCCTATATATATATATATATATATATATATATATGCCCTTCCTATATATATATATATATATATATATGCCCTTCCTATATATATATATATATATATATACGAAGGTGTATATATATATATAGGAGATATATATATATTAGAGGCACATGGCTTAGTGGTTAGAGCATTGGCCTTGCAATCGAAAGGTTGTGAGTTCAATTCTCAGACCGGGTGATGTGTTGTTTTCTTGAGCAAGACACTTTATTTCACATTGCTCCAGTTTACTCAGCTGTAGAAATGAGGTTGGTGTTAGGAAGGGCATCCAGCTGTAGAAATCAAGCCAGAATCAGTTCTCGTCCCACCCTTGCAAGCAGGGAAAAGCGGACGTAAAATGAAATGAAGATGATGATGATATATATATATAAGACCAACTCACATCAAACAATTAAATGTTTGGTGCAATAGAATACAGAAATATATGTAAATAGCTCTTGACTTAAATAATTTCTATATTGTGGTTCTGTTTAGGGTTTATATTTATTGTCGGTAACAATTGCACAGGGGGAGGGGGAGAAGAAGAAAGAAAGAAAGAAAGAAGGAAATAAAGAATGCAAAAAAGAGGGTGAAAATGATGGAATAGAAGAGGGGGAGAGAGGGAGAGATAGAGGGGTCTAATTTGTTATCGACATTTCTTGATGTGATTCTCTGTGTGTCTTGAGGGAAAAATATATCTGAAATTGTTATAAATATGTTTCCGTTACACTGTATATCTCTTGTGGGGAAATATACGATACGTTATGAATGTCTTTCTCTGTGACACTAAAAATATAAATGTGGTGACAGACCAGAGACTACAGTGTTTGGCAATCAAAATCAAATAAAGACTAAATAAGATTGGAGAATCATCTCCAGTCTGGCCTAGCATGCAACAACTGTTTTGCTGGTGCCACAATAAAATGCACCCAGTACACCCTATAAAATGTTAGTGATGGCACCCAATCCACTCTGGTATCCTGAAAAATGCACCTAGCAAACCCTATAATTATAAATAGGTTGATATTAAGAAGGGCATCCAGCCATAAAACCATACCAAATATGGTATGTCAACAAGAAAGATTGGTCATCCCATTCTATCTGGTTTCAGTCCATCTCAACATATCCAACCTATGCCAATTGGAAAGAGGACATAAAATGTTGATGATGATGATGACGTATGTCTCTTGAGGGAAATATATTGAGTTGTAGTGCACCTGAGCACTGTACACAATAATTTTCATTGTGGATTGGCAGTATCGGTAGAGGGTCGGACGCCATGCTTTGATGCATAGAGTTACGGCCCTTGCTATTCTGAGTTCAAATCCCGCCGAGGTTAACTTTGCCTTTCATCCTTACGGGGTCGATAAAATAAAGTACCAGTAATGTACTGGGTAATTTCTGGCCTTGTGCCAATAGTAGAAACAATTATTATATATAATAATAATGAAATTATTGTGTACAGTGCTCAGGTACACTACAACTCATCAAAGGTGCATGTATAGTACATAATTGTTTCTACATTTGGCACAAGGCCATCAAATTACTCAGTACATTACTGGTACTTTATTTTATCGACCCCGTAAGGATGAAAGGCAAAGTTAACATCGGCGAGATTTGAACTCAGAATGTAAAGGGACTATGCTGGAAAGCATGGCGTCCGACCCTCTACCAATACTGCCAATCCACCGCATGTATAGTACATAATATATAAATGTCAGGGACGTGAATAGTGTATGAGTCATGATATACATGTGTGCATGTGTATGAAGGGGGAATATTAGGTGTAGTGTTGGCGAATCTCAGGAAGAATGGAGATTTTAAAGGATGCAATGTCTCAACAGCTAACAACTGATGCAGGGAGTTTGTTCCATGCTTCAGCAACTCTGAGCGTGAAAAAATGTTTCCGAAAGTCATAGGAGCTGTGCTGTTTTCTGACTTTGTAGGTATGTGTGTTAGACACATGGAAATCAAAAAGGTACTCAGGTTTGTTGTTGGCTAGATGGTTAATAATTTTGTGGGTGTTTACCAAGTCAGTTGCCAGATGTCAGAGCTTCAATGTATCCATGCCCAGGGAAGCAAGGCGTTCAGAGTATGGCAGATGCCTGATGGAGAGTATTCGCTTGGTTGCACATCTCTGAACAGTTTCCTGGCGGTCAATGTTCTGAGCAAGATAGGGTTCCAGACTGGTGATGCAAATTCTAAGTGTGGCTGCTCCATAGCTATATACAGCTTTAAATAGATAGCTGGAGAGTGGCTGACAGAGGTCTTGCTGAGTGATACTAAGACACCCTCGGCCTTCTTGACAATTTTAGAGACGTGCTTTGTCCAACGCAAATCGCTGCTGACAGTAATGCCCAGGTCACATTCACAAGAAGACTTCTTGATATTAGTGCTGTGGAGGGAGTATGTGGATGCTGGGTTTTTACTCCCAAAATGCATGGTGGTACACTTGTCCACAGCCAGCTTGAGTTGCCAGTCCGTGATCCATTGTTGCATTATGTCCAGGTCAGATTGCTGGCAAGATCCATAGTTTTCAGGATCTGTCCTTTTTATCTCAAGGTACAGCTTGATGTCATCTGCATATTTCAGTACTGTCACATTCTTTAAGTTGGCATCTATGTCATTAATATATGCCACAAACAAAAGGGGGCCAAGAACAGATCCCTGTGGTACACCAGATGACATCTCATAGGGCGAAGAATGCTGTCCTAGAACCATGACTACCTCTCTTTGACTGAGAATGAAGAACTTCAACCAATTAAAAAGATCATCCTTCACACCCATTGCAGAGAGTTTTGCCATAAGTCTTTTGTGTGGCACAGAATTGAAAGCTTTAGCAAAGTCAAGGTAAACAACATCCACCAATGAGCCACCATCAGTGATCCGGGTGATGTCTTCAAGAAACTCGATAAGTTGATCACAGCAGCTGGAGTTAGGGATAAATCCAAATTGCGAGGGCCGGATAAGACTGAGAGTTCCAGAAGTTCCAAAGTGTTTCTCTAACACAGGATTCCATCAGTTTGGCAATGCAGCTAGTAAGACTGACTGGACGATAGTTCACAGGTGATGTGCAGTCACCCTTTTTGAACAGAGGAATGACACTGGCAGTTTTCCACTGTTCTGGAGTAGTACTGTTGCTCAGACAGAATTGGAAGAAGTGTGATAGCTGGTGCAGAAGGAAGTACCCACCTCGCTTGAGAAGCAGGTATGTAACACCATCAAGACCAGGAGAGGCATGGCTGCTTTTATTTTTAAGGTGACGTCGCAGCATTGCAGGTGTAAATTCCATAGTTGTAATAGAATCCGATGTCAGAGGTGGTGGAGATGGTACACTTTGGTCTTCAACAGTGAAAATGCCTGCATAGCATTCAGCAATGAGTTCTGTGCATTCCGTGGGGTCATCAGTAACCTGGCTTGTGTGGAGATTGCGAAGAGGACCAACTGGAGAGTGAGGCCTCTGCTTTGAGTGAACATACTTCCAGAACACCTTACTGTCAGGGTTGGTTGCTATGTGCTGCTCAAATTCAAGCACTGCTTTTTTGTCATCTACATGAGATGGTTGGATGATTTATTTCGCTTTGTCTTATTGATATCTGATTTATGCAGTTTGTACTCACGTTCAACATTACAACGTTCTTTCCTAGCAAGACGGACTGCTGCAGTCTCCCAAATTGCACTTTTGGGATGTTTTTTCTGCTTAAGTGGCACCGATGCTGCACATGCTGTCCATATTGAATTCAGGATGTTCTGGAGTACTGTGTTGACATCTCCACAGTCATAAAACTCAAGCCAGTTTGGACGTTGCAGCTTGGTGCAGTAACAGTTCCAGTCCGCTTTATTCCAGTCAAAGTGAGCAGTTTGGAAATGGTTGTGGCTTTTGTTACTGCCCGCAAGAGCCAGATTGGCAATGATCATAGCATGATCAGAGTCACCTAAAGGTTCCTCAGCAGTAACACTAATAACTGTTTCAGGAGTAGTGGTGAAGAGTAGATCCAAAGTGTTGTCACCTCTTGTTGGCGAGGTGACTACTTGGGACCAGTTCGAGTCCAGCACTAGCTCAAGGAAATCATTTGCACTTTGCGGCCAAGGAAAGGTTTCCCAGTCAATCTCAGGGTGATTGAAGTCTCCTGCAATAAAAACATAAGTGGCTGTTTTCCTGGCAGCAGTTCTGAGGATATCACAAAGTTGAGTATTCTGATGGTTATTTGGGGGACGGTAAACGACTCCAAATAGCAGTGTTGACATGGTCATACATATATCGCAGAAAAATACTTCTTGCTGCGATTGGTTCAAATCACCACCACCACGATTAATGCAGTCTTTACGAAACAAGTTGTAGCCAGTTATGCTGAAAACCCCATCACAGAGTAAGGAATGTGCCCATGTTTCCGTGATTGTAATGAAGTCAGAGTCGATACTTTTGATGTAGGAGTCAAAAGAATGTATCTTATTGCATAGACTACGTGCATTTAAGGACAACAATTTGTACCTTGATTCCAGTCTATGATTATATGCAGAGGATGGCAGGTTGTTCTGATTTAGTTTCCCATAGTTTTTTCATTTTTTTTTATTGTCAGTTGTTGTCTCTTTTCCATGTTTCACCAGCCTTAATAAACTTCCATATCTGTCCATCATCATGTAGGCTGAAGTTTTCATGTTCTGCCGAGCTGCGGTTTAAGGAAGCTGCAGCATGCAGCTTTGGGTGGACAAGGTGGAAGACCAGGGCATGTTCGGAAGGCAATCCGACTTTCACACCTAACTTTATCAGAAGCTAAAAGATATGAATGTGCCTCAGTTGAGTTCGAAAAAGACAATCTAATTAGCCTGGGTTTCGGACCTGGTCGGCCAAGGCGTAGAGCACCCTTCGGGGGAGCACAGCCCAAGTCTTTGGATGAACTGGCAACAAATGTCTGAAGATCAACTATGTCTTCTGGTACACCAATGGCTATCACTTCGTGGTTTACAGATTCAGTGGCATTCTCAATGCATCTGGGTTCGGCAAGAGGTACGCAGAGATTTTTTAACAAGGCACTCCGGTAAGATCCCTCATTGTGAGGTTCTACACGAACGCTTGATTTGATTCCTGCTATTTGTCGGCTTAAAGCGAAAATCATTTGCCGTATTTCCGCAAACTCCGTATTGATGGTCGATTTTTGTTGTTGTTCTTCTTCTTCTTCAGCAGGCATGGTAGGGGAAGACACAGTCGTTGTTTGTTGTTGTTGAAAAGTAACGGGGGAGGAAGACATGGGTTGCTGTTGTTGATGAAGTCCTTCAACAGGAGTAGTAGCGGAAGCTACAGTTGTTGGTTTTTGCTCTTGTTCAGGAACAATGGTAGAGGAAGACATGATCGTGGTTTTTGTTGTTGTTGTTCAACAGCAATAGTAGAAGCAGACACACAATCCAGGCACTGAAAGGACCAATTTGGTAGCTAGACCATTTTCCAGAGCCCATCCAAGATAGAAGTATGGTGTCTCTTTTTCTGACCTGGGATCTTTCGAAAGTTTGTAGCACATTGAAGGCAAACAGAAACACATTTGCCACAGTCGACCTATCAATTACGGAAGGAGTTCTCTGGTTCTGTACATAGATGACAGACGTGATTTTGGGGGCAATGTTCTATTTTGGAACATCGCCCAGTTTTATATAATGTTGTCCTAGATATGTTTCCATCACAGAAAATAATCAAAACTTATATCTAACAGAATTACAATGATAATCACTGAAAAATTATTGCTTTTGAGATTCAACTTACCATTTATCCATTTTGATACTAAACCATCTTAAACAACATCTGATTCTATAATACAAAACTGCTTGTAACTTCATGTTAGCTAATATGCAAGGGGTTGAGTATGTGAATATGTGTGACATCCGAATGAGTATCCTCCGTCTCCAACTAATTTACCCTCCATCTCTTTGTCCCAGCTGACAGGATGGAAAATACATTGCCATATAGGATGGCGAGAGAGACACACTGGAACAGCCACTCCATCTCTTGGGGATCACACCTGTGGGCAGCCAACTCTGCTCCGATAACAGTGAGTAAGGATGTGGTCCAAGGGCCAAGAATGTCGAAAGTCTCCACTGCTATAGGCAAACCTATCAGAGAGTGGCTCATACTTGGACAGTTTGCCTTCATCAGCCTGGTGGGCAGTAGAGCCTGGGCTGGTAGCTAAATGCTTGTTGTAAAGTGTTTAACCTTCCATTATAATTTTACGTAAGAAAATGTTAACTTATTTTTCAAACACCATCTTAACTTCAAGAAAGTTAGTTATATTATTAATCCTTCCAAATTCTTAATTAATGTATTTAGATTTGCCTAAAAACTTCCATGATAGTCTTATGTAAATACCTTTGTTAAGTTATGCTCCAAATACCAGCTAAATAATAAGGAAGTTAGTTATATTGTTAAGCCCATCCAAATTCTTTATTATTTTCATGATTATTTGAAAACCATAGGCAGTGTATTTCATAAAATGTATGGTAACAAAAGGATCAAATGTTGGCATGTCTCAAATGTAATAAACCAAGTTTTAAGAAACCAAACAAAACATAACATACATAGATGTCACTTAGTTTGAAGACAAAAGTATGTATTGGATAATTAACCCTTTCATTGCCATATTTCTAATGAAAGACAATGTCTATAATTTTCAAATAATTTAAACTAGGCATTGGGCCTTTCACCTTCTCCCCTTCCCCATCTCTTTCTTCCATTGCTTAATACTTTTTGCTGTTTCCCTTACTTTTCTTCTCATTTATGGCATTTATAGTCCTTTCCTTTACTTTCCTATACAACCAGATCTGCCTTTTTTTACCCCTCCTCCTTTTTTTTTCATTGTTCATATAATTAATTATGAAAACTTAAATTATTTACAAAAGAAACAAATCATTAAAAAAAGATTAAGTAATCAAGAATTTGAAGGGATTTAGCAATATAACTTTCTCTTTTATGGTCTAGTGTTTGGAATATAACTTAATAAAGGTTCTTGCTTAAAATTATCAAATGTTTTTAGATAAATGTAAATTAAAATTCCTTTTGTTACCATATATCAAATGAAAAACACTGCCTATGATTTTCGGATTATTTTGAAAATAATCAAGAAATTGAACAGTTCTAACAACAACCCTGAGCACCTTTTTGAATTCCATATGTCAAACACTGGTGGACATGCTTACAAAATCAGATAACAGTACAGTTCCCATGACTTTAAGAAACATTTTTTCATGCACAGAGGTGCTGAAGTATGGAACAAACTACCTGCATCAGTTGTTAGCTGTTGGGACACTGCATCCTTGAAAACTGCCATCCTTCCTGAAGTTCGCCAACACTACACCTGATATTCCCCCTCCATACACACATACACATGTGTGTATGCCTGTGTGTATATCATGACTCATACATTATTCATTTTCCTGGCATTTGTACATTATTTTATGTATTATACAAGCACCTTTGATGAGTTGTAGTACACCTGAACACTGTACAAAATCATTTTCATTATTACATTATTATTATTATTTTAAAAACGCTGCCTATGATTTTCAAATTATTTTGGAAATAATCAAGAAATTGAACAGATTTAGTAATATAACTAACTTTCTCATTATTAAGCTGGTGTTTGGAACATAACAAAGGTTCTTACATAAGATAATGATGAAAGATTTTTAGATAAAAACAAACACTTTAAAATACACAGTATTGTATTATAGAACCATGGATGGTTTAAGTATCGAAAGAGTAAAGAAACTGAGATTACAAGATTTATCTTTCGTAAAGACACTAGTCCATTCCACAGTTAACTCTTATCTGCTGTTGGTAATCGTCTTCAACTAAGTAGATTGGAATAAAATTAAATGAAGTGCCTTGCTCAAGGAGACAACATACAACCTAACATAAGGATTGAACCCACAACCATAAGACCCTAACCACAAGGCCACAAGTGTCTACATAAGAAGACTTATTTATTTATCTGTATTTTATTAGAATTGATATAAACTGGAGTAAAATGTCAGGAATTTCCCTGGAATCTTCTAAAACTAATAGAAAATGGTTTCACTTAGTCACTAGTTACCGTTATCTCCACACTTGTAGGTATTTTATTACACATACATGCACACATATACACTCACACACACACACACATACGTGCACACACTGTGTATATAGTTGACTGGTGTTCTCATATAATCTTTATATATACACACTGTATCTCTCCTTCACCCCCTCTTCTTCATCACTCCCGCTTCCCTCTCTCTCTATATATATATATCATCACCATCATCAATATCATCATCATTATTTTTACGTCCACATTACCGTGTTGGCATGGATTGGACAGGATGTTTTGAGACATTGTTTTACAGCTGGATGTCTTTTCTGAAACCAGCTCCCATTTAGTAGCTTCTTATGGTGTGTAGGGATACAGTGAATCTATTCTAAAAACTGGGAATACGTATGAATTTAGATATATACATATATATACATCATTATCATCACCGTTTAATGTCCATTTTCCCATACTATCTTGGGTTAGATGAGCTGTCTCATTGTGAGACAAATCAGATCAGGTGACCATGTCTTACCCATACAGAACTATTTTTGGGATTAGTTTCTACGGCTCGATGCCCTTCCTAACACCAACCTCATAGTGTGTACTGGGTGCTTTTTGTCATGACTCCAACACGACCAGTTTACATTGTGGATCAGAGGGTGGGTGGGTTTTTATATATATATATATATATATATATATATATATATATATATATATATAAGTATATATATATATATAAATACTTACATATATAGAGAGAGCTTGCTGCCATTGTGCAGTGCAACTCCGCAAGGAACAAGTTTAGGCAGCTTCTTCCAATCCTCGAGACATGTTGGCTGCCATGGCTGTCACCAGTTTAACGGGGATCAGATTTACAATGCCTGTGTGAGAAGCATGTTGGTCCATGCCAGTGAGACCTGGGCCATATCATCCTACTGTCTGAATCGGCTCAAAAGAAATGACAGCTATAATCTGCTGGATATGCAGTATGACCACTGAGGGTGATGTCAGCTCAACTGAGCTCCTGAAAAGACTACTGACCGACAAACTCGAGAATGTGCTTCACACAAAACGCATGCATTGGTACGGCCATGTCGAGCACAGTGAGGGCTGGATTAGCAAAATGATGAATCCAGGAGGCAGTAGAGGCCCAGGAAGACCAAAAAGGACTTGGATGGGTGATGTCCATCAGGATCAAACTAGCTTGGCCTGGCCTAGGAGGGACCACTGGATAGAAACACATAGAGCGTGACACACCCCTACTTAGGGATTAATTATGTCCTACATCATCAAAAACTGGATGATGATGATATATAGTTTATATTGATATTACACTTCTGGTTGAGTTACCATCAGTTTTTCCTGATGATCACAATTTGTCTATCATTATGGCACATAAGACACACATTATTCTAGACTGTCTACCATTGCTACAGGTGTGTAAGAGATAGATAGACAGACTGACAGACATACAGACAGTCATCCAGACAGACAGACAAACAGACAGACAAACAGACAAACAGACACATAGATAGATAGATAGATAGATAGAGAGAGAGAGAGAGAGAGAGAGAGAGAAAGAGAGAGAGATTGATAGGTATATAGATAGATATCGTTCTTTATTTGCCACAGGGGCGTACAAAAATGGGACATTACAAGACGTGACGGCGGGGGTTTTACATAAAATCTTTAACAATGATAAATAACAATAAACTATATAAAAATAAAACAATTGAAATACCCATTAGGGGGGGGGGGGGGTTGTAACGTTACTGCGGGGTTGTTTTACACCCCATGGATAGAACAACCCTCAACACCAGGAACACGTTTTCTAGGTGTTCCTGTCTTCCCTCTGTTTATCTTCCTCAACTTACAGGTTTATATACAGAGAAGGCCCATTCACTCGGGCCATTTTCGCTACATTCACCCACCTTTCAGTGAATTTACTGGGGTGTAGCACCTCTCTCTCTCCACTCTCACCTTCCTTCTGAAGTGGTACTTAAAGAAGGGGATAAGTTGTTGTCCGGAGAGAAGGGTACTTGTCATCAGTCCTTTTAACCTCGTCCACCATATTACCTCTTTCGCCATAGCCACCAGACAAAAGAAGACCGCCTCTCCTTCATTCTTAAATGAAAGCGGCGGGGTGATCCTCTCGATGGACTCGGCTGACAACCGGGTGCGTCCCACACGTGACAGTAGCTGTTCGACATAATTCCACAGGTCGGTCACCCCGGGACACTGAAAAGTTGCGTGCAGAACGGTTTCGATGTCCCGCTCGCATCTTGGACAGGTCTTTTTGGCAGGATCTCTGCCAGGGCGTCCGTGCCTGTAGATTTTGTCTCGAAGTGGTAGACCTTCTCGGTAGCACTGCCAGGCCAGAGACCTCTGGAAGTTATCCATGGGCCCTGGACGGAAAGTCCTCCTGAACAGACTGGTCAGTTCGTCTTCCTCGATGCCTAGAGTTTCCCCGAGAACATTGTTGCATTTATCCTTCACTAATCCTCTATAGAATGTCGAAGTGGAGTCTCCGCTGATTGCCGTTTCCGCTTGGTAGAGGGCTGTGAGCGCCTGAAGGCACTCGAGGTGCCAGGCGCCCATTTTCGGTCTTTGCTTGACCCAGGACTGCAGCTCTGTTAGTGAGACAAATTGTGGAAGAGCTCGTCTCACAAACGACAGCCACACCGTTTCGCCGGTCAGGAACACCTGGCGATGCGTGTTTGCGCATTATCAGCCACGGCATGCCCAGCCCTGCATTAGAAGGGTGTTGACAGCAGATGGATCTCCTCACCAATGGAGCCTGTTTCTTCTAGAGGAACTTGAAGAGTAGGTGTTCCATTTTGGTGAGGTATTCGGGGGAACAAGGCACGACTGTCAAGCAGTAGTAGATGACAGACACTATGTAAGTGTTCGCCACCTCCGCTCGACCTTTCAAGGAGAGTTTGCACTCAGCCCACTTCTGGGTGAGTGCAAACACCTTCGCCGTAACCTTGTTCCAGTTCTTGTCCACCTGGAGGTCTGGACCGAACCAGACCCCGAGCAATTTCACCAGTCCTTCCGTCCAGCGTCAAACGACACTGTCGGAAGGCATGGGTTTGCCTCTCCATGTGCCGAGTTGCAAACCGACAGTCTTGCTCCTGTCAACGTTTCGTATTCCTGTAATAGGTTGCCAATTACCCCGATGTCCAAGGTTTTCGACACCATTACGGTTATGTCATCGACATAGGCCGATGCTGCTTTCCGCAGTCCTGGTTCAATCGGGATGCCCTGTAACAGCTCCAGCTTCCACAGTAATGGCTCGAGAGTCAGTACATACAGAATGGAGGAAAGAGGGCACTCCTGACGGATGGAACACATGATTTGGAATGGCTCTGATAGGTAGCCATTCACCTTGACTGCCGAGCAGATGCTGGTGTGCATGGCAGCGATCCAGCCTCTGAAGACGGGACCAAAGCCGGCCGCCTTGAGAACCGCTTCCAAGTATTGATGGTTGACCCTATCAAATGCCTTAGTCTGATCTAAATTGATCAGAGCTCCACCGAAGCCAGGTTTATACCCTACCCTCTCTATGATGTATCACATGAGGTGGAGGTTGTTGTGTATGGACCTGGTCGGGATTGCACACGTTTGTGCTTCCCCTACCAGATTCTCGACGACAAGCGCCAGCCTCGCTGCTAACACCTTGGCCAAAATCTTTAACTCTGTGCTGAGCAGAGTAGAATTGTTTATCTCATCCTCCTTGTTCTCATCTTTCCTGATCAGCGTTACTACACCTCTGCCTACAGAACAGGGAATCCTTCCGTTCTGCTGCCAGTTGCAGTAGACCACTTCGAGGACGCCAGAGAACAAGTCTAGCATGCCTCTATAAAACTCATCGGGTAGACCATCTAAACCGGGCGCTTTGTGTTTCCCACAGCGGCCTAGGGCATCTTCTATTTTGCCCGCTGTGATCGGCCTTTTGCAGCTCTCCGCATCCGTGTTCGAGAGTCATGGTACGCCGTCGAAGTAGGAGCTGAAGTCTATCACCTCCCTTGACGTACCGCTTTGCCTGAACAGTTGTGCAAAATGCTGTTGGAAGGCCGTGCACATCTGCTTGGATTCAAGTAGAATGTGTCCATCTTTGTCTTGCAAGGACCGAATTGTGGATTTGTTGCCACTTTTCGCCTCTGCCACTCGGGCCCAGCTAACAGCTTTGGCTCCCTCATTTCTTAAAGCACGTGTTCTACTTCTGACAAAACAACCTTCGTGTTTCACGTTGAAGAACTGGTCTAGTGCCGTTCTCGCCACTAGTATGTCAGCTGTACTGCCATTCCTAAGGGCCTCTTCTACTTTAGCTACCAGTTCCTTTTCGGTTTTGTTTTTTTCTAAAGCTACTTCCTTGCTAAATGCTATCGATTCTATTCTAATTGCTCTCTTGAGAGAGCTCCACCACCTGTTGTTGACGATCGCCTCCATCAACTGGCACTTAACTAAGGTGCTAATCCGTTTACTGTAGGCCTTACGCGCCGGAAGCGACATGTTTAGCTTCCAGTATCCGGGTCCCTGTCTATGTGTTCTATCAAGGTTGACTACGCAGGTGACTAATTTGTGGTCTGAATAGGCAACCATGTGCATTTGTGGACAGCTTAATGTTTCCTTATCTTTATGTCTAATTAAAAATCTATCTAAATACGATCTAGAAGACCCAGTGCGGTTGCTCCACGTCCACAGTGGTACACTTGGGAAGTCTAGTCAATATCTATCAACCAGTTGGAATTGGCTGATGAGATTTTTGAGGCTATTACACACCC
>OZ024740.1:322261179-322306179 GCA_964016885.1 Eledone cirrhosa
TCTATCTATCTACTTATCTATCTATCTATCAATCTATCTATCTCTCTCTCTCTCTCTCTCTCTCTCTCTCTCTCTATCTCTCTACCTCTCTATCTATCTGTCTGTCTGTCTGTCTGTCTGGTCTGTCTGTGTATGCATGTATATATCTGTGTATGCATGTATATATGTTGTTTTGTCTATCTGATCTCTCTCTCTCTCTCTCTCTCCATCTATCTATCTATTACCTATCTCTCTCTTCTATCTATCTATCTATCAATCTATATATACATACATACATATATATATATATATGTATATATACATACAGTGACAGAGAGAAACTGATGTACATGATTACTTATGTGTGTATGTCTCTATTTAAAGACACAATACTCCACTTGAGTCAAATGTCCATACACAATTAAATCTGCTGCATTACATAGAATCACCACTTGTATAATATATATTCTATATGTACATTGTTGCACTTGCATCTGATGTGCAACATACTGCAATTGCATCACTAGCAACACAGTATTTCACACAAATAACTCTCTAAGTGTATGCAGTAATATACCGAGTAGAGTTGCACTATAAATGCTTTTATACATATATACATACATACATACATACATACATAAATACATACAGATATGTATATACATATATATATAAGCATATAGGTGTATATAAACATATATGTATGTGTGTGTGTGTGTATAAATATGAAGGATAACAGCTGCATAAAGAAATGCAGAACAATTGCAGTGGCTGGAATCCAAAGAAAAGGCTGACCCACCAAGACATGGGATGAGATAGTGAAGAGTGAGTGACCTTAAGAAACTAAGCCTCACAATTGAGATGACCATGGATTATACATATATATATATATATATATAGTATTTACGTATCGAGAAAGAGAGAAAAAGGAGGGATAGGTGATACATATAGTTATTTGCCAAGTAGCGTATGCCAAAGGTGCTCGATACTAGTGCCGGCAGTATTAAATATTCGAAGTGTTAATATTTAGTGGGCTAGAGAGTTAGCATGTTTTAACGGTCTATTCTCCGATTTTTACTTTCCCACGTATATATATATATATATATATATATATATAAACGTTTGTATTTGTAAAGCCAAAACAATGCAGGTATGGACATAGAATAAAAATGCAAATGCAAAAGATATTGTTGACAATTAGTCTTTTACCTTAAATTTATTTAAATGTCCTTAATTTTCGAGATAATATCTCTTCTTAACCGCTTAAGATAATATCTCTTCTTCTTAACCGAAGAAGAGATATTATCTCGAAAATTAAGGACATTTAAATAAATCTAAGGTAAAAGACTAATTGTCAACAATATCTTTTGCATTTGCATTTTTATTCTATGTCCATACCTGCATTGTTTTGGCTTTACAAATACAAACGTTTATACCTCATTACACAATGCTTCAAGTGAACTATAACTTCCATATATATATATATATATATATATATATATATGATGTTACACAATTCATCCATCTTTACTGTTGAATCCTGCTGGTGGTGTGGGAACAGAGTAAACCTGGCCACTGAAATGTATATAGTGTTCGCAGAAATAAAACTTTGAAGGAATTTCACCATTCCAGCCTCCTGTCTTTTTACTCAATAATATATATATATATATATGTATATATTTTATTAATATTATCATTATGCCTTTCATCCTTACGGGGTCGATAAAATAAAGTACCAGTAATACACTGGGATAATTGCTGGCCTAGTGCCTAAAGTAGAAACAATTATTAATACCTTCAGTTTTTTTGTTTAATCAGATTACTTTTAACATCATTTTCCATTTATTGTAGCTGGAAATCATTTGACTATTCTAAAAGAATATTAGTCTCTTGATTTTTTCATCACAAAAATGTTTTTTCCATCACGTGATTATTATTGCATGTATTTCGCCCATCACAAGAGAATATCTTCGCATACCATCGTTATGTCTTCCAGTTTTCTAAAGGCAATATTTGGTCATAACATTTTTTGAAATATTTACTTCTGCGTCTACAGATTGATTTTTTTCAGTTTCAGATCCCTTATAGGGTGAAAGCAGAAATTCTTTGCTTAAACTTTAATCTGTACTAATAATAAATATTTGCTCTAGGGATGTATATCATCATCATCATCATCATCATCATCATCATCGTTTAACGTCCATCTTCCACGCTTGCATGGGTTTGGACGGGAGTTTTCCCACTTGAGGCAAGAGTGGTTGTCTTGCTCGCATAGGACTGTCTGGCGGGTTTTCTACGGCTGGATGCCCTTCCTAACACCAACCACGTTTACAGTGTGGACTGGGAGGTTTTTACCGTGTTACCTACACGGCCACATTACAGCATGGACTGTGTGTTTTTTTTGTCGTGACACCTACACGACCTCATTTGTTTCGGACTGGATGTTGTGGTACCAACATAACTTTACATTGAAAGGGGTGGTGTGGATGGGGTGGGGGTAGTGGGACGAGGGTGTATTTTTGTTAGAGGTGCCTACTGACTGTAGTAGGTTTCACTTTGTACTTAGGTAAGGCGGGTCATCTGTATTACTGTGTAGCGCCAAAGATCTCGGTCCAGTGACATTGTCTTGGAGAGGTGTAAGTGAGTGAGGTCGGAATTTATCAAGTCGTCCCAGGTTTTTCTGGGTCTGCCTGGAAAAACCTGGGACAATTTGTATATATATTTATATATACAATCCTTATCGATCCCTCTTCGGATTTTGGTCTTTGTATTTATTATTACTTTATATATATACATATATATATGTATGTATCATCATCACCGTTTTACGTCCATTATTCCACGCAGGCATGGGTTAGACAGGTTGTCTTGTTGTGAGCAGTGTCCGGTCGGCTGACCTTGTCTTGCTCATATGGGAACTGATTCTGGCTTGGTTTCTACAGCTGGATGCCCTTCCTAACACCAACCTCATTTACAGAGAGTGCTGGGTGCTTTTTTTTCGTAGCGCCTACTCGTCCACTTTACAGTGTGGGCTAGGTGCTTTTTTGCCATGGCACCTCCACGACCAATTTGCAGTGGGAGGGGGTGGGGCATATTGTCTATATGCTTTAGCTTCGGCTTGTATCCATGGGAAGTTGGGTCTTCTGTATTACTGCGTGACGCCAGAGGTCACAGTCCTGTGTCATTGCCTTTAAGAGGTGCAATTGGGTAAGATCGGCTTTTATCATCTCATCCCAGATCTTCTTGGGTCTCCTCACTCTGCGGCTTCTATCGACTTCTGGTTCTCTGCACCTTTTTATGCAGCTGTCATCCTTCATACGCATCACATGTCCATACCAACACAACCTCTTCTCCTGCACACAGCATTTGATTCCTCTTATGCTCAGTCTCTCTCTCAATTTGTTTATGCTTTGCCGTTCGCGTATATTACTATTACACATCCATCGGAGCATGCAGGCTTCGTTTCTTTCTAATCTACGTAATTCTTCTACAGACAGCGCCCAGGTCTCACTACCATGTAACATTGCTGTTTGTATACACGCATCATAGAGTCTGCCTTTCATTTTGAGGGAAAAGCCATTTGCAACTAGCAGTGGCAGTAGCTCCCTGAACTTCTTCCATCCCATTCTTACCCTTGTTATTGTACTTTCCAAACACCCACCTCCACTGCTAATTCGGTCACCTAGTTAGCAGAAGCTGTCTACTGTTTCTACAGAGCCCTCCCAGAGTTTGGTGGTGCTTGTTTCCTGTGGCTGCTTGCTGCTTGCTGTCCCAGCGCAGCTGCTACATTCTTAGCTAAGCTTCCTGAGATCCCACTACATCTCTTGTGTACCCATTGTATGTATATATATATATATATATATATATATATATATATATATATATATATATATATATGTTCATTATTTACATGAACTACATGAACAGGATAGACATGCACAGCTGGATTGGAAGTAGTATCACAACTGGTGGGTCTAAAATCACTTGGCTGGAATTTGAAGACGACATGGTGTTACTCAACTCAAAAGAAGATGATGTTTGATTTGCACTTGATAGGTTTGATGCCAAGTGCTTCATGGCTGGAATGAAATCAGTGCTGCAAAAACTGAGACACTCATCCTCTCAAGGAAGCCTGCGCAATGCACCCTACATGTGAATGGAGTTCCACTGAAGTGGAGTTCCAGAGAAGTTCCAGAGAAGTTCAAGTACCTCAACTCCATGTTCCCAAATGATTGAAGTCAGGAGGTTGAATTATGTGCAAGAATTGCAAAAGCTGGTGCAGTAATGTGCCAGCTTCAGCATTCAGTAATCAGAAGAAGGGAGGTAGGCATAAAAGCCAAACTCGCTGTCTTCAATTTGGTTTTTGTGCCAGCCTTTAATTATGGTCATGAATCTTAGGTAGTGACCGAAAGAATACAATTGCAAATACAAGCAGCCAAAATGGGGTTCCTCTGAAGGGCCTTTGGAGTAACGTTACTCGATAAAGTGCATAGCACAGAGATCAGAGAGTCACTCCAGGTAGAGCCGCTACTTCTCTAAATTGAGAGATCACAGCTCTGATACTATGGGCATGTGGTTAGAATGTCTCGGGAAAGAATCACTGGACAGATTTTATGGGCTAAACCAACTGGCTGGAAACCCAGGGATAGACCCTGGCAAGATAGTTGGATAACATCCATGAGCTTGGCTGGTCCTGCTTGGGATCCAGCCAGATCAGTTGGAGACAGTTACTTCTGACAAAACCCGCTGGAAGGAGTGTTTGAAGACTCTGCCCCCACGACCCTCTCAGAAATAAGTGGGTGAAGAAAAGAAGATGTATATATATATATATATATGTTTTGAATAATCAAAATAAAACAAAGGGCAAAGATAGGTTCTTAATTAGTTTATTGTTTTACGATTGTTTCAGAGGGTTGATTGATCATTATCCCGCCGAGGTTAACTTTGCTTTCATCCTTATGAGGTTGATAAAATAAAGTACCAGTAATGCGCTGGGATAATTGCTCTGTATATATATATATATATATATAATTAAAATTTACCTTTGGCATAGCTGTATACATACATGCATGGGAATTTCGTATATCTAAAGATATATGATATGTTTAATAAATAAACATTTTGAAAGCCCACCTATGAATATTGAAAGGCTGATGGCCAGTGCCATCTAGTGGATTCCAGCAGAACCATTGAGGGATAACTGTCTGTGCATTTTGAGCTACTGGCACTCATCAGGACAGTGCTTCCCTTAGCTCTTTACTGGATCTTGGAACAGGTGATAATATATAGTTTTTTCACCTGTGTAGGTGGGCTTGTTAGCCTCATATGCATATGAGGCTCTACAAGTTGGCTCATCTTAAAAGAAGAATTAAAATTTAGCTTCAGCATAGCTGTATACATATTCCTTACTGCTTCTGCTGGAATCTGCTAGACGGTGCTGGCCAACAGCCTTTCTGTTCATAGCTGGGCTTTCAAAATGTTTATTACTAAACATACTATATGTCTTTAGTTATACTGAATTCATATACATGTATGTATACAGCTATGCCAAAGCTAAATTTTAATTCTACTTTTAAGTTGAGCCAACTTATACAACTTTTATGCACTTGCAAATAACAACCTCTTAACAGAGTGTACTGGGTGCATTTTATCATGGTCCAACACTACCACTTCACATATATATATTTACATTTATACACACACAGATATATATATAGGTGTATTGGTGCAAGAAAATTGCACCCGTAGGCGGTATGCTGGGTGAGCACTCGATGCTCACGCAGAGCAGAGTATAATAGTATAATTGTTTCTACTTTAGGCACAAGGCCAGCAATTACCAGTGCATTACTCTACTTTATTTTATCGACCCCGTAAGGATGAAAGGCAATGTCAAAATGCTATATATATATATGGGATAACAAGTTATCGTTATAGATAATCCACGTTGTGGATAATTTTAATGTACGGCTTTGTTTGAATCAACAAGATGCTACCATAGTTTTGCAGCGAGTTCGCGGTAATTTCTATGCAGGTTATACTTGGAGTAATAATAGTTAAAGAATTAAGAGTAACATGGTTTGCTGTACAATAAGGGGCTTTATTTAAGGTACTGACAATTGTTTCGTTGATCAGGTGAGTCTAGAGTTCGCTAATCGCTTGAAGTTGCGTCATTCGATCTCCAATACATTATTTACCTCTGGTCAACACATCAGAGTACGTAGATATAAAAATAATTCACTTGAGGCAAGCCTTATATAGAAAAATAGCGTATAATCAAAACAATAACATCAATAATAAAACATATATGGTAAATAGGTAGAGAAGTTACAGATGTAAAAAGTAAAAAGTAAAAAGTAAAAGATAAGATAGGGTACATTAAAAAAGGAAGAAAATGAAAGAATGGAAATATAAAGAAATAAATAAGGATAAGTGATAGCATGTAATTACATAGAATGTTTGTAGTAGTTTTGGGTAAGTGTTCTTATAAGGATTCCTTGGTGGGTTTAGTGCTAACATGAAAAACCAGATTCGAGATGTACATAGATACGCGTAGAGGGTCCAATGTAGTGACAGATAAAAGAAAACAATTAATTAGAGATTAATTGGTGGATACATGTATGGGATTTATGGGCTAGGGATGACGGGACGTTTGACAAACGCTTGTTGTAAATGTTTTGCTGATTGTACTATCTTAATGGGGTTGATGCTGTTTCAGGGAGAGAGAATGAAAGAGATGTTCTGAGATTTATGATCCAGTGACCAGTTGACCGTTTGATAGCTAATAGCAGTGCGATGGTGTGTGTTCTATATGTTAAAATCTAGGTGGTTCAGTTCTAATTTTGGGATTGCTGGTTCAAATGATGGTGGTTTGAAGTTTATGAATCTAGTAGCTATTTTATGCCTACAGAAAATTGATCTTTCTATTTTGCTGATAAGCAGCACCCCATCGTACCTTAAAATATGTAGTAGTTCTAAATTACAAAGTCCGCAGTGGAACATTCTGTTGTTGTAAGCTCTTGCTACCGATAATTTTGACCAGCTAATCTTATAGTCTAAGTTTTTGTCTTTAAGCTGCCAGATTTTATTGGCGAGTATCGTAGAGTTCTCCAGTCTACGGTTCTTCATGGAGTGTCTGTGGACGTACCACCTTTTCTTGAACTCCCCAGCCGTGGAACCTATGTAGTGCCAAGTAGAGTTGCCTGAATTTACAGTACACAGGTATACCATACTCGAATCCAGGCATCTATTCTGTAGTGGGCACTTATCCAGTAGGTGGCAATTACAATTTGAGGTTTTTCTGTGTACAGGTTCATCGTTGCGGTTTTGTAAGTTGTTGTGGGTGGGTTGTGATTTAGGCCTATTAATGTGTTTTGTTGTTGTGATGTTGTTATGTGTTTGCGTTTTGTATTTGGTGCTATGGTGCATGTTGGTAGGTTAATTTCTTTAGAGATATTTTTGTAGTTGATTTTACGTATGTGTGATTCTATGTTGGCTGCAGTAGAGTAGGAAAGTTTTATAGTTTTTCTATTAAAGATTTTATGGTGTTTGTGTAGTGCAGGGAAGTGCTTATCTATTAGTTTAAAGTATGTAAAAGGTAGTTCAGTTTTTATAGAGGAGTTGAATATTAGATTGAACCATAGGTACTTTCTATCTCTGGATCTTCTATAGTTTTTGGGGGTCCTTATATTAGTGTTCTGTTCAGTTATTTTTGGTTCTCGTTGTCTAATTCTTCTATGCTTAGTCCTATGCTTGTTATTTCTTTATGAGCAGGTAGTGTTGTTGTCGCTAGGTTTGTTGTTGTTGTCTCTATCAAGTATGTATTCTAGCTTCTCCTTATGTAAAGCTATGTTATAATAGTTTGCGTGTTTGTTAAAAAATTCTAGGTTCGAAGATAGACGACATATTCTGAGGGATATACTATGTGCTATGGAGTTAATTAATTATGGATCAGAGGTGGTTTGAGTTATAACTAATGTAGGCTAGATTCTCGTTATTTTTATGGAAGGGCTCTATTAATCCTGTGTTTAGGTTGAGTGTTACATCTAAGAAATTTGCTTTTTTAGAGTTATGTTCGAAAGTGATACCTAGGCCTAGTTTTTTTAAGAATACTCTAATGTTTTTTCGTACTTTTTCCATATTTTGATTATTTAAGTTTTTGGCTAGAAGGAATGTATCATCTCTGTAGATTCCTCCTGGAGGTTATTGAATTCCTTATGTAAGTTGTGCGTTATATATATTTGCACCAAGTCCGTTACCTGCACTGAGTCGTTAGATCCCATTGTGATATCGAAGCTATTCTGTCTGTTTTTTCGTTCACAGTAACTAATTTCGAATCTAATGATAGTCCTTCTAGCAGCTAGTATTATTTTAATTTCGTCCGAGGTAAGGTCTGAATTCCTCTGGGCAAAGGTTAGCGTTTTACCCAGGGTGACTGGGGATATGGATGAGTAGTAGTCATTAATGTCGAACTGTACGAAGTTAGATGTTTCTTTACTGTTTATTTTGCTGAACCAGTCTATTACTTCGCTAGTGTTGCCCCATAGTTTAATTTCTAGTTTGTCCTTAATTTGTGCGATTACTCTATCTAGTATATACTTGCTAATGTTACCGATATCCGACTTAGATGGGCATATTAATCTAATTGTGGGGTCTATTTCGAAATTATTTTTGTGATCCTTTAGGTTAAATGTGGGGTTACAAGGGGTTAGAGGCTCGGTTCTATCAGATATTTTCAGTTTTTTTACTATGCTAAGTCCTTCCTTATTAGTGCTAGTGAGTGCAGATTATGTTGTTTTTTTTGTATTTTATGTGCAATTCCCGGCAATTAATCTCTAATGTATCCACCAATTAATCTCTAATTTATTGTTTTCTTTTATCTGTCACTACATTGGACCCTCTACACGTATCTATGTACATCTCGAATCTGGTTTTTCATGTTAGCACTAAACCCACCAAGGAATCCTTATAAGAACACTTACCCAAAACTACTACAAACATTCTATGTAATTACATGCTATCACTTATCCTTATTTATTTCTTTATATTTCCATTCTTTCATTTTCTTCCTTTTTTAATGTACCCTATCTTATCTTTTACTTTTTACTTTTTACTTTTTACATCTGTAACTTCTCTACCTATTTACCATATATGTTTTATTATTGATGTTATTGTTTTGATTATACGCTATTTTTCTATATAAGTCTTGCCTCGAGTGAATTATTTTTATATCTACGTACTCTGATGTGTTGACCAGAGGTAAATAATGTATTGGAGATCGAGTGACGCAACTTCAAGCGATTAGCGAACTCTAGACTCACCTGATCAACGAAACAATTGTCAGTACTTTAAATAAAGCCCCTTATTGTACAGCCAAACATGTTACTCTTCATTCTTTAACTATATATATATATATAGTTATACTTGGGGAGGGTCATATTGTTGTAATATATATATATATATATATATATATATATATATATATATATATATATATATATATATATATATATATATTGTTATACTTTGGGAGGGTCATGTTGCCAATAAGAAACACACGCACCAGTTGCTTTCACTTCAATTTATTATAATAAATTTATAAATTTAGGAATTTATAAATTTCTGGTTGGTTGGTTGGTTCCACAACCAGATAGTTGTTTATATATTGTCAAAGTTCTTTCGTCACACATTCTGTGACCTCTTCAGTGACTGGGGATTCTTTTCTTTGTTTTTGTGCCTCTCCTTTGTTCTGTCCTACGCCATTTTGTTTCTGTGTGTGTGTTGTATGCTCAGTCTGCGCATGCGCCACATCGGGGTGTCTGTGTGTGTTTATATTTGTTTATTTATTTGTTTATTTACATGTTACCGGTTGGTTGTTTGTTCTATGTGTGTGTGTGTTTTCATTTTGTCCTTAATTGTAAGTTGTGATGTTGCTGTTCCACTCATGTTTTCTATTTAATTTTGGTTGTAATTCTTTTATGTTTATTGCCTCTGTGATTTGTCTAAACATTGCGTCTTTTCTGTGTGTAGATTGTATTTTAATTTCTATGTTCTCTAATTTACTCTTATGTTCTATTTTAGCATGTTGGTAGAGTACAGATTATTCTTTACTATCTTGAAGGTCTCGCCAGTGTTCATTTATCCGTTCCCCTACACTACGAGCTGTCTCACCTATGTACACTATATTTTTGTCTCTACATTGTCCTTCAGTACATCTTATGCTATACACTACATTTCTAGTTTTACAGTTAATATGGGGGCTTATTTTACAGGTTATACATTTCTTATCTATACAGGGGGGTCTTTGGAAAGGGTATATCTTGCTAATAAGTGTTTTTACGGAGGTACCTGGTCTTTCTACTATCTTAATATTGAGTTTATGTTTATCTAGGGCCCTTCTAAATTTGTAAGCTAATTCACCTCTAGGGGTTGTATCGATGAACATTACACTCTGGTATTTATTGCTATCATACCATGAGTTTATTCTATTAGCCTTATTCCTAGTTCTTTCTATTCTATTCCAAAATTTGCTCCTATACAAGGGGCAGGTCCCATTTGTGTCATTATTTACCATTTTTTCCCATTTGGTTCTGGCTCCTCTATACACTCTGATTCTATCTCTCTGATTGTAACCAGAGAACTGCATACGGTGGATGAAGTGTTGTATGTGTCTCTCTAGTTCTTCGGGGTTGCACATGCGGGACACGTTTCTCATCACCCGTACCAAATCCGCAATCAGTATGTTGATTTTGGTATGGTCCGAAACAGCCGAGTTTCGGTGGATCAGATGTTTGGAAGTCATGGGTTTGGCATAATGGGAATGGAGGATTTGTTTTTTAAGAAAGCATGGCATCCGCCCCTCTACAGTTACTGCCAATTCACCAATGATGATGATAATGATGATGATGATGATGTGTGTGAAGGCACATGGTATTGTAATGAGGATGTTTGTGACACAATCATAAAGTCATGAATTTGGTTCCCACACCAGACAAGACACTTTACTTCATGTTGCTTCAGTCCACTCTGCTGGAAAAAAGGGGTTGCCATGACACTGGTGCCTTTCACTTGGACATAAATGGTATATAAAATGTATATATATAGTATATAGTATATACAATGGTTTCTGATTTAGGAAAAATACCAATTATTTTTTGTTGGGAGGGTTACTTTATTTTATCAACCCCCGTAAGAATGAAAGGCAAAGTTAACCTCGACGTAACTATATGCCACAAAGCATAATGTCCGACGCTCTACCGATACTGCCAATCCACCAAATGTATATATAAGTTGTGAAGATATTAGTGTCAAGCTGTATCAGCTTTTGCCTTTCCCTTGGACAATACTGGTGGTGTGGAGAGAAGAGGCTGGCATGCATGGATAACTCCTGGTCTTCTACAAAACACAGTACCCAGAATTTCAGAGGAATTTTCCAGATCCATCAGATCCACCACCACCACCACTACCATCATAACCACCACTGCCATCATTATCATCATCATCATCACCACTACTACCATCATTACACTACCATTACAACCATTACTAATACTGTCAACAACACCACTACCATTACCAGTACTATTACCACCTCTCACACCACCATTGCCACCACTACCATCACAATTACCACCACCACCAACATCACCACCACCACCACAACCACCACCATCACAACCACCATTACTACCACCACCACCACCACAAACAACAACAACATCACCACCACCACCATCACATTTGCAACCACCACCAACATCACCCTACCACCACAACCACACTACCCATCACTACCCTTACAACCACAACTACCACACCACCACTACCACTGTGCCCTTTTCACAACGACCACCACTACCATCACAACCACCACCATCACCACCATCACAACCACCATTACAACCACCACCATCACCACCATCAGAACCACCACCACCACCACTACCAACATCACCACCACCACCACTACCATCACAACCACCATCACAACCACAACCACCACTATCATTATCGCCACCACCATCACAACCACCACCACCACCATCACCAACATTATCACCCCTCACACCACAACCAACACCAACACCACCACCACAACAACATCACTACCAACACCACCACCACCAACACCACCACCACCACCAACACCATCACCATCATCACCACCATATAATTATGCAGCTCTCAATATGCAGATGGCCCTGCTATACATTAGTATGCATACATAACTAATTATAATACCATGGTAGATTTATCAGAGAGAGAGGGGTGCTGAATGTATGCAGCTCTGTGATTGGTTAAACCGTTTAGTTGCTAGCTGTATTAATACTAATACTATCTCTGGCTGGGTTTACCTTTCTTTATTTCATTTTGCAGATTTTAATCCTTCAGCAGGAAAAATCCTTTTATATTAAGGCCAGGTATGGCTGTGTGGTTAAAGAATTAATTTGGCAACCATGTGGCTTCTGGTTCAGTCCTACTGTGTGCCCCCCCCCCCCCCCCCCCCCCACACACACACACTTCATCCTATGTTTTTTACTATTGGCTTGGGTTGACTTGACTTGTGTGTGAAATTTGGTAGATGGAAACTATGTGGAAGCTTGTCATGACATATGTGTGTGTGTTTGTGTGTGTGTATAAATGTACATATGTACATATATGTACATATATATGTATATATACATATGTACATGTACATATATATGTATATATACATATGTACATATGTACATATATGTACATATATATGTCTATATATATATATATATATATTTATATATATATATAGAAACATATATATATATACATAAGCTAGCATGGAAAATGGATGTTAAACGATGATGATGATGATGATGATACATATACATATATATATATATACACAAAAAATATATATATATATATATATATATACAAAAAAACACACAGTCCACGCTGTAATGTGGCCGTGTAAGTAACACGGTAAAAACCTCCCAGTCCACACTGTAAACGTGGTTGGTGTTAGGAAGGGCATCCAGCCGTAAAAAACCCGCCTACACGAGCAAGACAACCAATCTTGCCTCAAGTGAGAAAATTCCCGTCCAAACCCATGCTAGCGTGGAAGATGGACGTTAAACGATGATGATGATGATGATGATGATGATGATGATATATATACTCACATAAGAGTCTGGAACTAGCTGTCGAAACAGCAACAGCTCAGACATCGGCCCCGACTCTTTATAATATATGTGTGTATATATATATATGTGTGTATATATATATATATGATGATGATGATGATGATGATATAACGAAGGAAATGTGGTAAGGAACCAGATGGACCATAACGCACCAAAGTACTCAATACTTAGGGTAGTAGAGTGGGTAATAGGAACGAGTAGGACCCCGACGGCTGAGCTCAAGCCGTTTCGACGGCTAATTCTGGACTCCAGAATTAGCCGTCGAAACGGCTTCAGCTCAGCCGTCGGGGTCCTACTCGTTCCTATATATATATATATATATAATTAAGAGACGGAACTTGTCAAATAGAACAGACATAGCTTCGGTCATTTTGTTACTCACTCAATGACCAATTAAGTTTGTACTAATACAATTCAAACCCAACATATATATATATAATATATATATACAGATATATATATGTATATATACATATATATATATAAATATATATAAGAGTGGGTATGACACTTGTTCATTATCAAATGTAGAAAGCTCAATGTATTAATCGCTTATGGAAGAATACAGAGCATAATAATTTGGTTTGTCACTTGTTTTAAATTATATATATATGTGTGTGTGTGTCTGCGTGTATACATATATATATATGTGTGTGTGTCTATACACTCATATACGTGTGTGTGTGTACACAAGCATTGAAAATTGACAAAACTGTTATATGATGATATATATGTATAAATATATGTATGTATGTGTGTGTGTATGAGTGTCTGTGTGCGTGTATGTGTATGTACCTGTGTGTGTGTGTATGTGTATGTGTATGTGTATACACTTGTGCATACAAGCATGAAAAATAGCAGTCGAATAAAACAGGTGCCAGACTCGAAGAAAAGAAAATATAGTGGTGTCAATATGATTGACAAAATCCCTTCAAGGTAGTGCTCCAGCATGACCACAGTCAAATGACTGAAATCACTAAGACAATAATAGAATATTAATTCAGTTTATTAATAAGCGAGAATGCGTTTGATATTAATTTAACGCGTTAAACATTTAATTCATGTTTTCACATTTCCATGAATTTCAACCAATTTATTAGTCTAATGTTATAAAATGAGGTGTGGTTAGAGCAGAATATATTTCATTGTTTCTTTCTCTCTATTTCTCTGTCAACATGCATCTCTCTCCTTCTTTTACTTCTCGTTCTTTCTTTCATTTTCTCTCCCACTCTCTTTCCCCAATTTTCTATCTCTTTCTGTGTCATCTTCACCATTCATCTATCTATCTATTTATCTATTTGTCAATCTATCTGTGTATCTGTCTGTCTATCTATCTATCATCATAGAAGAGAGCAAAAGGAAGAAAGGAGCACTTGCACAACACGCTCCTGGAGTTGTGGGTTGTTCTATCGACGGGGTATTAAACAACCCATTTGTGGCGCCTCCCCACTATTGAGGATTTCGATTGTTGTAATTGTTTGTTTTTATATTTTTTTACATGACTGTATGTAAAATCCCCGGCATGTCTTTGTATTGTCCCCTTTTCTTGTGCGCCCTTGTGGCTAATAAAGAAATATATCTATCTATATTCATCATAATTTAACATCCGTTTTCGTTGCTAACAAAGGTTAGATGGGTTCTACAAAACAGTGTCAGTACTCAAATGAAGCTACAAACCTTTAAAATGGACCTGGGGCCAACATCTCACTTACATATGTTCCTGCATTCTACCAAGTAATCAGTTGGGTTAGGAGACCACATCTTGCTTTCATACATTCTCGCTCTCTTCTAAGTGCATTTTTATGGCACCAGCACTCGGGAGATTGTCATATCATGTCTATGACATAGTTGAAGAGTCCACCACTCTTTATTTGGCATGTTTTCTACAGTGTGATGCCCTTCCTATTACCAACCATTTTACTGGTTGTGTTTATCATGTAGATCCTCAACACTAAGGAGGTTTTCATG
This sequence comes from Eledone cirrhosa, assembly GCA_964016885.1. Lineage (NCBI taxonomy): Eukaryota > Metazoa > Mollusca > Cephalopoda > Octopoda > Eledonidae > Eledone > Eledone cirrhosa. The sequence continues at coordinate 322,276,305 of OZ024740.1, forward strand.
TCTTTGACACAACTGTAGAATCCTCTTGACCTTTTGTTTGGCATGGTTTCGGTGGTTGGATGCCCTTCCTGTCACCAATCACTTTTCACTTTATAAAGTGTACTGACTTGACTTAGTTTTATTGTGGCACTAGCATTAATGCGGTTGTTAGTTGTAAAGTCAACTAAAGGTCCCTCTTAACTCAGGAATCAGGGAGAAATATGACGGGGGAGGTAAGAAGGATGATGGGTAAATGACATAAGATAGAGGGTACCAGGTTTATGTTGGGTTTCAAGTAGAGATGTGGAGGAGAGATAGTGTGAACTAAGTATATCATGGGTGTAAGACCAGTGTGGTAAGGTATGACAGATTGATGAGAGTCTCCTTTCTTGAACACTGCATCATACCCCTCAAATACAGAGTTTTTCTCTCAGCTTACTTATGTTATGCTGTTCATGCACACTAACATTACAAATCAATCAGAACATGCTCGCTTCATGTCTTTCTAGCTATCACAGGTCTTCTACAGTCACTGTCATGTAGCATACACAGTCATCATACAGTCTACCCTTCACTCTGAAGGAGAAGCTCTTTGTTGTCAGCAGAGGTACCAGCTCCCTAAACTTCTTCTAGCCCACACTTTCTCAGCATCCTTTCCCACTGTTGATGAGATCACCTTGGTAACAAAATCTGTCAAAAGTTTCTAGGGAGCCTCCCAGTTAATTGAGGCAATTTATTTCATGTGTACTCTTAGTACTTACTTCTCCTGTGTATCTGCTGCATATAAAGTCTATCTTCTCTATTAACCTGCCTATAATATCACTACATCTTTTGTGCATTCAAAGATTACATCTTATGGAATTTTTGACAACTCCTTTTCAATATATCAAGCAAGGCTACTTCTCTATCAGTATAAGGTTGCTGTCTTCTTTCCTACTAATCCATACTTTAGTCCTCACTAAGTTTACTTTTAGGCCTTTCGATTCTAAGATTTTCTTCCATGTCTAGAATGTTGCCTCTAACTTTTCCATGGATTCAGCTATATATATAACCAAATGTTAAACAACGTTCATTGATTATTCAATGAATACAGTTTTACAATAGATTAAAAGCACTCAACAGTGACATTTTCTGGTGTTATTAATATTATTCAAAATATTAATAAATGGATACATTCACATAATCAAAATATATGTTTTATTATATATATTTCAGAGGTACTGTGCTGTTTTTTCAGTATGTCCTCATCAGATAATATACATAAATTGATGCATGACATACCTCAGCTGTGCTGATGGTTCAATTCCAGTCTTGGCAGTGATTTATTACAACAAAACTCAATATTTATATACCACAAGTAAAAGTGTGACAAACTAAATATGGTGGATAGGGATAAGTAGCGAGATATAAGTAATAGGAATGGGTGAGTAGGAGAAAGTAAAGAATAAATAAATAAATAAATAAATAATTAATTAAACACATAAGTATAAAAGTTTTAAATATTTAAATATGTAAACATCTGTGTTACAGAAAAAGACAAGAGAGAGAGAGTGCTAAATAGAAGATAAAAGAGAAAAAGATATAAAGATAAAAGTAACGGTGTGGGAGATAGAGATGATAGAATATATAACTGGATAAGGAAAAGAGATAAAAAGATAAAAAAGAAAGAAAGAAAGAAAGAAAGAAGAAAGGGACATGATGCGTGACCGTTTTTTTTTTCAAATATTAAGTCAGGTAGAAGCGATCAATTAAATAGGCCATCAGTACACAGGAGTTCCCATGAGCTGCTAATTTTAAACTCCTCTGTTATAGCCTGGAAATCAATGATAAACAGAAGTAGACTGAGAACTGAGCCACAGTGTGGCCAGACATGCACTTCAAATTCATCACGGCATTCATTGCCAACTCTGATTGCATCTCTATACAAGACTAGCAAGATACTCATGAGCCATTCATCTACATCTAGTTTTGTTGATGCAAACCAGATTACAGAGTGGTGAACCTTGTCAAATGGCTTCCTCCAGATGCGCGAAGATCAGGTAGAGAGGTTTACACTTAACCATGTACTTCCCTTGCAGTTGTCTTATAAGAAGGTATTTGTCGTATCCTTACCTGGCATAATACTGTAATGCATCTCATCTAACTTAATTCTGTCTCTAATTAGTTGTGTTATAACCATTTCTGTAACTTACATGACCTGATTCACCAGCCTGGCACCTCTCTACGAGGGTTGGCTGAAAACTTCATAGACTGATTATGAGGGAGTGATGTTAGAGCTGTGAAATCTTGCATATATAAATTTCAACTCTTCTTATTGATAAATGCATTTTTTTCTTTCCAGGGATTATGTTGAAAAATAAACCTCATTTGGTCGTTCCATGAAAGTATCATAGGCTGACAATGAAGGAGTGATGCTAGAGCTGTGAAATCTTGCATGCATTAATTTCAACCCTTCTTATTAATAAGCTGCATTGGATTTGCAGTATCGGTAGAGCGTCGGACATGTTTTGCAGCATAGAGTTACGGCCCTTTACGTTCTGTGTTCAAATCCCACAGGGGTTCGCTTTGCCTTTCATGCTTACAGGGTTGATAAAATAAAGTACCAGTCACGCATTGGGGTCAATTTAATCGACTTTCCCCTCCCCCCAAATTGCTGGCCTTGTGCCTATAGTAGAAATTACTATTTCTTTTCAGGGACTATGTTGAAATATAAACCTCATTTGGTCATTCCATGAGAGTATCCTGGTCAGCCTATGAAGGAGTGATGCTAGAGCTGTGAAATCTTGCATGAAATAATTTCAACTTTTCTTATTAATAACTGCATTGTTTCTTTCCAGGGACTATGTTGAAGAAAAAAACCTCATTTAGTCATTCCATGAGAGTATCTTGGTCAGCCTATGAACCTTTCAGCCAATTAACATTTCAGCTGACCCTTGTGGTTAACTCTCTCTAGTGCCTCTCCTTTGCTCATGCTACAGTCTCCAGTGATACTGCTACACCAGTGACACCATTCTACAGTGTAAAAAGGAGGTTAATTAATTGCTGTTATTGTTGTTGTTTGTTTCTAGGTCAGCTCTAATCCAGCAGACCTATGATGAAAGATATTCCAGCCATGACCATCCTGTCTGCTTTCCAAGCAAATGTATATCTAAGTCTACACCATTAACCAATATGTCTTGTGCCACATTATATATATTCAGGATATATATTTAGGGCACTCCCTAATTAATTATTGGATCATTAAGGCACAACTAATGAAATAATATATTTATATATTTAACATGAATACGAATGTAAATAGATGCAATAACAAGGAATTATACATACATACATACATACATACATACATACATACATATATACATATACATACATACATACATATATATACATTCATACATACATGCACATGTACATACATAAATACATACACGTACATATTCATACATACATGCATACATACATACACACATACATATATACATGCACGCATGCACACACACACACACTTACACATTTTATATATATATATTATATTATTTATTTATGTTCATACACGGAACAAAAGCACCACCCAATATATATATATACACAATCATACACACCTGTGTATATTTATATATATATATATATATATATATATTTATAGATATATCATCATCATCATCATCGTTTAACGTCCATGTTCCACGCTTGCATGGGTTTGGACGGGAGTTTTCCCACTTGAGGCAAGAGTGGTTGTCTTGCTCGCATAGGACTGTATATATATATAAATATCATGATGATGATGATGATGATGATGATGATATTTATATATATATACAGTCCTATGCGAGCAAGACAACCACTCTTGCCTCAAGTGGGAAAACTCCCGTCCAAACCCATGCAAGCGTGGAACATGGACGTTAAACGATGATGATGATGATGATATATCTATAAATATATATCTATATATATATATATATATATATATATATATATATATATATATATATATATATATATATATATATATATATAAATATACACGGGTGTGTATGATTGTGTATAGAAGATTCAACAGTTGAAAATTGCAAACTTGACTGTCACCGCAGAATATGAACCTGAAGATTGCGAAAGCATGAAAGTACTTGTTCAATTAACACTTAACATTTAACATTCAACCATACTATTTCATTCTAATACCATTATAAATTTTAAAGGATTGTAAATAAAACGAGTAAATCAGACAAAGTTGGAATTCCTTTTATTAATATAATCTATACACAATCATACACACCCGTGTATATTTATATATATATATATATATATATATATGTATGGTTTTATAAATATGGTTTTATAAATATAGTTTCCATTTATTTAATATCATTGTATATATATATATTCATTTTATTAGGGCTAAATAATGAGTCTTGTTACTCTGGAGTTTCACCTGTTTATCACAGGATCATCATATAAATGTATATGTATGTATATGTTTGGTTGGTATACAGATAAAATGAAATATATACACATATACACAACAAATCAGGTAGTGAATTGGCAGAATCGTTTGGACATTAGATTAAAAATGACTTAGTATTTGTTCTGAGTTGCTGCACTCTGAGTTCCAATTCTGCCAAGGTCAGCTTTTGCTATTTGTCATTTTGAGGTTGATGAATAAAGTACCAGCGAAGTACTGGGCTTGAATCATCTCTCTCTCTCTCTCTCTCTCTCTCTCTCTCTCTGCCCTCTCATTTTGCTCTGTCTCTTAATCTCTTTTCTCTGGAAGAATTCTGCTATGTTTAGATATGGGAAGGATTAAACATAACACGCCTACAACTCCATCAAAAGTTAAAGGCCCTTTACCTATTTTTTATCACCAGCACTTAATAATGGTTTCTGATTTAGGCACAAGGCCAGCAATTCTGGGGTAGGAGAAAGTCGATTAATTTGACCTCAGTGCATTACTGGTACTTTATTTTAGCGACCCCGTAAGGATGAAATGCAGAGCTAACTTCAATGAGATTTGAACTCAGAAGGTAGAAAGTCGTAACTAAATGCCACAAAGCATTTTATCCGACGCTCTACCGATTCTGTCAATCCACCACTACTTAATAATAACAACCTCAACAACAACATATTCTCTTCATATTTTCCTGTTAATATTAGTGTATAAGTCTTTACTGTAAAAATGTCTTACCAGTCAGAAACAACACTGGTAAACTAGATCAGGAAGAGTTATGTCCCTTATTCAAGGCCACCCTGCAGTGTCAGAATTGGGCAGTTGTAGTTTTGTCAGAATTAGTTGAGCGTTGGATAAAATACCATTACATTATTTGATCTGGCTCTTTACATTCTGAGATCAAATCCCACCGAGGTCAACTTTGCTAGTCATCTTTTCAAGATTAATAATATTTTGGGGGTTGGTTCTCTATATCTTTTTCTCACTTCCTTTCTGTCTTTCACTCACTCTCTCTAGATAGATAGATAAACAGACAGACAAACAGACAGATAGATAGATAGAAAGAAAGAAAGAAAGATAAATATATATATATAAATAGAGAGAGAGAGAGAGAGAGAGAGATGAACAGGGAGCCACACAGACAGGCAGACTGACAGACGAACTGACAGGCAGGTAGGTAGGGAGGTAGATAGCGAGATAAATAGATAGATAGAGGGAGAAATAGAGAGAAAGATAATAGATAAATAGATATATTTCTTTATTTGCCACAAGGGCGCACAAGAAAAGGGGACAAAACAAGGACATGATAGATAGATAGATAAATATATATAGAATCGCCTTAAAGGGATCGCCTTAAAGGGATCTTATATATTTGATATATATTTATCCTTATCGAGCCCTCTTTGGATTTTAGTCTTCAAATTTATTATTATTACTATATATATATATATATCTTGCAATCAAAAGGTTGTGAGTTCAATTCTCGGACCGGGTGATGTGTTGTTTCCTTGAGCAAGACACTTTATTTCACATTGCTCCAGTTTACTCAGCTGTAGAAATGAGATGATAGGGACTGGGGTCCATATCATTCCACTGCAAAGTGGTCGTGGAGGTGCCACGGCAAAAAAGCACCCAGCACTCACTGGAGGTTGGTGTTAGGAAGGGCATCCAGCTGTAGAAATCAAGCCAGAATCAATTTCTGTCCCACCCTTGCAAGCAGGGAAAAAGCAGACGTAAAATGAAATGATGATGATGATGATATATATATATATATATATATATAGAGAGAGAGAGAGAGAGAGAGAGAGAGAGAAAGAGAGAGAGAAAGAGAGAGAGAGAGAGAGATAACTAGACAAATAGACAGATATATAGAGAGATAGAGAGACAGACAGATAGAGAATAGATATCTTTCTTTATAGAGAGATAGATAGACAGCTCTGACTAAATAAAAGGGGATCTAAATGAGTGTTTCTATAATCCAATTAACAAGACTCAACAACAGTTGGCATTTTAACCTGCCTCAATGAAAGGTCACATGTAAACACTAACACACTCACACACTAACACACTCACACATTTACACACTTACACACACACATACTCACACATTCATATATGCACACAGCCAGACATACACACACGATTACATGCACATCAATGTGTATACATACATACTCATACACACTCACACACATTCACACATACATACAGCCAGACATACACACACAATTACATGCACATCAATGTTCATACATACACACTCATACATACATACGTGCTCACTCATGCATACACACAGTCACACACACATGCTCACACATTCACATATACATGCACTTACACATAGATTAATGTAGACGCACATATAGACGCACTTACACATAGATTAATGTCCATACATACATACACACATACATACACATTCATACATACATACATACATACATACATGCTCATACACACGGACATACACACTCATACACAGACACACACACGCACACACTGTCATATACACACATACATACACACTCATACATACATACACACTCATACACACGGACATACACACGTACATACACACTCATACACACATATACACAGTCATATACACACATACATACACACATGCACACAAACTCATACATACACATTCACACATTGAAATGCACACACTTACACACACATATGTACACACATACACACACACATACTCAACTTTATTGAACTGGAAGGGACTTGGTTAAGTGGATTGTATTTGTGTGTGTATCTGTGTGTGGCTGTGTCTGACTGTATGTATAAGTCTGTATGCATGATGGTTGCGTAACTGTGTATTGGTGTGTGGCTCTGTGTATGCGTATGTCTGTATGTCTGTGTGTATAGTCGTATATGTGTGTGTATGTAGGTGTATGTGTCTGTACCATGCAGATACTCATTATGATGCTGACAGTGATGGTGGTGATGGTGGTGACGGTAGTGGTGGGGTAGATGATAATGTTGATGGTGGTGATGATGATGGTGATGTTGTTGTTAGTCGTGATGGTGGTGATGGTGGTGGTGGGGTAGATGATAATGTTAATGGTGGTGATGATGGTGGTGATGGTGTTGTTAGTCGTGATGGTGGTGATGGTGGTGGTGGGGTAGATGATAATGTTAATGGTGGTGATGGTGGTGATGATGTTGTTGTTAGTCGTGATGGTGGTGATGGTGGTGATGGTGGTGGTGGGGCAGATGATAATGTTGATGGTGGTGATGATGATGGTGATGTTGTTGGTAGTCGTGATGGTGGTGATGGTGGTGGTGGGGTAGATGATAATGTTGATGGTGGTGGTGGTAATGATGGTAATGATAGTGGTAGTGTTGATAATGTAGATGTTGGTGATGGGGAGTGTGGTGATGATGATGTTGTTATTGGTGGTGGTGGTGGTGGCAATGGTGGTAGTGGTGGTGGTATTGGTGGTATTGGTGGTGGTGGCTGTGGCGGTGGTGGTGGTAGTGGTGGTGGCAGTGGTGGTAGTGGTGGTGGTATTGGTGGTATTGGTGGTGGTGGCTGTGGCGGTGGTGGTGGTAGTGGTGGTGGCAGTGGTGGTAGTGGTGGTGGTATTGGTGGTATTGGTGGTGGTGGCTGTGGCGGTGGTGGTGGTAGTGGTGGTGGCAGTGGTGGTAGTGGTGGTGGTATTGGTGGTATTGGTGGTGGTGGCTGTGGTGGTGGTGGTAGTGGTGGTGGCAGTGGTGGTAGTGGAGGTGGTATTGGTGGTATTGGTGGCGGTGGTGGTGGTGGTGGTAGTGGTGGTGGCAGTGGTGGTAGTGGAGGTGGTATTGGTGGTATTGGTGGTGGTGGCTGTGGCGGTGCTGGTGGTGGTGGTAGTGGTGGTGGCAGTGGTGGTAGTGGTGGTGGTATTGGTGGTATTGGTGGTGGTGGCTGTGGCGGTGGTGGTGGTGGTGGTAGTGGTGGTGGCAGTGGTGGTGGTGGTGGTGGTGGTAGTGGTGGTGGCAGTGGTGGTAGTCGAGGTGGTATTGGTGGTATTGGTGGTGGTGGTGGTGGTGGTATTAGTGGTGGTGGCTGTGGCGGTGCTGATGGTGGTGGTAGTGGTGGTGGCAGTGGTGGTAGTGGAGGTGGTATTGGTGGTATTGGTGGTGGTGGCTGTGGCGGTGCTGGTGGTGGTGGTAGTGTTGGTGGCAGTGGTGGTGGTGGTGGTGGTGCTAGTGGTGGTGGCAGTGGTGGTAGTGGAGGTGGTATTGGTGGTATTGGTGGTGGTGGCTGTGGCGGTGGTGGTGGTGGTGGTATTGGTGGTATTGGTGGTGGTGGCTGTGGCGGTGCTGATGGTGGTGGTAGTGGTGGTAGTGGAGGTGGTATTGGTGGTATTGGTGGTGGTGGCTGTGGCGGTGGTGGTGGTGGTGGTATTGGTGGTATTGGTGGTGGTGGCTGTGGCGGTGCTGATGGTGGTGGTAGTGGTGGTAGTGGAGGTGGTATTGGTGGTATTGGTGGTGGTGGCTGTGGCGGTGCTGGTGGTGGTGGTAGTGGTGGTGGCAGTGGTGGTAGTGGTGCTGGTATTGGTGGTATTGGTGGTGGTGGCTGTGGCGGTGCTGGTGGTGGTGGTAGTGGTGGTGGCAGTGGTGGTAGTGGTGCTGGTATTGGTGGTATTGGTGGTGGTGGCTGTGGCGGTGCTGGTGGTGGTGGTAGTGGTGGTAGTCGAGGTGGTATTGGTGGTATTAGTGGTGGTGGCTGTGGCGGTGCTGGTGGTGGTGGTAGTGGTGGTAGTCGAGGTGGTATTGGTGGTGGTGGCTGTGGCGGTGCTGATGGTGGTGGTATTGGTGGTATTGGTGGTGGTGGCTGTGGCGGTGCTGATGGTGGTGGTAGTGGTGGTAGTGGAGGTGGTATTGGTGGTATTGGTGGTGGTGGCTGTGGCGGTGCTGGTGGTGGTGGTAGTGGTGGTGGCAGTGGTGGTAGTGGTGCTGGTATTGGTGGTGGTGGCTGTGGCGGTGCTGGTGCTGGTGGTAGTGGTGGTAGTCGAGGTGGTATTGGTGGTGGTGGCTGTGGCGGTGGTAGTGGCGGTGGCAGTGGTGGTAGTGGAGGTGGTATTGGTGGTATTGGTGGTGGTGGCTGTGGCGGTGGTGGTGGTGGTGGTATTGGTGGTATTGGTGGTGGTGGCTGTGGCGGTGCTGATGGTGGTGGTAGTGGTGGTAGTGGAGCTGGTATTGGTGGTATTGGTGGTGGTGGCTGTGGCGGTGGTGGTGGTGGTGGTATTGGTGGTAGTGGAGGTGGTATTGGTGGTGGTGGCTGTGGCGGTGCTGATGGTGGTGGTAGTGGTGGTAGTGGAGGTGGTATTGGTGGTATTGGTGGTGGTGGCTGTGGCGGTGCTGGTGGTGGTGGTAGTGGTGGTGGCAGTGGTGGTAGTGGTGCTGGTATTGGTGGTGGTGGCTGTGGCGGTGCTGGTGCTGGTGGTAGTGGTGGTAGTCGAGGTGGTATTGGTGGTGGTGGCTGTGGCGGTGGTAGTGGCGGTGGCAGTGGTGGTAGTGGAGGTGGTATTGGTGGTATTGGTGGTGGTGGCTGTGGCGGTGGTGGTGGTGGTGGTATTGGTGGTATTGGTGGTGGTGGCTGTGGCGGTGCTGATGGTGGTGGTAGTGGTGGTAGTGGAGCTGGTATTGGTGGTATTGGTGGTGGTGGCTGTGGCGGTGGTGGTGGTGGTGGTATTGGTGGTGGCAGTGGTGGTAGTGGTGCTGGTATTGGTGGTGGTGGCTGTGGCGGTGGTGGTGGTGGTGGTAGTGGTGGTGGCAGTGGTGGTAGTGGTGGTGGTATTGGTGGTATTGGTGGTGGTGGCTGTGGCGGTGCTGATGGTGGTGGTAGTGGTGGTAGTGGAGCTGGTATTGGTGGTATTAGTGGTGGTGGCTGTGGCGGTGCTGGTGGTGGTGGTAGTGGTGGTAGTCGAGGTGGTATTGGTGGTGGTGGCTGTGGCGGTGGTAGTGGCGGTGGCAGTGGTGGTAGTGGAGGTAGTATTGGTGGTATTGGTGGTGGTGGCTGTGGCGGTGGTGGTGGTGGTGGTAGTGGTGGTATTGGTGATATTGGTGGTGGTGGTGGTGGTAGTGGTGGTATTGGTGGTACTGGTGGTGGTATTGGTGGAGGTGGAGGTGGTGGTATTGGTGGTGGCGGTGGTGGTATTGGTGGTATTAGTGGTGGCAGTGGTGGTAGTGGTGGTGGTATTGGTGGTATTGGTGATGGTGGCTGTGGCAGTGGTGGAGGGGGGGGGCTGCTAGTGGTGGTGGTGGTATTGGTGGTAGTGGTGGTAGCAGTGGCGGTGGTGGTGGTATTGGTGGTGGTGGTGGTGGTGGTGGTGGTATTGGTGGTATTGGTGGTGGTGGTGGTGGTGGTATTGGTGGTATTGGTGGTGGTGGCAGTGGCGGTAGTGGTGGTGGCGGTGGTGGTGGTAAAGTTAGTGATGACATAATTTACCATACTAAACATTATTTTTCCATTTGAATATTTCTGTTGGGATGTGGGAGATCACAGGAAAACTGTGGGAAACCACTAAAGATGTTTGGGATAGATGTGGGAGATCATAACAGATGTGTGGGATGGGTGTGGAAGACCACAGATGGGCTGTAGGATAGATATGGAAGATCATAGCAGATTATCATCACATCGACAACCTGATCAAAGACACTGGCCTGGACTACATCCAGGACCTCAAGGCAGTAATGTTGGACGAAGACGTGTGGTGGAGGGACCTTGTTGCTGCAGCTGGTGTTGAAAATGGCTAAGAAGAAGAAGAAGAAGAAGAAGTTAGCAGATGTGTGGGACAGATGTGGGAAATCATAGTAGAGGAGTTGAATCACTACAGATATGTGAGATAGATGTGGAAGATAACAGCTGAGGTGTGGGAAAGATATGGGGGATAACAGCAAAGGTGTGGGACAGGTGGTGGGAATTACATCAGAGGTGTGGGACACATGAGAGAGATCATAGCAGAGGTGTTGGACAAGTGTAGGGGATTACATCAGAGGTGTGGGACAGATGAGAGAGATCATAGCAGAGGTGTTGGACAGGTGTGGGGGATTACATCAGAGGTGTGGGACAGATGAGAGAGATCATAGCAGAGGTGTGGGACAGGTGTGGGGGATTACATCAGAGGTGTGGGACAGATGAGAGAGATCATAGCAGACGTGTGGGACAGGTGTGGGGGATTACATCAGAGGTGTGGGACAGATGAGAGAGATCATAGCAGACGTGTGGAAAATATGTGGGGGATCACAGCAGAGGTGTGGGACAGATGTGGGAGACAAGAGCAGAGGTGTGGGAAAGGTGTGGGAGACAAGAGCAGAGATGTGGGATAGATGTGGGAGACAAGAGCAGAGGTGTGGGACAGATGTGGGAGACAAGAGCAGAGGTGTGGGAAAGGTGTGGGAGACAAGAGCAGAGATGTGGGATAGATGTGGGAGACAGGAGCAGAGATGTTGGATAGATGTGGGAGACAAGAGCAGAGATGTGGGATAGATGTGGGGGATCACATCAGAGATGTGGGATAGATGTGGGAGACAAGAGCAGAGATGTGGGATAGATGTGGGGGATCACATCAGAGATGTGGGATAGATGTGGGAGACAAGAGCAGAGATGTGGGATAGATGTGGGGGATCACAGCAGAGATGTGGGATAGATGTGGGGGATCACAGCAGAGATGTGGGATAGATGTGGGAGACAAGAGCAGATATCTGGGATAGATGTGGGGGATCACAGCAGAGATGTGGGATAGATGTGGGGGATCACAGCAGAGATGTGGGATAGATGTGGGAGACAAGAGCAGAGGTGTGGGATAGATGTGGGAGACAAGAGCAGAGATGTGGGATAGATGTGGGAGACAAGAGCAGATATGTGGGATAGATGAGGGAGACAAGAGCAGAGGTCTGCGAAAGATGTGGGGGTAGATATGAGGTGAGTGCATAGGTGGGGTATAGATGTGGGATGGCTGTTGAAGTATGGGAAAGATGTGGGAGATCATAGCAGAGGTGAAGGGGACCCTGGAATGTTACCTATACGTACATCATGTACACTATATTCATATGCATATATATATATATACATGTGTGTGTATAAGTGTGTGTGTGTGTGTGTGCATATATATGTATATATATATATAAAACTGTGATATTGTCGGGGAGAAGTGTGTCCATAATGATGATGGTGTACTTGCCATCACTGACGCTGATAAGCTTGGAAGTGTCACTACGAGAGGCTACTAAATGAGGAGAATAAATGGGAAAAAGATAGTCTGCCCCACATCGATCCAATAGAGAGATTAGCAGTGCAAGTTGAAGGTAGTATAATAAGTAAGGCAATCAAAGATATGAAGACAGGCAAGGCAGCTGGGCCTTTGGAGATAGTTGCTGAAATGCTGAAAGTATTTGGAACGGTGGGACACACTATGGTCACCCGGATAGTAAACCAAGTCATACAGAACGGGGTCATACCAAATGACTGGCGTACCAGCATCATCATTAACTGCTACAAGGGTAAAGGAGATGCCCTAGATAGGGGAAACTATAGAGGCATTAAATTACTTGACCAGGTCATGAAGATCACAGGAAAAGTTATAGCGCAACTAATCAGAGACGAAATGTAGTTTGGGTTTGTGTCAGGTAAAAGTACCACAGACGCCCTTTTCCTTGTACGACAACTACAGGAGAAGTACCTAGCTAAAAGTAAACCCCTCTACTTAGCTTTTGTTGACTTTGAAAAAGCATTGGACAGAGTCCCCCCCGTGCCATTATCTGGTGGGCCCTTACAAAACTAGGGGTTGATGAATGGCTTGTGAGAGCTATACAAGCCATGTATAAAGAAACAGTCAGCAAGGTTAGAATTAACAACGAATATAGTGAAGAATTTAGCGTAAAAGTTGGTGTTCATCAAGGCTCTGTGCTTAGCTCCCTCCTATTTATTATTGCCCTTCAGGCTATAACAGAGGAGTTCAAGACCAGCTGCCCATGGGAACTTCTCTATGCAGATGATCTAATGCTCATAGCTGAATCTATGGCTGAACTAGAGAAGAAATTCCAAACATGGAAGCATGGACTAGAATCAAAAGGCCTTAAAGTTAACATGCTCAGTGTGTAGGAAAGGAGTAGGCAGAAATTCCATTTTATGTCCCAAATGTTATGGGTGCATAAAAGATGTAGTGGGATCACAGGTAAATTATCTAAGAACGTATATTTTATATGTGGCCGGTGCTCAGGTGCAATAAGTAGCAAGTGCCCACAGGATACTTCTATTGCCCAGATGGCTCTATAGAAATAGTGGACACCTTCCATTACCTGGGTGACAAAATCAGCAGTGGTGGAGGGTGCTCAGAAAGTACAGTAGCCAGAGTCAGAACGGGAGGAAAATATTCAGAGAGCTTATACCACTATTGGCCGCTAAAGGTTTCTCTCTAAAAATGAAAGGCAGACTGTATGATGCCTGCATACGAACAGCTATGTTACATGGCAGTGAGACATGGGCATTGTGTGCAGAGGATCTGCGCAGACTAGAGAGGAACGAAGCATGCATGCTCTGCTGGATGTGTAATAGTAATATACGTGAACAGCAAAGCATAAATGAACTAAGTGAGAAATTAGGTATAAGAGGGATCAGATGTTGTTTATTCGAGACAAGACTACGTTGGTATGGTCACGTGATGCGCATGAAAGATGACAGTTGTATAAAAAAGTGCAGGGCGATAAAAATTGATGGAAGTTATGGAGTAGGCAGACCCAGATAAACCTGGGACGATTTAATAAATTCTGACCTTACACACTTACACCTCTCTAAGACAATGTCACTGGACCGAGATTTTTGGCGCTATGCAGTAATACAGAAAACCCACCTTGCCTAAGTGCAAAGCTAATCCTACAGTCAGTAGGCACCTCTTAATCAAATATACACCCCCATCCCACTACCCCAACTCCCCCACCCCCACCCCCATCAACTCCATCCCTTTCTCTGTAAAGTTATGTTGGTACCACAACATCCAGTCCTAAATAAATGAGATTGTGTAGGTGTCACGACAAAAAAAAAACACACAGTCCACGCTGTAATGTGGTCGTGTAGGTAACACAGTAAAAACCTCCCAGTCCACACTGCAAACGTGGTTGTTGTTAAGAAGGGCATCCAGCCGTAGAAAACCTGCCAGACAGTCCTATACGAGCGAGACGACCAATCTTGCCTCAAGTGGGACAATTCCTGTCTAAACCCATGCTAGCGTGGAAGATAGACGTTAAACAATGATGATGATGATGATGATATATGACCGGGTGATGTGTTGTTTCCTTGAGTAAGACACTTTATTTCACATTGCTCCAGTTTACTCAGCTGTAGAAATGAGATGATAGGACTGGGGCCCCTATCATTCCACTGCAAAGTGGTCGTGGAGGTGCCACGGCAAAAAAAAGCACCTAGCCCACACTGTAAAGTGGACGTGTAGGCACCATGGAAAAAAAGCACCTAGCACACACTGTAAATGAGGTTGGTGTTAAGAAGGGCATCCAGCTGTAGAAATCAAGCCAGAATCAGTTCCCGTCCCACTCTTGCAAGCAGGGAAAAGCAGACGTAAAATGATGATGATGATGATGATGATGATGATGATGATGATGATGATATATGCACACACACACGCATATACATATAAAAATGAGAAAACTCATCGCTAGAATAGCCATTAAAACAGCTAAATGCTGTCAAAGACAGTGATGTGCAAAAATGCCCCAGAAGTCAGAGACCAGTGGCTAATGGTCAACAGAGAGACAATCCACAAGATGGGTGACAGGCAGATGAAATATAAAAAAGATTGAAAGAGGAGAGCAACAAGAAGTGTGTTGGCACACAGAAGTGACCGGAAGAGGAAATAAAGAAAGACGTTGTACAAGACAAGTTTACACACAGGCATCTTCACACTCATCAGCTCTGAAACCAGAAAAATGGTTTCGCACAATTTAATTGAGAGTACCCTTTTAAAATGCTGGATCGTGCAACAGAAAAATAAATCTTTCTGCTGGAATGATGTGTGTGTGATAAAACAAACAGATAGAAGGACGAAAGAATATAAAGAAAATGAAATTAATGGGATAGTGGACCTCAAGCTGTGGTGTCTGTCATAAATAGAAAGCTCATCATAGCTATGATAAAGTTAAATAAAAAAAAACAATTTTGTCTCTGATTGAGATGAAGTGAAAGTGTATTTGAATACATTTAAATATGAGAAAACTCAAGTGTATTGGTGCAGAGAAGTGACACAACTGAGAGTCCTCCCAACCCTTTCTTTGGCAAGATTTCTATGGCTGGATGCCCTTCCTATAACCAACCATTTTACAGCATGTACTGGGTGCAATTATCATGTAGATCACCAATACATGTCCTTGACACAATTGAAGTGTCCTCCTGACCCTTTGTCTGGCAAGCTTTATATATGATGATATCATAATCATCGTTTAACGTCTATATTCCACGCTAGCATGGGTTAGACAAGAATTGCCCCACTTGAAGCAAGATTGATCAGGTGATCATGTCTCGCTCGTATAGGACTATGTATATATATATATATCATCATCATCATCATCACCCCCATTATTTTCCAAGCTGGGTGGGTCATCACAGTTTGAAACTAGACTGGTCAGAAGAAAACAACATCTGGCTCATACGTATCATATTTGGTATGGTTTTCAAAACTGAATACCCTTCCCAATGCCAACCACTTTTCAAAGTGTACAGGGTTATTTTCATCATAGCACCAGCACTACCAATTACAGAATGTACTGGGTGCATTTTATTACTCTTCAAGTGTGCTTATATACAAAACTCACCAGCCTTCATTCACCAACCCCCACTCACCAGTCTCCACTCACCAACCTCCACTCACCACCCTTCATTCACCAACCTCCACTCATTAACCTCCATTCATTAACCTCCACTCATCAACCTCGATTCACAAATCTCCACTCACCCCATTCTCTCACCACTCTCCACTCACCAACCCCACTCACCAACCTTCACTCACCAACCTCCACTCACCAACCTCCACTAATTAACCTGCACTTATCAGTCTTCATTCACCAATCTCTACTTATCAACCCCCACTCACCAACCACCACTCACCAGCCTCCACTCATTAACCTCCACTCACCAACCTCCACTCACTAATCTCCACATACCACCCTCCACTCACCAACCTACACTCACCAACCTCCATTCACCAACCACACTCACTAACCTCCACTCACCAATCTCCACTCACCAACCTCCACTCCACTTACCAATCAGGCAACCAAAAGTTATATTAACCACATTGGAAATATAACAAAATGCAACATTAATGTCCCTCGTGCACCCCTTCCATTACTTCACCCCCCATACCCCCTCCCCTCCATTCAAACCCTCAAGAAAAAACCCATAAATTCTTTCATCTATTTGAATTGGTTTAAGAGCATGTTGTAATAAGAGTTTATTGACATTTGAAGAATTGTTTGGTGAAGGAATGTTGGTGTAGTTGGAGTTGATGATGGTGGTGGTGAAGGATTTCTGGTGCTTTATTGTAGAGTGGTGGGCTTTAGATTATAACAACAACAGTAATAACAACAACAATAACATGAATATATATATACATAAGTAATATATATATATATTTTGAGTATATGTTGGTTGTTTACCAACACCTCAGTTTGCAGATTGGAGCACTCGACGAAGTGCGCAGGTTGGTTTGGTTACTCCAGAGTAATGTAAAATAAAATAAAATAAATAAGTCAAATGTTTAAAATTTGGCTTCGTTTATTACTGCTATATATATTTCGGTGACAGCCATCTTTGGCTGTGACCTCTTCAGGCAGTCCGAATTAGTGTGGTAGAGACAAGTACACATGTTGTTGGGGTGTTTAACTTTGTTAATACTCTGATATGCCCAGTTCCTGGTTGGGTTGTTATTTCACTGAGGAACTGGAATCATATGAATTTAAACAAACGAATTTCAGCGTCAAAGGACATCTTCTCCTCCCATTGGTCAGTTGTAAGAATATTCCTCAGTCAAAAGTCTATAGAAATTCGTTTTGAGGGAGGCAATCTGTAGTGGTTGTTCTTGTTATTGTTAAGTACATCTGACCTCTACTCTTATGTTGGTAGTGGTGTTGGTGTTGGAGTCAGCTCAAAAAAATGATAAAGTGGTAGAAGGAATAAGATGGTAAAGGAACAAAATAAAATAAGATAATCAAATAAAATGTGTGTGTGTTATACCCAATCTCAATGTTAGAAAGATTTGTAAGGTCACTCCTCCCATTGGTCAGTTGTGAGAGCATTCCTCAGTCAAAAGTCTATAGAAATTCTTTCTGGGGTGAGGCTACCTGTAGTGTTTGTTTTCGCTATTGTTAAGTACATCTGACCTCTACCCTTATTTTGGTAGTGGTGTTGGTGCTATGGTCAGCCTAGGTCTTGCTGCTGCTGACATTTAGAAGTATCTGTGTGTGTTTCTTCATCCATCCTGCCACCATTTCTCGTGGGGGGGGGGGGGGGGGCTGTGCCATGCATATGAAGAAATAGAAGACAATAAAATGAAGAAAACAGAAAATAAATAAATAATAAATAGAAAATAAATAATGAATAGAAAATAAATGAAAAATTAATGAGAAATGAAAAATGAAAAATGAAAAATAAAAATGAAGATTCAAATAAAATAAAATATGTGTGCTATAACCAATCTCAAAGTCAGAAAGATGTTGGATAAAGTGGTAGGAGGAACAAGATGGTAAAAGAATAAGAAAGAATTTCTATAGACTTTTGACTGAGGAATGCTCTCACAACTGACCAATGGGAGGAGTGACCTTACAAATCTTTCTAACATTGAGATTGGGTATAACACACACACATTTTATTTGATTATCTTATTTTATTTTGTTCCTTTACCATCTTATTCCTTCTACCACTTTATCATCTTTTTGAGCTGACTCCAACACCAACACCACTACCAACATAAGAGTAGAGGTCAGATGTACTTAACAATAACAAGAACAACCACTACAGATTGCCTCTCTCAGAACGAATTTCTATAGACTTTTGACTGAGGAATATTCTCACAACTGACCAATGGGAGGAGAAGATGTCCTTTGACGCTGAAATTTGTTTGTTTAAATTCATATGATTCCAGTTCCTCAGTGAAATAACAACCCAACCAGGAACTGGGCATATCAGAGTATTGACAAAGTTAAACACCTCAACAACATGTGTACTCGTCTCTACCACACTAATTCGGACTGCTTGAAGAGGTCACAGCCAAAGATGGCTGTCACCGAAATATATATAGCAGTAATAAACGAAGCCAATTTTTAAACATTTGACTTATTTATTTTATTTTACATTACTCCAGAGTAACCAAACCAACCTGCGCACTTCGTCGAGTGCTCCAATCTGCATACTGAGGTGTTGGTAAACAACCAACATATACTAAAAAAAAAATATATATATATATATATAATGTTGTTTACTCGAGAGAAGACTACATTGGTATGGTCACATGATGCGCATGAAAGACGACAGCTGTATAAAAAAGTGCAGGGCAATAAAAATAGACGGTAGCCACGGAGTAGGCAGACCCAGAAAAACCTGGGACGACTTGATAAATTCCGACCTCACATACTTACACCTCTCCAAGACAATGTCACTGGACCGAGAGCTTTGGCGCTACACAGTAATAGAGAAGACCCGCTTTACCTAAGTACAAAGTGAAACCTACTACAGTCAGTAGGCACCTCTAACAAAATACACCCCGACCCACTACCCCCACCCCATCCACACCACCCCTTTCAATGTAAAGTTATGTTGGTGTCACAACATCCAGCCCGAAACAAATGAGGTCGTGTAGGTGTCACGACAAAAAAACACACAGTCCACACTGTAATGTGGCCGTGTAGGCAACACGGTAAAAACCTCCCAGTCTACACTGTAAATGTGGTTGGTGTTAGGAAGGGCATCCAGCCGTAGAAAACCCGCCAGACAGTCCTATGCGAGCAAGACAACCACTCTTGCCTCAAGTGGGAAAACTCCCGTCCAAACCCATGCAAGCGTGGAATATGGACGTTAAACGATGATGATGATGATGATATATATATATATATATATATATGTAGTAGGAAAAGAGTCTTAACGTTTCAGATGCTGGTCCTTCATCAGAAAAAATAATGAGAAATTAAAGAAGAAATAGAAAGATTGGTGGTTAAACACAGATCTGTGCTGAGGGTGCTGCTGTACTCCATCCCAAAATGCAGGAGACGAAGTCTCTTCAGGTGAAGAAGTAAGTCTGTAGGTATTTCAGCCCCTTCCACTGCAACACCAGAGCTACTCAGGGCCACCCACTAATGTAGGTGAGGAAACTCCTGTACAACAGCACAATTTTTGGTGAGTCTGGTGTTGTGAGTCCATCCTCCTCAATTCATCAGAACAGCATGAAATTTGATGTGTCTGGTATTTTCACTCCAAGTGAGATGTCTCTATTCATCTCAATGTGTCAGGCACATCATCTATCTTCTCTTTTGAGCCAGATTTAGCAGCCTACTTTCTCAGCTGTCTCCAATATTGCCCTCAAAAGATGTTTCCTTTCCTTTACTGCTCGTCTAAGGCCCTGAGGAGCGAGTCAACCTTGGTTACGACAATTCCTCTGACTCCTATCTCTACAAGGAAACATCTGCAAGTTACACAGTATTCAACCAGCTCACTGTACTTTCTGGCCTTCTTGTTGAATACATTATCAATGTTCACCTCACAAGAATCAGTAGGCTCTACCATATTCACCATCTTCCTTTCCATGCACCTTGACAAGGTTGGGTAATTTGGTAACAAAAACTAGACAATGGTATTTGCCATCCAGGTCAACTGAGACCTCCCAGATCCTCTCCCATTTTTAGTTAGTCTTCTTTCTTACAGTGGCTGGTTTGTAATGTTTTTTTTCTTTACAAAATTTCCTTTTGCTCTTCTCCAATACTTGTGGTCTCACGCCATTGTTCATCCTCTTTACTTACTGTTCCACTGCATTAACCAATACTCTAAGTCCCTGGTTATGCCACCATGTATATCTGTTGTTCAGGCCCAGTGAGCAACATGTCAGTATGTGTTTCATTGTTCCAGCCTTCCCGCATTTGCACAAGCCACTCTATTTTACTTTCCATCATTTAAGGTTTATGTGACTAGGAAGCATATCATAGACAGAGAAAACATGAAAACAATTCCTTCCATCTGATCATCTGCTCCTTCACAAACTCCTCCCAAGACACACACTATCCCTGTTGGCCACATTGTACTAAGGCCACATGGCAACTTCTCACTAACTCCCTCTTTACCTGGTTAACTACATCAATCCTTTCTGATTCATGGCATAGTATGGTTACAATTTGGAGTTTCCAAGCCTCTTTCTATTGTTCTATGCAGAACTACTATATCTTAATATTCAAGAGCAGCCACAAAGTATTTTGTCACCTCTGAAGCAATCCGTTTTCTTCCAGTCATGAGCCCCGGTGAGGAGGAATTGAGGATTTGGTCATTTGAATGATGTAGCATCAGTACGGTCAGCACCTTACTAAACTTGTACTGCTCAACTCTTGATGGGATAGGGAATTCTATTGTTGTGCAGAGCAGCACATGCAAAGGTCCATTGTAATCAGAGCCACTTACGAATAACTATTGTATTTCCACTCAGTGACCTCGACACATATGAGTGTGACTTTATACATCATTTGTGTCCATTGCAATCTGAGATATTGTGCGAACTAGATGCAGCAGAGCTTGAACTGACCTTTCTGTCAACCACTGAAAGTCCATCCTTGGCTATCTTATAGATTTTAAGTCCCTCACTTCTATCATTGAGTGATCCACAATACAAACTCTGAAGACACTTCACAGACTTCTCTGTAATCATTAGCAAGTCTTCACCTGTAACATCATACTTCACTTCTTGTTGCCTTCTTGTGACAAGTGTCACACTGTAGTATTACTTTACTTTGAAGCACATCTTCCCCCAATTTACTAGCTTAACAAGTCTGCACAGGATTGTCATCGTTGACTTCTTGTCTTTTGCCAACAATACTATGTCATCCATGAAGGCTGTCTTTGGGGGAGTGAATCTTCATCTCCTGGTCGTGAAAGATTGTACCTCGCAGGATGAAGTCCATTCCAAGCACGAACCAGATGACTAATATTGAGCACCTAGCTGTAATTCCCACATCCAACCTGTACTACACTGTTGTAAATTTTCTAACAGCAACAACATGAATACATACTTGCATATGTAACATTATATATATATACAGCTGAATGGTTCTGAGCAGCTGTTTTTAGCAGTCTTTTGGTCTATTCACACCACCATGGGCTATCAAACGCACATGTCTTTTCTCTATACCATGCATGTTTTCTTAGTTATCTGATATATTTTTAGAAGTGTGGATCATATTGTTAGATATCCACCAATGAGCCATCTACAATATGTATTCTTCACTTTTTGTGGTGAAACATACTCTAATTTGAGCATGTCCGGGTGTTATAGTTATTATTGGATGGTTAAGTACACTTTAATTTATTCTTTTAATTGATTTGTATTCACCTTTACTTTCAAGACAATATGTTCATCACTCTGGTGGTTTTTGATCCCCTATGATTGAACACATATCTTTATGTGTACTTCTCTCT
The DNA here is from genome assembly GCA_964016885.1 of Eledone cirrhosa. Lineage (NCBI taxonomy): Eukaryota > Metazoa > Mollusca > Cephalopoda > Octopoda > Eledonidae > Eledone > Eledone cirrhosa. The sequence goes on from OZ024740.1 coordinate 322,298,408, forward strand.
ATATGCTGATTTATAAAGAGCCATTAAATTATAGAGGATGTATGAGAGTCTTTAACTCTGTTCTTTAATTTTATATATATATATCATCATCATCATTTTACGTCCGCTTTTTCCTGCTTGCAAGGGTGGGACGGGAATTGATTTGGGCTTGATTTCTACAGCTGGATGCCCTTCTTAACACCAACCTCATTTACAGTGAGTGCTGGGTGCTTTTCTGCCGTGGCACCTCGACGACCACTTTGCAATGGTCATATATATATATATATATATATATATATATATGACATAAATCTAATAAGGACATGAAGGTAGGGAAAGCATCTAGACCATCCAGTATAGTCACTGAGATGCTAAAAGCACCTGACATGGTAGGATACAAGCTAGTTAGATACATAGTTAACCAAGTGGTAAAAGATGGGGTCATACCCAATGACTGGTGCAGCAGTGTCATTGTAAGTTGTTACATGGTCAAAGAAGATGCACTAGAGAGAAGTAACTACAGAAGCATCAAGTTGACTGACCAGGTCATGAAAGTTGCTGAAAGGGTTATAGTGAAACTAATTAGGGAAAGAATCAAGTTAGATGAGATGCAGTTTGGATTTATGTCAGGTAAAGGTACTACTGATACCCTCTTTCTGGTGAGACAACTACAGGAGAGGTACTTAGCTAACAGTAAACCATTGTATCTAACATTTGTAGATCTGGAGAAAGCCTTTGATTGGGTCTCATGCTCTATAATCTGGTGGGCACTTAGGGAGCTAGGTGTAGATGAATGGCTTGTGAGGGTCATGCAGGCCATGTATAGAGTGAGAGTTGGCAATGAGTAGAGTCATGAATTTGAAGTGCAGAGTCATTCAAGGATCAATCCTCAGTCCACTCTTTAAACTGAGGAGTTTAAAACTAGCACTCCATGTGCACTAGCATTCCATTGCTCCTATATGCTAGCAAGCTAGTCTTCATAGCTGAATCCATATGAAAGTTAGAGGTAAAATTTCAAGCATGGAAGAAGAACCTGGAGTTGAAAGACCTAAAAGTAAATTTAACAAAGATGAAAGTCTTAATAAGTAGGAAAGAAGACAGGAAGGTGATACCATCAGGAAAGTTGCTTTGTTCGATATGTCAGAAAGGGGGTGGGTAGAAATTCCATAAGGTGCACACAATGTAAAGTATGGACACCCAAGAGATGTAGTGGAATTTTAGGTAGGCTAATGGAAAAGATAGACTTTATATGCAGCAGATGCACAAGGAATGTGAGCACAAAGAGCTAGGGTAGGTGCCGAAAGTGAATGATTTTCTCTCAGAGTGGAGGGTAAACTGCATGATGCCTGTATACAAACTGCAATGTTACATGGCAGTGAAATATGAGCTTTCATTCAGAAAACCTGCAGAGGATACAAAGAAATGAGTTGAGTATGCTCTGAACGATTTGTAATTTTAATGTGCATGAGTGACATAGTATAAGCAAAATGAAGGAAAAACTTGGCATAAGAGGAATTGGATGTAGTGTGCAAGAGAGAAGACTATGTTAGTATGGCCATTTGATGCACATGTAAGATAACAACTGCATAAAGAAATGCTGAGAAACCCCAGTGGCTAGGACTTGTGGAAGAGGCAGACCCAAGAAATTACTAAAGACTGTGAGAGCTGGTGCTATGCAGTGCTGAAGGAGACCCAACCTACAAGATACAATTTTGCCTGATCTACCCTATGTCCCCCACTTCCACTAGCACTCACTAACAGCTATTCTCAGCATCACAACATTCCTAGCCGCTGCCCCCTTGTAAAGTGGTTGATGATGGGAAGGTCATCCAGCCGTGGAAAGCTTGTCAAACAAAAGGTTGGGAGGACCCTTTAGTCATGTCGAGAACGTGACAGCCCCCATAGTGTTTAGTGACATGTATTGGTGATCTACATGATAACTGCACCCAGTACATGCTGTATAGTGGTTGGTGATAGGATGGGCATCCAGCCATAGAAAGCTTGCCAAGGGTAGGAAGGACCCTCAGTTGTGTTAAAGTCATGACAACCTATCCTGTGCATTCTGTAGAACATGAGACTGTACATAAGCAAAACGCAGATCCCTGGTCTGTCTTGGAGATCAGTAGCTCCGCTTCAATACTGACATGATCTTTATAGACCCATCCAATTCTTCCTTGCTACCAGAGCAAATGGACATTAAAATGGTAATGATGATGATTATATATATATGTATGAGTATTTTGTATATCTAGCGATATATGGTATGTTTACAAATAAATATTTTGAAAGCCTTCAGGTATGAGTTTGGAAACTGATGACGTAGCACCATCTAGTGGATTCCAGCATAAGTTAAGGGTGTGTAACTGTTGACGATGTCATTTCTGACTCTGGTCATAAGACAGAGCTTCCTTACCCTGCTGTTCTCTGTTGGAACTCAATATAGGTGAAAACATATAATTTTGACACCTATATACATGGGCTGATTACACTGTGTAACAAATATATTTTTTCTCTGTTCCTGGCTTGTAATCACTTTTTTGTGTTGCTTAGGTCCCAAATAAATAAAAAGTGCTATTAAACAGTTAAAAGTTGGGGTTTGTAAAAATTTTAAGCTATTCGTTAGAATTATTTGTATGCTGGATTTTACGTTGTATGTATGTTTAATTTGCTTATGTTAAATGATTTTTTTATATATGTTTTAGGTTAAATTAAAATTATAAAATAAAGAGTAATACCTAAAGAAAATTATAAAAGTGCAATAAAGTATAAAATTGTTAAAAAGTGGATTAAAGACATTTATTGATACTGGATTTTTGCACCCTGAATAAAGGGTAAGTTGTGTTTTAAGCATTCATCTTCAGGATGAAGCAGTGGAACTTGGTCAAGGAGGAAGTGCAGGTGACAAGTCAGAGAAGTCGACATGAACCTTTCTCAGGCTTTTACACTCTTAGGGATGGCCTCTGCTTCTGCCATGACGTGCCTGGACTGTTTGACGTTATTGGGGTGCTGTTTGTGCCCAAGGAGTGGCGGCTATTTATAGACAGCTCCACCACAAGTTTGAAGGCTGTCCTCCTCCACAATGGAAACAAGTTCCCGGCACTGCCCCTAGCTCATTCAGTCTGCCTGAAGGAAGATTACTACAGTGTGAAGGTCCTCTTGGAAGCTCTGCAATACAACCAGTACAATTGGGAAATCATTGGAGACTTCAAGATGGTGGCTTTCCTGCTTGGACTTCAAGGAGGCTTTATCAAATTCCAATGCTTCCTCTGCCTTTGGGACAGCAGAGCCACCTCTGACCACTACAAAAGAAAGAACTGGGAGCAGCGAACAGAATTTGTATTTGGGACCTGGAACGTCATGTGGGAGCCACTGGTTGATCCCAGAATTGTGTTCATGCCGCTACTGCACATTAAGTTGGGGTTGATGAAGCAGTTTGTGAAGGCTCTCAACCAAGAATCAGCCGCTTTTAAGTACCTTCTTGAGTTCTTCCCCAAGTTATCTGATGCCAAAATCAAAGGTGGAATTTTTGTTGGACCTCAGATAAAGAAAGTGTTTGAGTCTACCAAGTTCTCCAATAAGCTCAATAGGATTGAGAGAACAGCATGGAACTGTTTCAAGGCAGTTGTTAAGGGCTTCCTGTGCAACTACAGAGCTGAAAACTACCAGCAACTGGTGCAGGATCTGATAAAGGCTTTTGGCGCCATGGGATTGCTTAAACTCTATATGCTGGACGCTCACCTGGAAAAATTCAAGGACAATATGGGCTCCTACTCAGAAGAACAAGGTGAACGATTTCACCAAGATGTGAAAGAGATAGAGCGGAGGTACCAGGGCCACTACAATGGAACAATGATGGGGGACTATATCTGGAGGCTAGTGCGGGAATGCGACCTGGACTACCAACCGCAAATCCAGCAAATCCAGTCATTTCTGACGTGTATAAGTTGCTTTATAAGTGTTATTTGTTTGTACTTGTTTGCTTTTGATAAGCTAGTGTAATAAAATAAATATATACTCTGTTGATTTAATTATATGAACTGATAAATTTTTTTTAAATGTGTTTTTTCTTGAAAAATATGAAAATTTCGAAATATCAAACTCCTGACCACAAACCCAAACTTCTGATTAAATAATAGTATTTTTTTTATAATAATGGGATATAACAAACCAGGAAATGATACTTAGAACCGTGGAACAAAGAAAATATGTTACACGGTGTTATCATCGCAGACATATTTTTCCCCAACAATATCACAATTTTCCCTGACACATTGTCTTGCAATCCTGAACACCTCATGCCTTTGGTCCTTGCATTGCAGAACATGCTTAAATTTTTTATCTTCTACTTCCCTTCTCACAAAGTACACTTGTTGGCTAGCTCTCTCCTAGCAAGCTGGTAGTGTTCTCTACTTCCTCCATCCCTATATATATATATATATATATATATATATATATATATATATATATATCGAATAAGTAAAAGCGAAGTAGTTTCAGATGTTCAAGTCCTTTAATAATAATGCTGTGATATATATTTCAATGACGACACTGGCCACACTGTTCTGTGTGCGAGTGTCGTGACATCATCAGACAGCTTGTTACATAATAAGGTTATGTTTCTGAGGCAATCCAAGTTGAATCGAGATGGGAACGGACGAAGTGTGTGCTTTTGGGTTCTTCATCCGTTCCCCTGTGAGTACCAATTCATCCCCACCGGTCTGCGCAGGCGCATGTCCGAAGGAAGTTGACCATTAGCTACCGCAGATATCAACGAAATTCGCTCAGTCAGTTCACCCTCTCAGCCAAACAATGACCCATTTAGGCCTGTACCATAGTTTACTGCTACCCATCCCGTCTGTGGCAGTCAGCCGAAAGCCAGAGGGGATGGGAGAGTGTTAGTTTTTACAGGTCACAATACTACCTCTCACCAAGCATGGACAGTACGACTGACCATCAACTCGCAAGAGAAAATATACTTAATTCTAGGTATCATGGTTTTACATTGGAAGTTATGAGTGAGAGTTGGAAATAAAAATTAAAATCCTAAATCAAAAATTATAAATTAAACAACTAAAAAATTAACAATTAGAAATTAAAAAATTTTTCAAGTGAGAATCCGGATTGAGGTGAGTAAAAAAACATATAGATTGAAGTGAGTAAATAATATGGAGAGAGATGTTTAAGTAAGAAGTTCTGAGAGGGGTTCCAATGTCACAGTTACACTATCCACATATTGAATGATAGTGCCGTACATTAGAACGGAGGGTAAACTACAGTATTCAAGGCAGTAGTCAATCTGGTACACAGTCATAATTTCCATCACATGGAACAAAACCAAAGAAAAACAGATATAAAGTACACAAAAGAAAAGAACCAATAATGAATAAATGCAAAAACACACACATATATATATATATATATATATATATATATATAGGTACGTTATTCCGGGTTGAATTGGAGGTAACCACAGTAAGTAAGGTACTCAATACATTGCAGAGTATAAAAGTTTTAATATAGATGAGATTCTACAGGACTAGAACTGTTTCATTCTTTAGAAATCATCAGTTTCTGATGATTTCTAAAGAATGAAACAGTTCTAGACCTGTAGAATCTCATCTATATATATATATATATATATATATATATATATATATATATATATATATATATATGTATTTATATATATATAGGGAGCGAGAGAGAGAGAGAGGGGGGGGGACAGAGAGGGGGGAGAGACAGAGTGTGAGATTATGTAGTTGAATTTTGTAATAAATACCAAAAATTGGTAGAACACTCAATCCAAGGAATGAGTTGGGTTATATAAAAAAATGTTCTTACATCATCAGAAGAAAGGAGATAAATGTAAAAGCCAAACTTGCTATCTTCAATTTGATATTCATGCCAAGTATTGCCTATGGTCATGAATCTTGAGTAAGGTCCAAAAAAATACAATCTCAAATACAAGTGGCTGAAATGGGTTTCCTCTGAAGGTTCTTTGGAGTAACATTACTCAATAGAGTCTATAGCTCAGAGATCAGGGAGCTGCTCCAGATAGAGTCATTATTTCTGTGAATTGAGAGATCATGGGTCTGATACTATGGACATGTGGTCAAAATATCTAAGGAATGAATTGCTGGACAGATTTTACAGGCAAAACCAACTAACAGGAGACGTACAGGAAGACCCCAAGCAAGATAGTTGGATAACATCCATGAACTCAGTTGGTCTCATTTAGGGATCCAGCCAGATCAGTTGGAGATTGTTGTTTCTGACAGGACCCAAAGAAGAAAAAGACATCAACATTACATTTTCCAAATACATATGTTTCACTGTGTGAGTCTAACAGACTCTGACAGATCCTTATTCAGCCATCTTACATACACAGCCCAACACATAGTATAGTATTGGGTTCCCAGCATCTGCCCAATGTACCCATACTTTAACATGGCTCTGGAGTGTATTATTCATATATAGGTGCAGGCATGGTGTGTTGTTAAGGAGATTGCTTCACAATCATGTGATTTTAGGTTCAGTCCCACTGCACAGCACCTTGGGCAAATGTCATCAACTGTAGACTCAGGTTGATCAATGCCTTGTGAGTGGAATTTGATAGATGAAAGGGGAAAACAGAGTAGAAATCAGTACAAGTGAGTTGTATATATATATAATGGAGGCACATGGCTTAGTGGTTAGAGCATTGGCCTTGCAATCGAAAGGTTGTGAGTTCAATTCTCAGACCGGGTGATGTGTTGTTTCCTTGAGCAAGACACTTTATTTCACATTGCTCCAGTTTACTCAGCTGTAGAAATGAGATGATAGGGACTGGGGTCCCTATCATATCACTGCAAAGTGGATGTGGAGGTGCCACGGCAAAAAAGCACCCAGCACTCACTGTAAATGAGGTTGGTATTAGGAAGGGCATCCAGCTGTAGAAATCAAGCCAGAATCAGTTCCCGTCCCACTCTTGCAAGCAGGGAAAAGCGGACGTAAAATGAGGATGATGATGATGATGATGATATATATATATATATATATATATATATATATCGTTTTCGGTGCACCCGGCCGATTAACCCACTCGATATGCAAATTGGGCTACTCAGCCATTAATATGCATAAGGTAAGTATATACGTTCACAATCTGGCAGGAAGGTATACATTGCTGACGATAGCTAATAAGCTTGAAACTAGTACAGCGTTCCTTTGTCAGTGTTGAACAAACGAGCAACGATGGTTGCTGGACACTACGGCTTAATACGGGATGTTTGTTTACAAACACACCGAGCATTATAATAAATGTTCGGTGAATCCATACGTACATATATATATGTGTGCATGTATGTATATATATATATACATACTACTCTACGTCTGTATACATATATGTATATACGTGTACATACTTATATTTAAGTAACAGCCGTACTAAGAGTGGGAAATGAAATTTCGTTTCATTTTTTCCATTTATATATATATATATATATATATATATATATATATATACACACACACACATCATATATGCACATATATATATATATATATATATGCACATATACATATGTGTGTGAGTGTGTGTATATCCATATCTGTCTTTATGTTTGTGTCTATAATTGTGTTTATGCCCCATAACTTAGCTGTTCAACAAAAAGAGATTAATAAAATAAGTCCCAGGTCGACATGGTCATAGTCAACTGAATTGAAGCCAATAAAAAAAATAGAAGAATAAATAAATATATATATATATATATATATACATATATGTGTATAAATATATATATAAATATATA
>OZ024740.1:322308679-322311179 GCA_964016885.1 Eledone cirrhosa
TGATGCTGCTGGTGCTGTTGCTGTTGATGCTGCTGTTGATGCTGCTGCTGCTGGTGCTGCTGCTAGTGTTGCTTCTCATGTTGTTGGTAGTGCAGTTGTTGTAACTGCTGCTGTTGGTGCTGGTGCTGTTGCCTATGTTGTTACTAACTGTTAGTGGTAGTATTGTAGCTTCTATTGCTGCTGCTGTTGTTACTGTTGCCATTGTTGCTGCTGTTGTTGCTGCTACTCTTACTAATTATTACTGGTAGTACTGCAGCTATTGTTGCTGCTGCTGCAATTGCTGCTGCTGACGTTGTTGCTGTTACTAACTGCTACTGGTAGTACTACAGCTATTATTGCTGCTGCTATTGTTGTTGTTGTTGTTGTTGCTGCTGTTGTTGCAGTTATTAACTGTTGCTCATAGTATTACTGCTACTGCTGCTGCTGCTGCTGTTGTAGTTGCTAACTGTTGCTCATAACATTACTGTTGCTGTTGCTGATGGTGTTGCTGCTGTTGTTGTTGTTCCATCATCATCATCACCACAATCGTGGCAACAGCCATCCCCACCATCATCATGACCACTATGCCTACATTATCCCCACAAACACCACTAAAACTACCACCACAACTACCACCACCACTACCACCACCACAACAACCATCACCACCACTATCTGCATTATGACCACAACTACCACCACCACTACCACCACCACCACAACAGCCACCACCACCACCACCACCACCACAACAACCATCACCACCACTATCTGCATTATGACCACAACTACCACCACCACTACCACCACCACCACAACAGCCACCACCACCACTACCACCACCACAACAACCATCACCACCACTATCTGCATTATGACCACAACTACCACCACCACTACCACCACCACCACAACAGCCACCACCACCACCACCACAACAACCATCACCACCACTATCTGCATTATCACCACAACTACCACCACCACTACCACCACCACCACAACAGCCACCACCACCACCACCACCACCACAACAGCCATCACCACCACCACCACCACAACAACAACCATCACCACCACTATCTGCATTATGACCACAACTACCACCACCACTATCACCACCACCACAACAGCCATCACCACCACCACCACCACCACAACAACCATCACCACCACTATCTGCATTATGACCACAACTACCACCACCACTACCACCACCACCACAACAGCCACCACCACCACCACCACCACCACCACCACAACAACCATCACCACCACTATCTGCATTATGACCACAACTACCACCACCACTATCACCACCACCACAACAGACACCACCACCACCACCACAACCACAACAACCATCACCACCACTATCTGCATTATGACCACAACTACCACCACCACTATCACCACCACCACAACAGCCACCACCACCACCACCACAACCACAACAACCATCACCACCACCACTATCTGCATTATGACCACAACTACCACCACCACTACCACCACCACCACAACAGCCACCACCACCACCACCACCACCACCACAACAACCATCACCACCACTATCTGCATTATGACCACAACTACCACCACCACTATCACCACCAACACAACAGCCACCACCACCACCACCACCACCACAACCACAACAACCATCACCACCACTATCTGCATTATGACCACAACTACCACCACCACTACCACCACCACCACAACAGCCACCACCACCACCACCACCACCACAACAACCATCACCACCACTATCTGCATTATGACCACAACTACCACCACCACTACCACCACCACCACAACAGCCACCACCACCACCACCACCACCACAACAACCATCACCACCACTATCTGCATTATGACCACAACTACCACCACCACTACCACCACCACCACAACAGCCATCACCACCACCACCACCACCACAACAACAACCATCACCACCACCACTATCTGCATTATGACCACAACTACCACCACCACTACCACCACCACCACAACAGCCACCACCACCACCACCACCACAACCACAACAACCATCACCACCACTATCTGCATTATGACCACAACTACCACCACCACTATCACCACCAACACAACAGCCACCACCACCACCACCACCACCACCACAACAACCATCACCACCACTATCTGCATTATGACCACAACTACCACCACCACTACCACCACCAACACAACAGCCACCACCACCACCACCACCACCACAACAACCATCACCACCACTATCTGCATTATGACCACAACTACCACCACCACTATCACCACCAACACAACAGCCACCACCACCACCACCACCACCACAACAGCCACCACCACCACCACCACAACCACAACAACCATCACCACCACTATCTGCATTATGACCACAACTACCACCACCACCACCACCACCACAACAGCCACCACCACCACCACCACCACCACAACAGCCACCACCACCACCACCACCACCACAACAGCCACCACCACCACCACCACAACC
>OZ024740.1:322316179-322338679 GCA_964016885.1 Eledone cirrhosa
AGCTATGATTAATTGGTTAATCGGTCGTTAGTGTTGCATTTGCATCACTCCAGTCAATAAACTATGGTGTAAGAAGTAACATCACATACATATTCCCAATTGTGATGTGGGATCACCTGGTTAGTACATAACAGAGTATATGTACAATTATAATGAATACAAAGGCTAGGTTTCCATAATTCCCTTTATTGTGTAATATGCATTTCTATGGTGTCAGTCTTTATTACTACCATGATACCACTATGCAACAATTATTGACATGACTTCTTCAGGCAGCAACTTAAGTAATACATTTTTTTATGTGATACATTTCTTAGGCAATACAATCTAGTAACATGGAGACAGACTTGTTTTTGATGTTGCTATTTCAAAAGACTGTCTCATATATATCATCACCGTTTTTATGTCCGCTTTTCCATGCTTGCATGCATCATCATTACTACTTAATGTCTATTTTCCATGCTTGCATGGGTTGGATCGGCTGTCAAGTTATGAGGCCAGATAGATCACATGACCATGTCATGCTCATATGTTCTATTTATGGTTTGGTGTTCTCTGGCTGGATGCCCTTCTTGATCCCTTGGTCTAACTGGAAAGATAATGACAAGGGTAAGATGAGAGAGGAAGCATTAGGTGACATTTTGCTTCTGAAGGATGGAAAGAAGATTCTCACAGTGGAAAAATAATCAATGTCTCATAGAGGTGGCCTTAATGAGATTGAGTTGTGTTTAGCTGCCTTTCCATGCTGGAAACAGTTGCATGGGCAAAGTGGGGAAGGAGGAAGTGAGTTGGGTACTTAAATGGTGAAGATGGGGATGAGGGAATATTAAGTTGGGACAACAATTATGAAGGAAATTTGTGTAAGCTACTGTTCTCGACTATATATATGTATAGAGAGATATATATAGATTATACACACACATATATATATGTGTGTGTGTATATATATATATATATTAGGTGTTAGAAAGGACATCAAGCCATAGAAACCAAGCCAGAAACAGTTCTGTATGAGCAAGACATGGTCACCTGATCTGGTTTGTCTCACATTGGGACAACTCATTTAACCCATGCTAGTTTGGAAAAATGGATGTTAAACAGTGATGATGAGGATGATACGCACAAACACATGCACACACAAACACACAAATATATAAATATATATATATATACTTCAATGTGGTCTACCTTTCATGGTAGGGTCTATACCGTAGTTAGAACTCAATGTTCTGAAGAAGACAGTATGATTGAATCTATATATTATGTCAGATAACATACAGTTCTCTAACTGCTATAGATCAGTCAATATATCAATATGATCAACCCTCTGAAACGATCGTAAAACAATGAAATGAATATGTAAAATAACTTGCCTTCGTTATTATTATCATTGTTAAACTAATATCTAATATATATATATATATATATATATTTATATATATATATATATGTATATTTATTAAAAGCAAAGAATCGCTGCTTTCACCCTTAACGGGATCTTCTGAAACTAACTAAATAAATATTTGCTCTACGGTTCTTATATATTTGATATATATTTATCCTTGTCGAGCCCTCTTTGGATTTTAGTCTTCAAATTTATTATTATTACTATATATATATATATATATATATATATATATATATATATATATATATATATATATATATATATATATTAGGTACTAGGAAGGACATCCATCTATAGAAACCAACCCAGAAACAGTTCTGTATGAGCTAGACATGGTGATCTGATCTGGTTTGTCTCACATCAGGACAACTCATCTAACCTATGGTAACGCAGAAAAATGGATGTTAAGCAATGATGATGATGATGATTATGATATATATATATATCATAATTATTATTACTTTTGGACAAAATGTTTTGCAGCAATTCGTTACGGCTTTTTGCATTTTGAGTTCAAATGTCACTAAAAGCGACTTTTATCCTTTCAGGGATTGATAAAATACAATAGCAATCAAATGATAGGTTGATTTAATCGAATTCCTCTCCCCCAACATTGCTGGCTTTGTGCCCATACTAGAAATCATTATTATTATTATTATTATTATTATTATTACTATTATAATCGTCATCATCATCATCATCATCAACACCATTATCATCATCATCATAAACTGCCATCTTCATCATCATCCCCATCACCCAAACACTCCTTACTGTTGTTTTTGTTGCTGTCATTGTTGTTGTTGTCCCTGATGTTACCAGTGATGCCTTCCTACATCTGCCATCATTACCATTATCAGTTCTGTTGCCATGGTGATTATTGTCAGCCTCATCAAGAATATTCCATTTAATTATATTATTTATACACACATACAAACACATACACACATACATATACATACATAAACATACATACATATACATAAACATGCACATATACACATGCTTATACATATGCACACATGCACAAACACACACACACATATATATATATATATATATATATATATATATATATATATATATATATATATATATACTTTTATATATGCATATGCACATATATATATATAAATATATATATGAGAATATATATGTGGTGATGATGATTATGCTGATATATATCGTCATCATCATCATTAACATTATCATTTAACATCATATTCCCTACTAACAAGGATTGGACATGAATATATCTGTGTGTGTGTGTATATACAAACACACACACACTATATATATATATATATATATTGAGAAGGTGTACTAGGGTAAATGAGGAAACATTTATATTTATTCAATATCTTCACGGCAGTGCCCCAGCATGGCCATGGTCTAATAACTGAAACTTGTAAAAGAGTGCAAGAACCTCAGAAATAATTTAGGAAATAAACAAAACAGGTAAGTTTGATCAGGTTTTTAAGGTAAGGAAATGTTACCCTATATCTAATGAAAAATGGTGCCATTGTTTTTCAAATCATTTAGAAAATAATCAAGAATGTGAAACTGTTTATTAAACTGGTGTTTGTAACATAACTTAAGTTTCTGACATAAAATTAAGATGGAAGATATTTAACCCTGTCATTACTATATCTCTAATGAAAGACACTGCCTATGATTTTGAAATCCTTTTGAAAGTTGTCAAGTATTCGGAGAAATTTAGTCATATAACTAACTTTCTCATTATTAAGCCGGTGTTTGGAACATACCTTAACAAAGGTTCTTATATGAAATTATGATGGAAGGTTATTAGAAAAATATAAGCACTTTAGAATAAACAACTTATTATTGTAGAACTACAGTGGTTTCAGAGACTTTGGTTTCAAAATTGTCAAATGTTGAGAAATATTTCAGGGGCTCATCTGATTCAACAAGATAATCAGGAAAGGAAGCTTTAATTAGTAGAAAATAAATAAATATAAATAAATATAAAGTTAATCTAAAATATATATGAAATAGATATAAAATATTGTTATATATATTTTAGGAGGGTCATGTTGCCAATAAAAACACATGCACCATTTAAGTTTCATTTCAATTTCATTATTAGTTAGGTAACTTTATGTCCCTTTATATTCTGAATTCAAATCCTGCCTAGGGAAGCATTGCCTTTCACCTTTACAGGGTCAATAAGATAAAGTACCAGTAATGCATTGGGTCAATTCAATCGATTTTCCCCTTCCCTGAAATTGTTGGCATTGTACCTAAATCAGAATCCATTATTAGTTAGGTAACTTTATGTTCCTTTACATTCTGAGTTCAAATCCCGCTGAGGTTAACTTTGTCTTTCCTCCTTACGGGGTCGATAAAATAAAGCACCAGTAATGTACTGAATTGGTTTAATCGACTTTTCCCTTCTACTAAATTGTTGACCACGTCCCTAAATCATAATCCATTAGGTAACTAATCCATTCCTTGGTTAATTTAATAGCTGGCTGGTTGTTTAATTGACATATTTAATTGTCAAAACTCTTTCATCACACATTCTATGACCTTCTCAATAATTATTCTTGCTCCTCTGTGTCTCCTCTTTGTTATAATCATGTTTTATCAAGTAGATCACCACACTGTAAAGTGGTTGTGTAGGTGTCACAAAAAATCACCCAGTACATACTGTAAAGTGGTCGTATAGGTGTCACAAAAAAGCACCCAGTACATACTGTAAAGAGGTTGTGTAGGTATCACAACAAAAAGCACCCAGTCGACACTGTAGAGTGGTCGTGTAGGCATCACGACAAAAAGCACCCAGTCCACACTGTAAAGTGGTCGTCGAGGTATCACGACAAAAAGCACCCAGTCGACACTGTAGAGTGGTCGTGTAGGCATCACGACAAAAAGCACCCAGTCCACACTGTAAAGTGGTCGTCGAGGTATCACGACAAAAAGCACCCAGTCGACACTGTAGAGTGGTCGTGTAGGCATCACGACAAAAAGCACCCAGTCCACACTGTAAAGTGGTCGTCGAGGTATCACGACAAAAAGCACCCAGTCGACACTGTAGAGTGGTCGTGTAGGCATCATGACAAAAAGCACCCAGTCCACACTGTGAATGTGGTTGGTGTTAGGAAGAGCATCCAGCTGTAGAAACCAAGTCAAAATCAGTTCTGTATGAGCAAGACATGGTCACCTGACCTAGCATTGCCCAGAACAGGACAACTCATCTAACCCATGCTAGAGTGGAAAATGGACGTAAAACGGTGATGATGATGAGGAGGAGAAGGACCACCAATACTAGAGAGGTTGCTGCACCTTTGACACAACTGAAAAGTCATCTCAATTCTTTTCTTGTAATTATTTCTACAGCTGGATACCCTTCATATCACCAAAAAAATTACAAAGTGCAGTGGGTGCATTTGGAGTAAATAATAATATATCTGTTTCAACACATGATTTTACATCAAGAATTTTACAAAACAAATACAAAAACAAAGATATAAACTAAATATAAAATAGATATAAAATACATATGAAATAAATATGAATTAATATAAAATACATATAAAATAAATATAAAATAAACATAAATAAGGTATAAAATAGGTATAAATTATGGATATCAATGTCTAGAAAACATCTTTTCTAGCTGTTTTCAAAGCTTAGTTGCAAAAACTGAATAAAAGTCAACATTTTATCAACAATATCTGTAAAGTCCATTAGCTAATTAACAGTCTTTATTAAAACCTATATTTTCTTATTTAGAGAGAGTAGGATATATATATATATGTACATGTGTGTATATATATATGTATATATACATATATATATATATATAGCGATGGATAGAGAGTGAGAGAGTCTGCTGTGCTGAAACTGGGGAGACCACTTATCATGGGAGTAAATCCATGGGGAGATGGAGAGTGGGTACAGAAATATGTAAAATCCTGACCACGGCACCAAGCGGTTTCAGCTTGTGTGTCACACAAGCCAAAATCACTTGACGCCGCAGGATTTTACATATCAGTATATATATATATATGTCTGTGTGCATGTATGTGTATATGTAAATGTGTGTATGTGTATATGTAAATGTGTGTATGTGTATATATATAATTCGGAGATGGTCTACAGCAACAGTAATACCTATTTCACGGACCAAATCAAATATTTTCTCTATTCTCTGTTTGTGTTTACCATAATTCCTTTATTTATTAACTAATTATGCAATCTGCACCTGATGATATCGCCAGGACCTTATGTAACCAGGCCATTGAAATATATATAGTGTTTTTTGCAACAATAAAACTTAAAAGAACATCACCAGTTGGCCTTTTGTTATTTAAATCAAACCAATACTTAACTCTGTTCCTGCATCAACGATAGATGAGTTGTGTAACATAGAGTGCTTTTTCTCCTATTACACCATGGTTAACTAAACAGAATGAACAGTTCTTATCCAGTGGTGAACCACTAAATATATATATATATAAACAAGGTATCCCCCAAAAAATGTATGCACACTTCAACAACATTCTAATAAATATGTGTATACTTTTTGGGGAACACCCTGAATATATATATGTAAAAGGTAAATAGAAATAACAAAAATAACAAAACAAACGGCACAGTACATGAAAGAAATATATTAATTTAATGCTTGAAATAACAGGAACAGAGTCTTGACATTTCAGACACTAGCCTTTCGTCAGAAGGTAGAGTTAGAAATAGAAGATAAATAGAAAGTAAAGAGTGGTAAGAGGAAGGAAAGGGAAAAAGAAAAAAAAATGGGGAGAAAAAAACGCATGTGCATATTCAGTTAACTATCTAGGAGATATATATCATCATCATCATCATCATCATCATCATCATCATCATTTAACAAACTTTTTTCCATGGCAGCAAGGGTTGGACAGGCTCTTAAAAATGAGGTTAGTATTTAACTGGAACCACTGACCTCTCAGATGGGCTGGGGCTGCATCTCACATATATTCCACACACTACATAGTGAACCTGGTTCATTTTATTGTGGTACTAGCATGTTATGTCTTTGACACAACTGAAGAATCCACTTGACACTTTGTTTGGCAGGTTTTCTATGGCTGGACACCTTTCCTATTACCAACCAATTTACAGAGAGTACTGGGTGCATTCATCAAATAGATCACCAATACTAGAGAGATTGATGTGCCTTTGACACAACTGAAAAGTCCTTTCATAACTTTTTTTTTTACATGGTTTCTACAGTTAGATGCCCTTTATATCACCAACCACTTTACAGGTTAGAGTATAGTGGGTGAACTTTTCTTGGCATCAGAAGTACTAGAGAGGTTGTGTTATGAGTGAAGACTCTTTTCATCCTTGTTTAGCAGGATTTCTACAGCTGGAGGTTCTTCCCATCACCTATGTATGTATGTATATATATATATATATATAATAGGAAAGAAGAGACAGTTTTACATATTCAAATTGTTGTCTTACATCCCACCTCTAATGTACATTTCCAAGGCATTAAAATGTCCTAGTGTAAGCAATGTTTTGTTTTTGGTTTTTGATATGCCTGCTGTCAAAGGAATGTTATTAATTCAGGTTACATACTATTGCTACATATGGTGCTGTTAAGCTAGAGATAGAGGTGTAGGAGTTAGTGTATATGTGTGTGTGTGTGTAAAAAGTAAACAGAAATAATAAAACAAACGGTACAGTACATTGAAGAAATATATTAGTTTAACGCTTGAAATAACAGGAAAAGAGTGTTAACGTTTAAGAGACTAGTCCTTCATCAGAAGATAGAGTTAGAAATAAAAGATAAAATAGAAAGATAAAGAAGGAATGGAGAAAAAATGAGGAAAAAAAACGGAAAAACAAAACACATATGCGTATTCAGTCAGCCATTTTGGATATATATATTTATACATACATATATACAGTAATGGTGGTTATAGTGTTGATGATGATGATGATGTTGATCATGATGTTGATCATGATGATGATGAAGACAGTGATAATGTTAACAACATTGACAAAATTACAAATTGAGTTTGGGGTCAATTCTTTGGAACAATTTCCTTGCAGTGCTGACAGCATCAACAACAACAACAACAATATCTTCATTGAATTACAGCAGACATTCGTGTTAATTCTCTCTTGCTGACTTTATTAAATCAAGGAAGCAGCTATCACCAAATGTTCTTCTCACAGACATTATCTCAAAGCTTACAATGACTTTCATACAAAAATTATTCTGTGTTGTTTGGTAAATTGTGAAAAATTTTATTGCAATTATATTTTACCTTTTAAGACATTTAAAACATTTAAAAACATTTCAAATCATTTTAAATCATTTAAAATACTTTTAAAAATATTTTAACAGATTTTCAAATATTTTGAAAAACATGTTAAAATATTCAAAAATATTTGAAAACAATTAAAAAAAACATTTAAAAACATTTTAAAACATTTAAAACCAATTTTAAAACATTTAAATCTATTTCCAAACATTTAAAAACGTTTTTTAAAATATTGAGACATTACAAAATATTTTAAAAACATTTAAGCATATTTTCTGCTATTTCAGACATTCTACTGTGAATTTCTGGTAATAAAGAAAAAAACACTGTCATGTATGGGTGGGTGGGGAGTAGTGTGAGTGAATGTGTGTGTGTGTGTGTGTGTGTGTGTGTGTGTGTGTGTGTGTGTGTGTGTGTGTGTGTGTGTGTGTGTGTGTATGTGTGTGTGTGTGTGTGTATGTATGGATTGTGTATGTGTGGATGTGTGATTTTATGAACATGTGTATATTTGAGCATTTTACTCATGTGTGTATGTGTGTGTATATTTTTCTGAGGCTTTTAATAATATATATATATATATCAGGATAGAACCAGTTTGAAACTAGTTAGAGCATTACTCAACAGAGCACTCGATACTTGGGGTAGTAGAGTATGGGTATATTATAATGAGTTGAGATCTGACGGCTGAGCTCTTGCCATTTCAGTAGTTGTTCTAGTATGTATGTAGAAACAATTATTACTATATATATATATATCATCATTTTACGTCCGCTTTTCCCTGCTTGCAAGGGTATATATATATAATAATAATAATTGTTTCTACTTTAGGCACAAGGCCAGCAATGGGGGGGGGGGGGTGTCGATTAAATCAACACCAGTATATTACTGGTGCTTTCTCGTAGAGGAAATCTCCCACAACAAAGGGTCTGAAACCATTTCATCTTTTGTGCGGAGATAAAAGAATTAGATCAAATACAGACATACAAATACTTAAGAATCAATGAACTAAACAAGGTTCAATACAATCTAATCTAATCTGGCCAAGTTTACACTCACAACTAAGAAGAACCAGGGCCGCCCCTAGAAGCATTGGATTTGGTGTACTTCATATTTCTTTTGGTTGCTGAATACAATCAGGGTCGCTGCTTCTCCTCAATAGTTCTCTTCTAACTCAAGTGGGGGCGCCTTTCCATTGTCAATTTGCATTGATCATCTGCAAAGCTGCATTGTCTCAGAACCACTACACCAGTCCTACAAAACAGGAACAAAATTAAAAATTGTTCTCAAATTCAAAATAGAAGTTGGATTGACAGATAACTGTGAGGAAAATGAAAACAAAGAAGAAACAACAGATATTGTGAAAACCAAAATCTAAATTGAAAACAGACCTCCAGAATGCCATGCTCAAATGATGGCAAGAAAAACCCTTACATGGCCAATACCCGAAAAATCTGAATAGAGAGGAAATAGACAAGCAAAACCCACAAAACTATCTGTAAAACACTGGACTAAAAATCAAAATGGAAACATATGTAATTGCAGTACAAGATCAAAGCAAGCCTCCCCAGTACATAATGAAGAGCACAGTAACCGCAGAATATGTGGAGGTGGAGAAGAAATAACCCTATTATCTCTGGCTGTCCAGTCTTAGCCAAAAAGAAATATATCAACAGACATGATAAAGATGGGATTTACATATCTGGAAGTTATGCCAATACGACAAAATACTGTAGTGACCTACATTCCGCGGGCTCACATACATTCTCTATGCGTGATTTGGCTCAGTTCAGCCAATCAGCGCCAGTAGAAGAGGATGTATCCCTACGCGCCCTGAGGAAGAAATTCCCTGCGAAGATTTGAAGAATCTCTCTCTTGTACCAGAAACTTCGAGCCAGCAACACGCATAATGTAACGGTGAGATTTTGCACCCTAGCCTCGCTGGCTTTTCGGCGCAATGGCACATTCCCTTTTGTAACCTCTTCTTATCTGTAACTTCAACCATATAAGTTAACAAACATTGTTTGTGCTACATCAAAAATAAACATACATTTCATCTCTAATTTCTGCTGTTGGAATCATTTTTATGTTACTCGTGTCTCAATAACATCTATAATCCATGCTGCTGGAATTGGCGACCTGACGAAAGGAATATTGAAAATAGATGGTAAATAGATCGAGGGACCTTCCCTCACGTCTATGTCAACAAGATAATCCAACGAGGATACTATCACTTACCACACTGGCAACTAACGACCATCAATCATACTTCTACCCTGTTAAAGTGGCGACCACTGATTCTACCACCCTGCTAAAATACCAACAGAAAAAAGATGGTTCAGGTTAACACCAGAAAAAGTATGAGAGAATGACAAAGCAACCATATCTTGGGATATGCCAATACACACAGACAGGGAGATCAAACTCAACCGACCAGATATTATAAGAAAAGAAATGTCTTCTAATTGATGTATCGGTTCTCAAAGATGACAATATATCTACTAAGGGAAAGGAAAAATTATCCAAATATAAAGATCTAGAGATAGAAATAACATGAATGTGTATGATGAAAACAGAAACAATACCTATAAAAAAAAGGTGCTTGAGGAATGGTAAAAAAAACCCACAGATACAAAACCAAAACCTCAAGTCTCACAAATATATATACATAACGAACACCTCAAGACTCACAAATATATACACAGCATACAAAACAAAGCACTATTAGGTACTGCACACATATTACAAATAGTACTCTCAGTACAACAGAAACAACAGCACCAAATACCACACTGTACATACCCAAGGTGCACAGAGCTGTGCTCAGTAATGCAGTGATGATGTGCAATAAAAATATTAGCACAAGGCCAGCAATTATCCCAGTGCATTACTGGTGTTTTATTTTATCAACCCCGTAAGGATGAAAGGCAAAGTTAATCTTGACGGGATTTGTACTCAGACTGTAAAGGGCCGTACCTCTAATATGTAAAGCATAGCATCCAACCCTCTACCGATACTGCCAAATCCACTGTACAAATAAGACTAATAATAATAATAATAATTGTTTCTACTTTTGGCACAAGGCCAGCAATTACCCAGTGTATTACTGGTACTTTATTTTATCGACCCCGTAAGGATGAAAGGCAAAGTTAACCTCGGCGGGATTTGAACTCAGACCGTAAAGGGACGTAACTCTATGCTTCAAAGCATGGTGTTCGACTCTCTACCGATATTGCTAATCCACCGTCCAATAATAATAATAATAATAATAATAATAATAATAATAAATAATAATAAATAAACAGATGAATAAATGATTAAGGGAAACACAAATAGGCAGAGATAGTTTTTTTTACCAACCACATGTCTGAATTTCTTTAAACACGAAATATAAAGGCAGCAAATTGGCAGAGTTGTTAGAAGAAATGCTTTGTGATATATGTTCCTGCTTTCCGTGCGCTGAATTCAAATCCTACCAAGGTCAACTTTACCTTTCATCCTTTTGAGGTTGATAAATAAAGTAACAGTCAAGTGGTGAGGGATGATTCTTATTCTATCTCACATTTTCTCTTCCTCTAAATCTCTTTCTTTAGAAGAAATCATTTATGTTCAGACATGGAGAGGGATGAGCTCCGCCAGATACACGATATGTCATGATAGCGCCCCCTACAACTCCACAAGGAGTTCAGGGTCCATGACATGCTTGTGTATAAGTTGCACCTCCATTTCATCTACAATATATACAATGTATTATACTATATATCTTCAATTCACATTGCTCCAGTACCAGCAATAACTGAGGGTTTAACCTTGCGATGGACTGGTGTCCTATTCAGGCGGGAGTCTTATACTGTCAGTCACTTCACCACGGAAACCCGGATAAGCACCGGCCTGATGAGACTCTGAACTTGAGACAGACAGACACATATTTTGACCTGAAGTTTTGTAGGTCTAATAGATAAGTCATAAGATGGCTTTTCTCAGGGTATTTTCATGGAAAAAGGGGTGACTTATACATGAGTATATACAGGATTTTATAAAGTAGACTATAAATAATTAGAATAATTAAAAAGAAGAAATTGGATGCAAATAAATAAATAAAGAAATAGATTGTTTGGGGTTCAATCCAAATGCATGGGCAAGTGATTTCTACTGTATCCTTGGGTTGACCAATGCCTTGTGAGTGATATTTGGCAGACAGAAACTGTGTAGATGGCAGTTGTATATATATCATCATCATCGTTTAACGTCCATATTCCACGCTTGCATGGGTTTGGACGGGAGTTTTCCCACTTGAGGCAAGAGTGGTTGTCTCGCTCACATAGGACTGTCTGGCGGGTTTTCTACGGCTGGATGCCCTTCCTAACACCAACCACATTTACAGTGTGGAACTGGGAGGTTTTTACCGTGTTACCTACACGGCCACATTACAGCGTGGACTGTGTGTTTTTTTGTCGTGACACCTACACGACCTCATTTGTTTCGGGCTGGATGTTGAAAGGGGTGGTGTGGATGGGGTGGGGTAGTGGGATAGGGGTGTATTTTGTTAGAGGTGCCTACTGACTGTAGTAGGTTTCACTTTGAACTTAGGCAAGGCGGGTCTTCTGTATTACTGTGTAGCGCCAAAGCTCTCAGTCCAGTGACATTGTCTTGGAGAGGTGTAAGTGTGTGAGGTCGGAATTTATCAAGTCGTCCCAGGTTTTTCTGGGTCTGCCTACTCCGTGGCTACCGTCATATATATATATATAACAACAAAATGCATCCAACCCACACTGTAAAGGAGTCATAACAAAAAGCACCCAGCACACGCTGCAAATGTGGTTGGCGTGAGGAAGGGCATCCAGCCATAGAAACCAACCCCAAATCAGTTCTGTATGAACTGGTCATCTGACATGATATGCCTCAAACGGGACAATCTGTTTAACCCATAAACAATGATGATGATATATATATATATGTATATATTTCCCCACTTATTCCTGGGAGGGTTGTGAGGGCAAACTCCTCAAACACGCCT
Source organism: Eledone cirrhosa (assembly GCA_964016885.1). NCBI lineage: Eukaryota > Metazoa > Mollusca > Cephalopoda > Octopoda > Eledonidae > Eledone > Eledone cirrhosa. Next base: position 322,328,883 of record OZ024740.1, read on the forward strand.
TCAGGCATGTCATGTCAGAAGCATCTGTCTTCAATTGATCTGGTTGAATTTCCAAGCAAGACAGCTGAGCTCATAGATATTATCCATCCATCTTGCTTGAGGTCTACCCTTGGGTTTTGCTCATAAAAACTGTCTATCGATTCTTTCCTGTGACATTCTAACTAGCGTTTATGTCCAATAACCTAGCAGTTAGACAAAAAAGAAATGATAAAATAAGTTCCAGATTTGAAAAAAAAAAGTACTGGGGTCGAAATGATCGACTAAATCAAAGGTTCTCAACGGGGGGAGGGGGACATATGCACCCCCAGGGGGCGTTTTGGAACTCCAGGGGGGCGTTTGGGAGCAAGGGGCATTAGGGGGGCGTTTGGAGCTTTGGGGGCACTGGAAGGCTCTTTACTTTGGTAAGTTTTATGAGCCATATTGTATGTCTTTGAGACAGCCTGTGTGAATGCATTTGAATGAGCATGCAGACAGCATAACTATGGTCTGACCGCAGCTGTGAGCAGGTGTGCAGGTGTGTTTAGACATTAACCGGCAATTGAGATGCTAACAATGGAAAAACCCACAGTCAACTGGGTCAATGACACTTCAAGTGCAGCCAATTAGAATCTTGTCTTTCCTTCACCGATAACAATGTATTTCATGTCTGAAATTATTGACTCAACCGTAACAAGTTAACACTATGTAGATCTATTTTATAAATAATATTACAAATAAAAAAAAAATTAAAAAAACACAGAAACGGGTAGCACACACATCTAGGACCACATACAACGCACAGGCAGGTAATACATACATTTAGGACCACATACAACACATAAGCAGGTAATACAAACATCTAGGACCACATACAACACATAATCAGGTAATACAAGCATATAGGACCACATACAACACATAATCAGGTAATACATACATCTAGGACCACATGCAATACACAAGCAGGTAATACATACATCTAGGACTACCTACAACACACAAGCAGGTAATACATACATCTAGGACCAAATACAACACACATTGTATCATGTGCTACAGACGACGCAAGAGCAATGGTCTTCTGAAGAGAGAAAATCTATCTGTATTTGTTGTTCATTGTGTCATTCATCGACAACACTTGGCTGCGAAGAAACTCAGCAAGCCACTGAGCAAGTCCTTGCAGGTGGCCCTTGATGTCATCAATTTTATCAAACGGCATTCCCTCAATGAACAAATTTTCCGGCAACTGTGCCAAGATAATGACGAAGTACGTGCAGAGGACCTGCGCAGACTGGAAAGGAACGAAGCATGCATGCTCCGTTGGATGTGTAATAGTAATATACGTGAACGGCAAAGCATGAATGAATTGAGAGAGAGACTGAGCATAAGAGGAATCAAATGCTGTGTGCAGGAGAGGAGGTTGCATATGTAATAGTAATATACGTGAACAGCAAAGCATAAATGAACTAAGTGAGAAATTAGGAATAAGAGGGATCAGATGCTGTTTACTTGAGAGAAGACTACGTTGGTATGGCCACGTGATGTGCATGAAAGACGACAGCTGTATAAAAAAGTGCAGGGCGATCAAAATTGATGATAGTTACGGAGTAGGTAGACCGAGAAAAACCTGGGACGATCTGATAAATTCCAAACTTACACACTTGTACCTCTCTAAGACAATGTCACTGGACCGAGATCTTTGGCGCTACGCAGTAATACAGAAGACCCGCCTTGCCTATGTACAAAGCGAAATCTACAGTTAGTAGGTACCTCTTAACCAAAAATACACCCCTGTCCCACTACCCTTACCCTATCCTCCCACTCCCACCAACACCACCCTCTCTCTGTAACGTTGGTACCACAACATCCAGTCCAAATAAATGAGATAATGAGATCAAGATCGTGTAGGTGTCACGACAAAAAAAAAACAAAAAAAAAACACAGTCCATGCTGTAATGTGGCCGTGTAGGTAACATGGTAAAAACCTCCCAGTTCCACACTGTAAATGGGGTTGGTGTTAGGAAGGGCATCCAGCCGTAGAAAACCTGCCAGATAGTCCTATATGAGCGAGACAAGGTCACCCGACCTACCTTGCCTCAAGTGGGCCAACTCCCGTCTAACCCATGCTAGCGTGGAAGATGGATGTTAAACGAAGATGATGATGATGATGATGATGAATTCGTCGAGTTGCTCCTTCATAATGAAGTGAGGTGGCTTTCAAAGGGCAAGTGCCTTACTCACTTCTTTGAACTGTTCGACTCTATCATTGAGTTTCTGCGCGGACGCAACACAGAACTGTACAAGAAAACCCTCGATGTGAGGCAAAACTGTGCCTACCTCACCGACATCGTCGACAAATGCAATAGCGTCATTTTGGCTTTGCAGGGGAAGAAGATCACCTTGCTTAAAGCAAGGAATGTCGTGAAAACATTCCTGGCCAAATTGAATGTCATTGAAAGGAATCTTTGTTGACGGGAATTCTATAATTTTCCTAGTGTCGCCAATGTTCAAAACATTGTAAACGATGACCAACTCCAAATTTATACCGCTCACCTCCGTGCGCTACAAGACAGCATGAGAGAACGGTTTGTCGACCTTTTGCCAATGGACATCCCAATGTGGGTAGCAGATCCCTTCACAGCTAACGTCGATGATTTGGATGTTATATTTCAGGAAGAATTCATTGAACTTCAAGCAGATGACATGATCAAAATTAGATTTCCCAAAATAGGTGAACCCCTTTTTTTGGATGCAAGAGGAAATTCAGCGTCGATTTCCACACCTACATGCAGAGGCTAAGAGATTTGCTCTGCCTTTTCCAAACTCATACTTAGTCAAGAGGAGGTTTGATGCTGTTTCCAGACTGCACAGTAAGGCTCGCAACCACTACAATGTAATTACAGGTGGGGATCTCCGGCTACATCTTACAAAAATCCAGCCTGACGTCAAAGAGTTAGCTAGACTCCATAAAGTTCAAGGGTCCCATTGAAATGAGGTCAAAGTTAAAGTAAGTTGATTTATCTGAAAACTTGGATATGCTATTGTTACAAAGCAAACTAACAATTTTTTTTATTTGTAGTTGCAGTCTGACTGGACTGGAAACCATCTACTACAATTCACTTACTCATTTAATGTATATATTTTACCATTTACTAATGAATATACCCTCTTACGTGGTCATGAAAACCCTCTTCCGTGGTCTCTAAGCTCACAAAGCAGAGGGGACATCAAGTTAGATATCAACATTTATTCTGTCCGTTTCATTAAAGGGAAAATTGGAAAGCTTTGAAATGATATAATTGCCACTTTCTTCCAGATAAGAGCACTCTTTGGATAGACAGAGTTGCTCTTGTATAAATGTTCAAACTAGTTGGTATCGCCTGGTGGGAATATAACAAATTCAACTAGTCCTTATTCATAAAAAAGAACATTTATGTTCCTTTTTTTGAAATTTATATATTTCCTTTCAAGGAATGTATTTATACTCTCAGCTGCACAGATATCAACAAATCAGTAGTATATTGAAAAATGGAAAAATGGGGGGGGGGGGGGGGGCGTTTCGTAATTTCGAGGGACAAAAGGGGCGTTTGGCCTAAATGGGTTGAGAACCTGTGGACTAAATGACTGCAGCATGACCGCAGTCAATGACTGAAACAAGTAAAAGAAAAAAGAATATTTCAAGAATGAAACTATTTACTATCTCGATTATGTCTCCCATATTCATCCATACTTACACATCGTGAACGTCAATTATTTTCGGGACCCGAGTTCGTTAGTTATGCCTTACATTTTGTTTTGAAAGCTCGCATTAACCTTAGCGTTAAGTATTTCAAAAATGTATTTGTTGATAACTGCTGGCTTATTTTATATACATACGATATGTGGGATTACTTCCCTCTAGCTATGTAAACTATTATATATATATATATATATATATATATATATATATATATATATTTTACATAGAAACACACACGTCATTCGTCTAACCATCGAGATAGATCCGTACAGTTCTTTAGGTTCAATAAATATAAACGATATGGATGGTTCAAGTAGTGTAAATCATACATATATGTATATGTATCTATAATTTATATATATATGTATAATATATATATATCTGTGCGTGTTTGCCGCTTGTACTTCATTTACACAACTTATCTCACCACCTGTTTGCCTTAAACACACACACACACACATATATATATATATACCACCAACAATTTTCAATCAACGTCATTAATAATCTATGATTGTATAGCGATGTTTAAGTCTTCTTTCTCACAACAATAATAGTTGTACTAATAACAGATACAATAATTAATAAATTGAAGAATAATAAAAGACTGCAAACACTAGAATATTTTTTTAAATAACATAAGGCTGCATGTATACCAATGTGAAATGACACTTCCAATACCTGTCGATATATATATATATATATATATATATATATATATATATATATATATATATATATATATACACACATTATACACTCACACAGTAATTATGTCGTGCTAGTGCAGTAACTATGCACACGGTCACAAGTGTACATATATACAAACACATCCATTCATATATATATATATATATATATATATATATATATATATATATATATATATATATATATATAACTGTATATATAGAGAAAGGAAATGAGAGAAAGTTAAATATATATATATATATTAGTGTGTGTGTATATATATATATATATACAAATATATATATATACAAATATATATATATATATATATATATATATATATATATATACAAAATATATATATATATATATATATATATATACAAATATATATATCTATACAATTATATAAAATTATATGTATATATATATATATGGAGAGAGAGTGGGAGAGGAGAATAAGAAAGATGTGAGTGCGTGTGACGTGAGCAAGTCACATGACGTGTTAAGAACCACTATCACCATCATTAACACAATCAACATGAACATCACCATCATCAGTAACAGCAGTTAAACCATCACCATCATCATCAACAACACCAAGCAACAATCACCACCACCATCACCAACAATAACAACAAGCACCACCACCACTATCACCAATAACACCACTACCACCAGCAACAACCTCAATAATACCACCGTCACCACCACTACACTCAGCAGTAGCAATAATACCACAACCGTCATCATCACTATCACTAACACAATCAGCAGTAACACCACCACCAGACATTATCAGCAGCAGTACCTCCGCCGCCACCATCAAACGACCACGACAATCAGCAGCAACTGTGAGCGTGTGTGTGTGAGTGTTGTTAGTTGATAGTTTAAGAGAGAGAGAGAACCTTGCTTAAAAATGGCAGCCGGTGGTAACTGGAAGCCTGCTGCCGAGATAGTTCGTGGCCAAGTATTTGAGGTTGGTCCTCGGTATAGCTGTCTCTCTTATATTGGTGAGGGAGCTTACGGAATGGTCGTGTAAGTACATATATTTATTGTTATTTAATGTCTTAGTCTTAATCTTGTCGGGCTTGATTTGATATGTTGTTCGTGGCCAAATATTTCGAGTTAGGCCCTCGATATAGCTGTCTCTCATATATTGGTGAGGGAGCTTACGGAATCGCCCAAGTACGCAGATTAATCTTATTATTTATTGCGTTTATTGTCATCAAAGTCTTAGTCTTGATGATGTCTGTCTGTGTTGACTCTCTTGTTTTCTCCTCTTCCTTTTCCTCCTTCGTTACCATCTTTCTCCTCTGAAATCAGATTTGGAACACGCACTGACATATATATGTATATATATACACGCACACACACAGACACATGTACGTGCTAAGAAATATACACTATATAATAAACACGTATATATATATATATATATATATATATATATATATATATATATATGTGTGTGTGTGTGTGCAATTATAAAATTTGTGATATACAGACAGACACTATATATATGCATATATACAATATGCACACATGTATATAAACTCATATATATACGTATGCAATATACGCATACTCAATACACACATGCATATATATGTAACTTCTTGGTTCTTAACTCTTTTATCTACACACACACACTATATATATATATACACACACATAGACAGACAGACAGTAAGTGCATTAGAGAGTGAGTGCTTGTGATATGTAACAACGTCTTGGTTCTTAATTCTTACTTCTATCTATCTCTACACAATGTTGTCTTTCTCCTATCTCATTATGGTGCTAATTAATTTCAATGTTGATCACCTTGTCTTAATTACCCTCACCTTCTAATGTCTAACGTTGTCACCAAAATCGAAGATTTCCCTTTCTCTTGACACTTGGAACAATATCATAAAATATTGCTCATCGTTTCACATTAATCTCCATATTTTTCATCAAATCAGACACAGGTTTTCTTTTTTTTTTCAACGAAACCACTCATTTATTATTTAGCAAGGAGAGCCTATTGCAGTTATATGTATGTATATGTGTATATATGTATGTTTGTATATATACGTATGTGTATGTATATATTGTAATTGTAATGTATATATGTATTATATATATATATATATATATATATATATATATATACAAACATATATAAAGGATTTTGTGTGTGCGTATATCTATGTTAGATTGTCTAATGTGCGTGTGTATGTCGACAGTGTGTCTGCTCGTATTGTCTCTGTTGTCTGTCTTTCTCTTTCTCTCTCTCTCACATGTGTGTGTGTGTGTTATATATATATAGTGAAAAATTGAACGGGAACAAAACAGGCAGTACGAACAAATGTTTATTAGTTTCACGCTCTTGAGAGTGGGGTGGTACACACACACATATATGATTGTGTAGTGTACGTATATCTATCTATATATTGGATTATGTTATGTATATATATGTAATATCTACACACACTTCTTGATCCTAAGTTGCCTGAGCATTGGGAACGGGAAACTCGGAGTAGCGACTTGAATGTATGTATATAGTAGAATGGTATTTCCACATTACTGTGATTGCAGTATTAAGCGAAAGTACTCAATACGGTGGAATAATATTTATTCAAGCTGAATCAGTGGGGTGTGACTATGAGTAGTTACTGAGTTTGATGACCCTGAGGCTGTGTGAGTGTTTACTTTGAGTTTCTGAACGTGAAACTCCGAGTAGTATGTATGTATACACATAGTGATTACACTTTCGTCCATAATCCTGTTTTGTTTTGCTTGAAATCTGTTAAGATAATTTATAAATTCTGCATTATTGAATTCATTTTGTTTCGTATTAAATAATTAAATGTATGTACGTACGTACACACACGCACACACACACACACACACACACACACACACACACACACACACACACACACACACACACACACACACACACACACACACACACACACACACACACACACACACACACACACACACACACACACACACACACACACACACACACACACACACACGTGTGTGTGTTTATATGTGTATGTAAGGGTGTCGCAAAAGTCACTTGACCATTTTAAAATAACTTTTTTTACAAATATTTTCAATTAAAACGGGTTCTAAATGGTCTAGGGACTTTTGGGTCACACTATGTAAATATATATATAAACATATATATGTGTGTGTGTGTATTAAATATCTATATGCCTCAAATAATTTGACCGGTGTCTGCCCTTCGATGTAATAATATCAAATTATATATATATATATATATATATATATAATGAGTGAGAGAGAGGGAGAGAGATCCACACCTTCATCCTTCTCTACCTTTGTCCGGCCCCACCTTGAATACTGTTGTCGACTGTGGTCTTCTCATATGAAACAGTGTTATGAAAATTGAAGCACTCCAGGGGTCAATTACAAAAAAAGGTAGCTGGTATGACAGGCATTGACTATTGGAGTTGACTAGAAAAACTCAAACTCTACTCTCTCCAATGCTGCCATGAGCACTACACCATCTACATGATGTGAAAAATATTCCATCAATATTACCCAAATGATGTTAGCATCACCCTTAAAATCCACCCAAGGCTTGGTCCCCATGCTGTCTGACCACTACAAAAATCAAACTTGCATCTCATAGAAACGACATAACTACTTCACTCCAACAGGCCCCAATCTCTTTAATATACCAAAACACATCAAGACAGAAATAGATCCTATAATATACCCATATAAGTTTCCTGGACAAATTCCTCCAAGAAATCTCGGATAAACCCCTAACACCTGGATATGTCTTCGAAAATAACAGAGATGACCACTGTGTCCTAATTGGGAATAAGTTGTGAACCCATAATCTGAAAGACTTTACCAGTCAACACGGGCCGAAAACTATCAAAGTTACATATATATACACACAGATGACGAAGGACTGTAACAAGTGGAGAGATGCTGTGCTGAATAGGACCCGTCCAACCCTTGCAAGCAGGGAAAAGCGGATGTAAAATGATGATGATTATATATATATATGAAACTTTGATAGTTTTCGGCAAGTGTTGGCTCAAATAGCACCACCTGGTAAAGTCTTTCAGACTATGGGTTCACAACTTATTCTTGTTTAGGAATAAGGACGATGATGATATATATATTATATATATATATATATATATATATATATTTATTTATCATCATCGTTCTTACGTTCGTTTTTCCTTGCGTTGGTTTATATATATATAATGTTTATATATATATATAATGTTTATATATATACTCTTTTACCTGTTTCAGCCATCCGGCTGAGGCCATGCTGAGGCACCGTATATATATATTTAAATTTTAGTATGGCCCCTAGGTACTTGGACTTTTTCACCTGCTTTAGTGGAATTCCACTCGCATGTAGAGTGCACTGCACAGGCATCTTTGAGAGGGCAAGTATTTCAGACTCTGCGGCCAGGTATGTTTAAAGCCTGGCTCTACCAGCATAGTCTGCTGCCGAGACTCATATGTCTGCTAACTGTGTATGAGATTTCTATATGAAGGGTGGAGATAGTGTAGAGGAAAATCAACAAATAAGTCTGACAGTGTTTGAGAATCCCTCCAAACGACACTAACGTTGGCCTCTACGTAAGATCAGGACAGCTCAAGCTTCACCTGTCATCTGTGGTGGAGGAATTCAAGGTGGCAAAACACAGACTTGATGATGATGTTTAAAGCTGCACAGGATGCACAAGTCAGAGATGCTGGTGTCACTACAAGATCAGGACACAAATGGACAGTTGATGCTTCTGTCACACAAGGAGAGAGCATGCTGAAGCCATGGGACATCATCAGAATAACATGCTCAGGAAGAGAAGGTCATGGAATTTCCCATTTTCAACTATGAGGAAAAACAGACAAAAAGGAGAGGAGAGTCTTGATCCAGGAGGAGGAAGGGTGAAAATCAAAGACTATGGAACTAGCAGCATCTAAGGGAGCTTGGACTAAATGGAACTTCCTTAGGAGGAAGATTACTTAGGGCAGATCGGTATGTTATGTTACTGACCTCAACAAATCTGCACAAGTGGGGGCATGAGGGAGAAGAAATTGTATTGGTTCTGTGGAAAAAGAAGCACCATGGCATGGACACATTTTATCAGGATGTAAAACAACTCTTGTTCGAGGGAGATATACATGGTGACAAGATAAGGTGCTCACCGTGCTTGCCAACACTCTGGACCAAGAGAGACGCAGGGAAGACTAAACACAGGAAACTGACACCATCAATATTGTTTGTGAAAGGAGGAGAAAAACCATCTACCACAGTTAGAACAGGTGACCTACTACAATTGGCCCAATCATGGGTTGACCTGGGATTTAGGTGGAAGTACCCCAAGGTTATTAA
>OZ024740.1:322350513-322353013 GCA_964016885.1 Eledone cirrhosa
CATCACCATGGTGTGAACACAATGTTTCCTCGGTGGTGGCAGTTGAACGATGTTCAGACCTTGGGTCATCTTCAAGACTTCCCTTTCCCCTCTTAAATTTGGCTGCCCACTTTTGCACTGTTGATAAAGCTGGAGTGTCATCCCCTAATGTAGCAACCATGTCAGCATGAATCTACTTGGGTGCTAAACTATTTTTCTACAGGTACTCGATAACACCATAATGCCAAATTTTTCCATTTTTAAGAGAAGTCACTGCTAGTTGCTTTTGAAGTCTTCTTTGAACAGTCAGCTGTCAGTTTACCCGGAAAGAAACAATGCAGTTATTAAAAGAAAACTTGAAATTAATGCATGCAAGATTTCACAGCGCTAGCATCATTCCTTCATAGCCAGCCTATGAAATTTTGAGTCCACCCTCGCATATATATTTATATGTATGTGTGTGTATATTTATGATGATTATGTATATTTATATGTATGTATGTATATGTTTATATGTATGTATATCATCATCATCATTTTACGTCCGCTCTTCCCTGCTTGCAAGGGTGGGACTATATATTTATATATATGTATATATTTATATTTCGTTTCTGAAAATGAAAACACACACACACATAGAACAATCAACTAATCAGTAACATGTAAATAAACAAATAAATAAACAAATATAAACACACACAGACACCCGGATGTAACACATGCGCAAACTAAGCACACAACACACACAAAAACAAGATGGTGTACGACAGAACAAAGGGGAGGCACAAAAAAAAGAAAAGAATCCCCAGTCACTGAAGAGATCACAGAATGTGTGACGAAAGAACTTTGACAATATATGAACAACCGTCCGGTTGTGGAACCAACCAACCTACCGGAAATTTATAAATTTATAAATTTAACTTATAATAAATTGGAGTGAAAGTAACTGGTGCGTGTGTTTCTTATTGGCAACATGACCCTCCCAAAGCATAACAATATATCATCATCATCATCGTTTAACGTCCATCTTCCACGCTTGCATGGGTTTGGACGGGAGTTTTCCCACTTGAGGCAAGATTGGTTGTCCTGCTCGTATAGGACTGTCTGGCGGGTTTTCTACGGCTGGATGCCCTTCCTAACACCAACCACGTTTACATATATATGTATATATTTATATATATATATGTATATATTTATATATATATGTATATATTTATATATGTATATATTTATGATTATATTTGATTATATTTATATATATGTATATATTTATGATTATATTTATATATATGTATATATTTATATATATGTATATATTTATATATATGTATATATTTGTATATATTTATATATATGTATATATATGTATATATTTATATATATGTATATATTTATATATATGTATATATTTATATATATGTATATATTTATATATATTTATATATATGTATATATTTGTATATATGTATATATTTATATATATGTATATATTTATATATATGTATATATTTATATATATGTATATATTTATATATATGTATATATATGTATATATTTATATATTTATATATATGTATATATTTATATATATGTATATATTTATATATATTTATATATATGTATATATTTATATACATGTATATATTTATATATATGTATATATTTATATATATGTATATATTTATATATATTTATATATATGTATATATTTATATATATGTATATATTTATATATATGTATATATTTATATATATGTATATATTTATATATATGTATATATTTATATATATTTATATATATTTATATGTATGTATATATCTATATTTATATGTATGTATATATTTATTTATATGTATGTATATATCTATATTTATATGTATGTATATATTTATTTATATGTATGTATATATTTATTTATATGTATGTATATATCTATATTTATATGTATGTATATATCTATATTTATATGTATGTATATATCTATATTTATATGTATGTATATATCTATATTTATATGTATGTATATATTTATTTATATGTATGTATATATTTATTTATATGTATGTATATATTTATTTATATGTATGTATATATTTATTTATATGTATATATATATTTATTTATATGTATGTATATATTTATTTATATGTATGTATATATTTATTTATATGTATGTATATATTTATTTATATGTATGTATATATTTATTTATATGTATGTATATATTTATATATATGTATGTATATATTTATATATATGTATGTATATATTTATATATATGTATGTATATATTTATATATATGTATGTATATATTTATATATATGTATGTATATATTTATATATATGTATGTATATATTTATATATATGTATGTATATATTTATATATATGTATGTATATATTTATATATATGTATGTATATATTTATATATATGTATGTATATATTTATATATATGTATGTATATATTTATATATATGTATGTATATATTTATATATATGTATGTATATATTTATATAT
>OZ024740.1:322365513-322380513 GCA_964016885.1 Eledone cirrhosa
ATATGTATGTTTATGTGTGTGTGTGTGTGTGTGTGTGTGTGTGTATATATATTTTGACAGTGCCTCGTGCTATAATCTGGTGGGCTCTTAGAAAACTAGGAGTAGGTGAATGGCTTGTGAAAGCTGTACAAGTCGTGTATAAGAGAGCAGTCAGCAAAGTTAGGGTTAACATTAACTATAGCTAGGAATTTAGCATACAGGTTGGTGTCCACCAGGGCTCTGTTCATTATAGTATTGCAGGCAATAACAGAGGAGTTTCAGACCGGTTGCCCATGGAAACTCTTGTATGCGATGATCAGACTCTTATAGCTGAATCTATGGTGGAACTAGAGAAGAAATTCTAAACATGAAAGCAGGGACTAGAAAGAAAGGGTCTCAAAGTCAACCTGACAAAGACTAAGGTCCTCGTAAGTAGATGAGAAAACAGAGCCCAGATCTCCTCAGGAAAGGTGTAGGTAGGAACTCCATCCTCTGCCCCAAATGCAAACAATGGGTACACAAGAGATGTAGTTGGATCTCAGGAAGCTTAGCTAAGAATGTAGGCTTTACATGCAGCAGCTGAACTGGGACAGCAAGGAGAAAACAGCTGCAGGAAACAAGTACCACCAATCTCTGGGAGGGCTCTGTAGGAACAGTAGACAGCTTTTGCTACCGAGGTGACCGAATAAGCAGCGGAAGTGGGTGTTTGGAAAGTACAGTAACCAGGGTAAGAACAGGATGGAAGAAGTTCAGGGAGCTACTGCCACTGCTAGCTGAAAAAGGCTTTTCCCTCAAAATGAAAGGCAGACTGTATGATGCGTGCATACGAACAGCAATGTTACATGGTAGTGAGACCTGGGCGCTGTCTGTAGAAGACTTGTGTAGATTAGAAAGAAGCGAAGCTTGAATGCTCTGATGGATGTGTAATAGTAATATATGTGAACAGCAAAGCATAAATGAATTGAGAGAGAGACTGATCGTAAGAGGAATCAAATGCTGTGTGCAGGAGAGGAGGTTGCGTTGGTATGGACATGTGATGCGTATGAAGGATGACAGCTGCATAAAAAGGTGCAGAGAACTAGAAGACGATGGAAGCCGTGGATGGGGAGACCCAAGAAGACCTGGGATGAGATGATAAAAGCCAACCATACCCAAATGCACCTCTCAAAGGTGATGACACAGGACTGTGATCTCTGGCGTCGCACAGTAATACAGAAGACCCGACTTCCCACGGGTACAAGCCGAAGCTGAATCATATAGACAATACGCTCCCACCCCGTACCACTGCAAAGTGGTTGTGGAGGTGCTACGGCAAATAGCACCCAGCCCACACTGTAAAGTGGTTGTGTAGGCGCCATGGAAAAAAAGCACCCAGCACTCACTGTAAATGAGGTTGGTGTTAGAAAGGGTATCTGCTGTAGAAATCAAGCCAAAATCAGTTCCTGTATGAGCAAGACAAGGTCAGCCAACCAGGCACTGCCCACAACAGGACAACCCGTCTAACCCATGCTAGTGTGGAAGAATGGACGTAAAACGGTGGTGGTGATGATGATGATATATATATGATTATGTGTGTGTGTGTATATATATATATATATATATGTTTATGTATATATGTATGTATTCTGTATTGGAAAAACATGGTCACCTGACCATAGATAACAGGATAACTCGTCTAACCCATGCCAGCATGGAAACATGGATGTTAAACGGTGATGATGATATGTATGCATATGTGTGTGTATATATATATATATATATATGTTTATATGTGTATATATATATATGTGCATATAAGTGTATATGTGTCTGTATATATGTGTGTGTGTATATGTGTGTGTAAATATGAATGTATGTGTGTGTGTATATATATATATATACCTGCTGATGGCGGCAGACGAAGTCTGTGGCTGGAGCAGGCCTGTAGGCAGGAGGAGAGTAACATGGTGGTGGAACAGTAAGGTGGAGGGGTCAATTAAGGCCAAAAAGCAGGCTTGGAAAGTATGGCGGGATGGGGGAAGCAGAGTAGACTATCAAGTGGCCAGGAGGGAAGCTAGGAGACAAGTGTACTTTACAAGAAGGGAAGCAGAGGAAAGAAAGTTCAAGCATGTTCTACAACGCAAGGACCAAAAACGTGAGGTGTTCAGGATTGCTAGGCAATGTGTCAAGGAAAACCGTGATATTGTCGGGGAGAAGTGTGTACTTAATGATGACGGCGTACTTGCCATCACCGACGCTGATAAGAAGGTAGCTTGGAAGTGTCACTATGAAAGGCTACTAAAAGAGAATAAATGGGAGAAAGACAGTCTCCCCCACATCGACCCAATAGAGGGACCAGCAGTGTTAGTCGAGGGTAGTATAATAAGTAAGGCAATCAAAGATATGAAGACGGGTAAGGCGGCTGGGCCTTCGGAAATAGTTGCCGAAATGCTGAAGGCATCTGGTACGGTGGGACACACCATGGTCACCTGGATAGTTAACCAAGTCGTACAGAATGGAGTTGTTCCGAAGGACTGGCGTAACAGCATCATCGTTAACTGTTATAAGGGTAAAGGAGATGCTCTAGATAGGAGTAACTATAGAGGCATTAAATTAATCGACTAGGTCATGAAGGTCACGGAAAAAGTAATAGCGCAACTAATCAGAGAGAGAATTGATCTAGATGAAATGCAGTTCGGGTTTGTGTCAGGCAAAAGTACCACAGACACTCTTTTCATTGTACGACAACTCCAGGAGAAGTACCTAGCTAAAAGTAAACCCCTATACTTAGCCTTTGTCGACTTGGAGAAAGCCTTCGACAGAGTCCCCCGTTCCATTATCTGGTGGGCTCTTAGAAAACTAGGTGTTGACGAATGGCTTGTGAGAGCTATACAAGCCATGTATAAAGAAACAGTCAGCAAGGTTAGAATTAACAACGAATATAGTGAAGAGTTTAGCGTAAAAGTTGGCGTCCATCAGGGCTCTGTTCTCAGCCCCCTACTATTTATTATTGCCCTTCAGGCTATAACAGAGGAGTTCAAGACCGGTTGCCCATGGGAACTCCTATACGCAGATGACCTAACACTCATAGCTGAATCAATGGCCGAGCTAGAGAAGAAATTCCAAACATGGAAGCACGGCCTAGAATCAAATGCCTTAAAATTAACCTGGCTAAGACTAAAGTTCTAGTTTGTAAGAAAGAAAATAAGGTGGCGGTCCCTTCCGGGAAGTGGCCATGCTCAGTGTGTAGGAAAGGCGAAGGTAGAAACTCCATTTTATGTCCCAAATGCAAAGTATGGGTGCATAAAAGATGTAGTGGGATCACAGGTAAGCTAACTAAGAACATAGATTTTACATGTGGCCGGTGCTCTGGTGCAATAAGTAGCAGCAAGTTGCCACAAAATACTAGCTCTTTCAACTGCGCAGAGGGTTCTATAGAAATAGTGGACAGCTTCCGTTACCTGGGTGACAAAATCAGCAGTGGGGGAGGGTGCTCTGAAAGTACAGTAGCTAGAGTCAGAACTGGATGGAAAAAGTTCAGAGAGCTTATACCACTATTGGCCGCTAAAGGGTTCTCTCTAAAAATGAAAGGCAGGCTGTATGATGCCTGCATACGAACAGCAATGTTACATGGCAGTGAGACCTGGGCATTGTGTGCAGAGGATACATGCAGACTGGAGAGGAACGAAGCTTGCATACTACGCTGGATGTGTAATAGTAATATACGTGAACGGCAAAGCATAAACGAACTAAGGGAAAAATTAGGAATAAGAGGGATCAGATGTTGTTTACTCGAGAGAAAACTACGTTGGTATGGTCACGTGATGCGCATGAAAGACGATAGCTGTATAACAAAGTGCAGGGCAATAAAGATAGACGGTAGCCACGGAATAGGCAGACCCAGAAAAACCTGGGACGAGCTGATAAATTCCGACCTCACACACTTACACCTCTCCAAGACAATGTCACTGGACCGAGACCTTTGGCGGTACTCAGTAATAGAGAAGACCCGCCTTACCTAAATACAAAGTAAAACCTACTACAGTCAGTAGGCATCTCTAACAAAATACACCCCGTCCCACCACCCCCACCCCATCCACACCGCCCCTTTCAATGTAAAGTCATGTTGGTGCCACAACATCCAGGCCGAAACAAATGAGATCGTGTAGGTGTCACGACAAAAAAAAACACACACAGTTCACGCTATAATATGGCAACACGGTAAAAACCTCCCAGTAGGCAACACGGTAAAAACCTCCCAGCCCCACACTGTAAATGTGGTTGGTGTTAGGAAGGGCATCCAGCTGTAGAAAACCCGCCAGATAGTCCTATGCGAGCAAGATAATCACTCTTGCCTCAAGTGGGAAAACCCCTGTCCAAACCCATGCAAGCGTGGAACACGGACGTTAAACGTTGATGATGATATATATAATTGAAAAGAACAAACAAAACGCAGGAGGCAATTGTACACAGTTGTATTAGGTTCACGCTCGGTGGAAGTGGTGTGTGTGTATATGTTTATATGTATATATATGTGTGTATATGTATGTTTGTGTATATATGAGTGTATATATATCATCATCATCACCGTTTAGTGTCCAGTTGATGATGTATATATAATGTATGTATGTATATATATGTGTGTGTGTATGTATGTATATATATCTGTGTATAGACATGTATATATGTGTACATTTGTATATATATGTCTACATATGTCTATGTATGTGTGTACATTTGTATATATATGTGTCTACATATTTCTATGTATGTGTGTACATTTGTATATATATGTGTCTACATATATGTCTATGTATGTGTGTGCGTATGTATATATATATGTGTCTACATATATGTCTATGTATGTGTGTGCGTGTTTATATATATATATGACCCTTTGATTCCAAATTTAATTTCCGTAGACAACTTATTTAGTTCTTTTGTGGATTTGTTTATAAGGACCAAATCATCTTCATAGAGAGGTTCCTATGGACAACCAGTTTTAAACTTCTCTGTTATAGCCTGGAGGACTATAATGAATAGTAGTGGGCTAAGAACCAAACCTTGATGAACTCCTACCTGTACCTTGAATTCCTCACTAAACTCACTTCATACTCCCACTTTACTGACTGCTCCTCGGAACATGGCTTACATTGCTCTAACAAGCCATCCTACTACGCCTAATTTCTTTAAGGACCACCAGATAATAGATCATGGTACTCTGACAAAGGCCTTTTCTAGATCAACAAAAACTAATTATGTTCTTGGTTTGGAACTTCTGCTGAAGTTGCCTTACTAAGGGTATCTCTAGTATTTTCCCAGGCATGAAATCAAACTGCATCTCATCCAATTTGACTCTTCCCCTAACTAGCTGCTCTATAACTCTTTCTGTCACTTTCATAACTTGATCCATTAGTTTTATTCCTCCGTAGTTGCTCTGTTCTAGAGCTTCACCTTCGCCTGTATAACGATTTATGATCGTACTGCTGCTCCAGTCATTCGGTATGACCTTGCCCTGTATTACCTGATTGACTATATGGGTTACTAGTTCAACTCCTACTTCTGTTGCATTTCAGCAACTATATTTGATGGTCGTGCAGCTTTACCACTCTTCATCTCTTGGCTTGCTTCTTTGACCCTATATCTGTCAACTTCAATAGCTGGTCCTTCTGTAGGGTAAGTTGGGGGTAGTTTTTCTTCCTCCCATTCATTCTCTACATTCATCAATCTTCTATAACAACATTTCTTTCTTTTGGGAATCAGTGGTGCTAAGTGTACCATCATCATTTCAAACACATTTTTCCCCAACATCACAATATACACTAACACACTGCTTTGTAATGTAAAACACTTCATATCTCTAATCCTCAAGACTGTATGTTTGTTGTTTAGCTTCTGTCTTAGCTACTTGGTACTGGTCTCTGCTACCCCCATTTTTTCCAGTCTTTCCATTCCTGGCTTTAATGGCTCTACCCACTGTGCTATTCTACTATATGTATATAAATATATATATAAACCCCTAGAGCAAATATTTATTATTAGTACAGATTAAAGTTTAAGCAAAGAATTTCTGCTTTCACCCTATATGGCATCTGATTTCAGAATGTTTCACGTGTGTGTGTGTGTGTATATATATATATATGTATATGTGTATATATATATATGTATGTATATATATGTGTGTGTGTGTGTGTGTATATAAAAATGTAATCTGAGTTTTTCGAATGTTATTATTAATATTCAAAAAGTCGGCCCTTGTGGCCAATAAATGAAATCATTATTAAGGGTGGTGAATTGGCAGTATCGGTAGAGGGTCAGACATGCTTTCCAGCACAGTTACGTCCCTTTACGATCTGAGTTCAAATCCCGCTGAAGTTAACTCTGCCTTTCATCCTTATGAGGTCGATAAAATAAAGTACCAGTAATGTACTGGGTAATTGCGGGCCTTGTGCCAAAAGTAGAAACAATTATTAATATTCAAAAAACTCAGATTACATTTATTGTATTGAGCCATGTAGAGCGAACATTTTCTTATTTATTTTTATATATATATATATATATATATATACACACACACACATTTTTTCCAAAATTAACATTGCTTCATCTGTTGTCATTGCAAACAAAAATTGGATTAGTATTCATAGTTTGTCTGAGTACTTATGTGGGGCAATGTCCTCTGAGATTGCTTCAAAGACTACCTCTCATTTACTTACTTAAACCCATGCACTCTGCTGGGTACTTGGACGGGCCAGGGTGAGCATCTTGCTTATAAAATTTACTCACGCTGTATGAAGTGCGTTTCATCATGGCACCAGAAATAGGAAAGCTGTCACATCTTTGACACAGCTGAAGAGTCATTGTGAATCCTTGTTATGATAAATTTCCGATAGCTGGATGCCCTTCCTTTCATGAACTACTTTAAAGATTATACTGGGTGATCGTTTATCATGTATATCAACAACTCGAAAGAGATTGTCATGTCTTTGACACAACTGACTCTTTGTTGGCAAAGTCTTCTACTTGCAATTATTTTGTAAGTCACCAACGCTAGGGTGTTATACACACATATACTTACCTACATTATGTATATAGCCATAATATGTATGTAAGTATATATATATATATATATATATATATATATATATATAATAAAGAGATAGATAGATAGAGAGATATGTACATCAAAGCCTGTGTGTGTATACACGCATACATACATTTTGATGTAATGTATTTAACACACACACACACACACACACACACACACACACACACACACACACACACACACACACACACACACACACATATTGTCACATCGCCAGCTTGAGGAGCAGATCGATATTGGAGTCGGGTCCATAATTCCTATGGGTTACATTGAGCCAATCCTCTGCGAAACGCGCGTAACAGGTAGATACACAATAAATATCTTTTATATGTAAACGAAACTTCGTGGGGTTTTTTTCTAGTATATATATCAACATACATTTAATGTTAACCAACGATATTATTGGTTGCAATGGTTTTTTTTTTTTTTTTTTCACCAGCACATTTAATAAATAGGGATATATTATTATAACTATTATATCAATCTATCTATCTATGATCGAATCTGCTGCTGTTATTAAATACGCACTCATATCATTAAGATAACACACAGACATATATATGTGTGTGTGTGTGTGTGTGTGTATATATATATATATATATATATATATATATATATATATAATATAATTGTTAGCGACAGAGCACCACTTCTTACGTCGCTAATGTTTAATATCCAATTATTAACATGGACACAAAATCGGGGATTGGTCATTTCTGCATCGTTCTCTCTCCTCCGCCCTTAAAATATTAAATAATAAACCAATCCCTTGTGCAATAATTTCTCATTTCTTTATTTAACTAGATCTTTTATAGTATGTTGTTGTTGTGTGTGTTCTATCTGTGATGCTTCTCAATGTAATATATTTTTCATTTGCCTTCGTTTAGTTCTCTCTCTCTCTCTACTGTGGCCATGTTGTTAGAAATTAAATGGAGGCTTGTTTGTTAACAATTTACGTTCACGCAGACATATACATACAGTAATACACGCACTCGTGTGTATACCCACACGTACAGTAATATTCATACACAGCAATACATATACATACACACACCAATACGCTTACACATATACTGTAATAGATGCACAGCGACATATTCACACATACATACAGTATGACATAGATGTATACACTGAGCAACACACATACAGTAAGACTTACATACAAGTACACAGCAAGCAATATAAATATACATGTACACACCAAGCAACACACACTGACACATTAAACACGACAATATATATAGAAACAGCAACATATGCACATTCACAGCAACACACACAAACTGCAACAGATATACACAAATGCGCACAGCAACACACACATGCATACATCATTATATGAGCATACAAACAGCAGTATTTATGCGTGCTCACACACGCCTGTGTGTGTGTGACACATACATAAACATATATGACAATGTCATACACATATACACGAGTCTCTATGACAATCACACACATACATACACATATTTATGGCAATGTCACACACATATATATACACACATGTGTCAAGCACACATATGTCTGTAAGACAATGTCATATACCGACGTGTGTGTGTGACAATGTCATACACATATATACATAAAAGTGTCTATATACATGCCTATATGACAATGTCACACACATCTCTATATGATTGTCACATACATACAAGTACACATATCTGTATATGACAATGTCACACAGCTTTATATGACAATGTCACAATTGCTACCTAGACTGTCCACTCGCGAAATTTGAGCTCCGGTTTTATCCAACAGTATCACGACTACTGACAACACTGTCAGTAACACCATCGCCACCACCATTAGTTGGCCTGATTGGTAACGATACCCCCACCGCCACCATACCACTATTAGCTGGACTTATTACTGCTATACCCCCCCCTCTCTCTCTCTCTTCCTCTCTCCCCCAGTGGAATGCAGGTACTCGCTACTGTTGCTTCTGTTTAGTAAAGTCCGTTTATAAAACTACTTTGCCACCACACTTTGTGGCATACACATACATATTTATATTAAATACGCTCGGTTACACACTCTGTATATATACAGATATAAAACTTTATGTATATATTTAAATTAGTTACAACAGTGACATGTACAGGTACTTAAGTTTCGTTAGGCTCTTTACTCCAACCCAGTATATATATATATATATATATATATATATATATATATATATATATATATAATGTAAAATTAGAATTTTATTTCTCGCCCTAGCACAGCTGATACACAAATGTAAGTATACATACGTATACGCACACACACACAATGTGTGTGAGTGTGTACGGTGTATACCCAAGCACATACAAATTAATTAGTAATAGCTTTAACAGCGTGGTTCAGAATAGAGGCATATATTAGAATAGACCCATATCCAATGTTTATTTATGTATAATAAACATACATATAGTCCTTGTGAATATTTGAAGCTATGATCATATCACAGCTACAGTGTAATCAGACCTCTTTACATGTATTTCAGTTGTTATTCATATATAATACCTAAGTGCGTGATTTAAATACTTGAAACGTTCAAATATTACTGAATGAGCACTCAATACATTTGAGCAGAGTGTAAGATTTATTTTCTGAAGCGAAAGGTGGTAGTGACTTTGAAGTTTCAGTTATTGCTTCATATTAACCGTGGTAATCTTTCCGTCTCATCTCACGCATATAGCTGTCTTCTGTTGTGGCCGTTGTCATATGTTGAGTCTTGTCTTATTTTTCTTTCAGTAGTTCCCCCCCCCCCCCCTCCCCCCTCTCCCCCTCCCCCCTCCCCCCTCTCCCCCTCCCCTTTCCTCTCCCCCTCTCACTTCTCTTTCTCTCACCCTCTCTCTCACTTCTCTTTCTCTCACCCTCTCTCTCACTTCTCTTTCTCTCACCCTCTCTCTCACTTCTCTTTCTCTCACCCTCTCTCTCACTTCTCTTTCTCTCACCCTCTCTCTCACTTCTCTTTCTCTCACCCTCTCTCCCACTTCTCTTTCTCACCCTCTCTCTCAGCGGCACCTTGGGCAAATGTCATTTACTGTGGCCTCAGGTCAATCTAAGCCTTATGGTTGACGGAAACTATTTGGAAGCCCGTCGGTTGGATTTTACCTGTAATTTAAAGGCACAGTCTGGTCGGACATTGTGTCTTACTGAATCTTCCTGAGAATTATATTATGGAGATACATGTCTGTGAAACACCCAGTCACTTCACTACACAATTCAAAGGGTCAGCCTTGTCACGCACGCACACGCAGTCATGTTGAATCTCTCCAAGAATTATGTTGAGGGTATATATGTCTGTGGCATACTCAGCCATTTATACTAAAGCCAACCTTTTCACACTCAATGTCACGTTGAATCTCCCTGAGAATTATATTAAGGGTACACGTGACTAGAATACTCATCTACTTGCACATTAAATTCACGAGCAGGCTGTTAACCGGACTGGAGCATTCATTGTCGAAACCAACGAAAGTCCATTTCATTCTCCTCTCTTCTCTCACCTATATATAATATATAACGTCTTAATTTTTCTCTTTCCATCTAAATATTTTTCTCCCCCTACCTCTCTCTCTATATATAATCACATACATATAGTATACATATAATGCATTATACTCTTTTTCTCTCTCACACACATATGCATATAACATATATCATGTTGCTTCTATCGATATTCTGTATTATATTAGATATCTACGTTGTTGTCTGTCATATCACCTCTACCATATCGTATCGCTTCCACTTAGCAGATATCATCATATATGTTGCTGTAGCTAGCTCTTCAGCCTCTCTCTTTCTGCCTCTCTATTACTCTTTGTCTTTGATTCTCTTCGCCTAACTCTCTTTCACTGTCTTTCTGTGTGTCTGCCTTCTTTTTTCTTCTCTCTCTCTTGCAAATCTGATTTAAATTAATCTTTTGAACATTATTTTGTGCGCGCGCGCACACACGTCGTCATCATCATCATCAGTTTTACATCCATTTTTCTTTACTTGTATGGGTTCGACAGGTCCTTTTCACCACAGCCTCCCTCTACTTCTTGCATTCGTTTGTCATTTCCTCTGTGAGGTTCAACAATTTGAGATCAGTTCTTACAATCTCTTGCCTTGGTCTTCCTCTATTGCAGATTTCTTCCACTGGGATCTCATCACACTTCTTCACTGAACAACCGTCCTCCATACACATAACATATCCATCCCAGCATAGTTTTCTCTCTTTCACATAACATCGTATTCCTCTTATGCCCAGCTTTTCTCTCATCCATGCTTGGCCGATAATGTACACTAACATTACGCATGGAACAGAGCATGCTCAACTTGTTTTTGCCCATATTTCACATATCCTCTGCCCTCATCTCAATACCATACTACATCACACTTCACATGCAGGTGCATCCTACAGCTTGCTTTTGCTCAGTGTAAAACCTTTTCTTGCCCCTCCCCCCACATATGAAATGCACTCATCGTACAGTGAATGCATCAAATGTGGGTATAAAATACACTAATCTAAATGTAGAGTTTAGAAATAACAGCCAAATCTTCTTCAAACCATACTCTACTGTCTTAAAAGTGATAGGATAGTGACAAATTTGTTAAATGTATTGAATTGGTATTGTCTGGATCAACACTGAGCTGGTATTGGATCAGGATTCAGGATTACACTGGTATTGTGTCTGGATTCATAATTAAGCTGGTGTTGTGTCTGGATTCACTATTGAGCTGGTGTTGTCTGGATTCATAATTAAGCTGGGTTGTCTGGATTCACTATTGAGCTGATGTGTCTGGATTCACTATTGACCTGGTGTTGTCTGGATTCACTATTGACCTGGTGTTGTCTGGATTCACTATTGAGCTGGTGTTGTCTGGATTCACTATTGAGCTGGTGTTGTCTGGATTCACTATTGAGCTGGTGTTGTGTCTGGGTTCACTATTGAGCTGGTGTTGTGTCTGGGTTCACTATTGAGCTGGTGTTGTGTCTGGGTTCACTATTGAGCTGGTTTTGTGTCTGGATTCAGAATTGAACTGGCACTAACAAAAATATGATATATTATGTATTATAGTCTATTATAAGTCTTTTACCCGACAATGTTAAGTCAGACTATTTTAGCTCATCGCTGATCTGGGATTAAACAACAGTGAACGCACTTCCACCATCACTTTCAAGATGGCTGACTAACAAAAACATGTGTTTCTCACCTCTGTATTCTTTTCTTCATTTTCATTGCCTCTCTTTCCATCTTTCGATGAAAACTCTTTTCCAACTCTATCAAGGATTAAACTAATATATCATTATTGTTTTCTTCTGCATTGTTTTTCCTTGTTGACTAATACATACACACAACTACTCTGTAAGGTGGTTGTGCTGGTGACATGATAAAACAGTACCCAGTCCCCTTTGTAAATTTGTTGTGATGGTACCACTACATAAAAGCACCCAGCTCACCCTGATATGCAGTCATCCTGGTACCACAACTAAAAGCATCCAGTTCACTGTGTGAAGTGGTAGTGGTGGTGAAATGAAAAAGCTCCCAGTAAATGCCAAAGATAGATCTGTATGAGAAATATGTAGTCACCTGACATGGCTAGCTTCATAACATGACAACCCATCTATGGAAAAGAGACATTAACCCTTTAGCATTTACATTACTCTATATATATACTATTTTTTGTGGTAAAGGCTTTACCTCACATAATTATCTCATATATCAAATCTGAGATTTTGATGCTATTTATTTTGAGAACATTACCTTAACATATCAGTATGAGTGGCTGGTTTGAACAGAAAGAGGTGAGAGAATTCTGGCTAGATACAGACGGTTTAAATGCTAAAGGGTTAAACAGTGATGATATGTGTATGTATAAGACAATCCAGTTCTTTGACTGGCAAAGGAGATAGTTGAGAAAAAAATTGAAGAAGCATTGAGAAAAATGGAGAGTGGAAGAAGAGGATGGCCAACAGGAATTGTGAGAGATGTGTTAAAGGTAGCAGAAGGTGTGAAGCTTTGTAGTGGAACACAACTTTCCAGTGGGTTGGAAGTACTCTCATCCCTCTGTACAAAGAGAAAGGTGATCCTCTAGATTGTGGTTTGCATAAAGCTATTAAGCTATTGGAACATGAAAGGAAAGTATTGCAAAGGTTGTTAATGAAGAAGGTAAGGAAAAATCAAAGATTGATGAAATTCAGTTTGGATTTGTGTTAGGAAAAGGAATGACTGATGCAATTTTTATTGTGAAGCTGTTATCGAAGTTCAGGGACAAGAGGAAGAATTTGTTGATCTGGAGAAAGGTTTCGATGAGGCTCCACATGAAGTAGTGACATAGGCATTGATAGAGTTGGGAATGGAGGAATGGTTGGTTAGAGTGGTGATGATGTATGAGAAAGTGTATACTGTCATAAGGACAAATGATAGAAACAGTGATGAGTTTGAAGTGACGGCTGGGGTGCATCAGAGATCTGTATTAAGCCCACTACAATTTGTAGTTGTGATAGGTACTGACTCGAAGTGTAAAGGAGGGTTTGCCATGGGAGTTACTGGATGCAGATGACCTATTGTTAGGATCTAAGTCTATGGATGGACTGAGAAAGATGATGAATAGGTGGAAGGAATGTATGGAGGCAAAAGATATGAAGGTGAATATTGGAAATATGAAGGTGATGGCAAGTGGTAAAGCATTTGTTGATATAAAAACAATAGGAAGGTGGTTGTGTACAGTGTGCAGGAAGAGTGATGGAGTAAACGCTGTTAAATGTATTATATGCACTGGATGGGTACATTGAACATGTAGTGGTGTGAATGTATTAATAAATAATGTGACAGCTACATTTAAGTGTAAAGTGTGTGTGATTGGAGTTCAGATAGAGAGGATGTTGAACTGGATCTTGGGAATGGTGTGAAGTTGTTAGGTATGAAAACGTTTTGTTTCTTTGGAGACATGTTGATTGGAGAGGGTGGATCAGACTCTGTGACAGTATCTAGAGTGAGATATGCATGGAAGAAGTTCCGGAATTGAGTGGAGTATTAATGAGGTAGGAAGTGTTGCTGAAACTGATCAGAAAGATGTATGCTACATGGGTGAGAAGTGCCATGATTTATAGAAGTGAGACATGGCTGATCAATATGGAGCAACAGAGAAGGCTGGAAAGAACAAATATGAGAATGATCCAGTGGATAAGTGGAGTATCACTGAGAGAGAAAACAATAAATTGCAGATACTGATGGGAATAGAATTAGTGATGAATGTTGTGAAGAGAAATGGAATGTGGTGGTTGGGTCATGTGTAGAGGAAGGATGAAAATGAGAAAAGTGAGGGAAATAAATGGGGAAGGATATAGAGGAAGGAGATGATCAAAGAAGATATGGGTAAACATGATGAACAGGATGCAGATCATATGGGAAAACGAAGTTTGTCATAGGGGCCTGCAAGCTCTTAAAACGCTTGTTGCTGAATAATATATGTGTGGGGACATGGAACTACTCAGTTTGGTGACTGCACGCAGTTAGCCCACTAGGAGTGAGACTCCTAGTTGTTGTTAGGACATCATTCTAGGAGAAGGAAATCTCTTGTGTAAAACGTGCGACTTGGTGGCAGCCAATGATGTTGACCTGTTCTTCTTTTTGCATACCTGTCACCATTGTTCAGAGAGTGGGATTGATCCAGTACAAGGGCTTTCTTCACTTAAAAAAGCTTCAAGCACAGGCATCACTCGATCTAAACGATTTTAACGTGTGTTGCGTGAGCATACCCTTTTCTTTTTCTTTTGTTGCAAAACGAATCTAAGTCCTTGGTAGGGCTTAAAAGTCATGTTTGTGCCACCCATGTATGAGAAAAAGATCGAGGGATAGGTATTCTCGAAACTGTGATGCAGCCGTTATGTACATATGTATGCACGTACGTATGTACGAATGTATATATATGAACGTACGTATGAATGT
>OZ024740.1:322385513-322438013 GCA_964016885.1 Eledone cirrhosa
AACATGGGTTAGACGGGTTGTCCTGATGTGGGCAATGCCAGGTCGAGTGACCTTGTCTTGCTCATACGGGAACTGATTTGGCTTGATTTTTACAGCTGGGTGCTCTTCCTAACACCAACCTCATTTACAGTGAGTGCTGGGTGCTTTTTTACCGTAGTACCTACACGGCCACTTTACCCTACGTTATAAAATAATTAGGATGGATTGGGAGTCTCAATATGTAAACTAAACAACTAATTCTGGTTTTTTAAATAATCAATGGAGACTGGCTAGAAAAATTACTGATTTTCCAACCCCCTTTCTACCCCCCCCCCCCCTCAGCTTATCATCACCCCATTATTTGGGACCTGAGAGTAAATTTCATTTACCATAGCCTCAAGTCAACTCATGCTTTATGAGTGCAATTAGGTTGATAGAAATTGGAAGACTATCTATTGGACTATATTTAATTTTAAAGGGCCAACCTTGTCATATCCTCTGTTACACTGAATCTCCCTGGGAATTATGTTAAGTGCACACGTGTCTGTGGAATGATCAACCACTTACACTATAATTCAAAGGGCTGACTTTGTTTTATATGGTATCCTGATGATTCTCTCTGAGAATTATATGGCTTTGTAGTTAAAACGTTGAGCTCACAATTGTAGGATTGTGTGTTCAAATCCTGGACCAGGCAGTGCATTGTGTCCTTGAGCAAGACACTTTATTTCACGTTGCTCCAGTTCCTCAGCTGTAGAAATGAGTTGTGATGTCACTGGTGGCAAGCTGTATTGGACAACATTGGTGGTGTGGAGAGGAGAGACTGGTATGCATGGACGGCTGCTGGTCTTCCACAAACACAGCTTGCCCGGACTTGTGCCTTGGAAGAGTACTTTCTCAATGGAAAATCATGCTCATTTGTGACCAATGGGGACCGTGAAACCCTTAAAATAGGGAGATTCAATCATACAAGTCTGTCTGATGGGCTTTTGCTCAGTCACAATCTTCACAATTTCACTCACAAGGCTTACATTGACCCAAGGCTAACAACACTTGTCTAAGATGCTACAGAGTGGGATCAAACCTAGGACCTAATGATTGCAAAGTTAACTTCTTAACCACTTGGCCATGCTGTATTTAAGAATTATCTAGAATTATTGCAGAAGAAATATATAAGTACTTAACTACATATCTATACAGTAACAAATAATTTATAAATGTAGAATGGCTAAATGGTTAAGATGTTTGCTTCAAAATTGTAAGTAGCAAATTTAGTAGTAATGAACAGTAAATTAGTAATAAACCTTATTTAAGTGATGGTGGTGGCAGTGGTGTGTAGTAGGTGTGGTGGTGTGTAGTAGGTGTGGTGGTTTGTAGTAGGGGTTGTGGTGGTGAGTAGCAGTGGTATTCGATGGTGGTGTCAAGATGGTGTGTAGTAGGGATGGTAGTGGCATGTAGTGGTATTGGTGGTGTGTTGTAGTGATGATGCTGGTGGTGGTGTGTAACAGGGAGAGTGTAGTAGGGGGTAGTGAGAGTGGTATTGGATGGTGGTGGCAACTAACTAGGTTAGAGAACAGTTGTAAACTGTGGTGGGGGATGACTCAAACTTCACTTGATTGTTGTCTGGTGGGGGTGGGGGTAGAGAGAGCTGAGGGGTTGATAAGATTTAACCACAGAGGATGATGGAGAGAGAGAGAGGTAAGCTTATAGATGATAGGGAGGGAGAGTGAGAGATATAAAAAGGAGAGAGGGGGTGTAACGATAGAGATGGTGAGAGTGATTGTGTAAGAGGTGGTGGTCAGTTTAGTACCAGAGGTGGGATGGCAAGAGAGAGAGAGAACAGTGATGATGATAATGATGTTGAGAGATGTAGACACAGAGATGAGAGAGGGATGTAGCCTCATGATAATAAGAGAGAGAGAGAGCTTAAGGAGTGGTGGTCACTTTAGAACCAGAGGTGGGATGTTTTTGTTGATGTTTATATATTTTTAACTCTTTAGAAACTTCAAGTCTTTTACAAACAACTAATCCTGCTATTAATATGTACTACAATTGTATTGGTACAGCTACTAATATGTACTATGACTGTATTGGTATTACGTACTATGATTAAAGTGGTACAGCTATTATGTACTACGACTGAATTAATATGTACTACGACTGAATTATTATGTACTATGACTGTATTGGTACAGCTATTATGTATTACAACTAAATTGGTACAGCTACTAATATGAATCACGATTAATTAATATGTACTATGACTATTGGTACAGCTATTATATATACTACAACTGTACTATGACTATTAGTATATACTATGACTGTATTAGTATGTTGGTATGTATTATGACTGAATTAATACTGCTATTGATACACTGCTAGTATATTACATCCATTTTTCCATGCTAGCATGGGTTAGACTAGTCTTCCTCAGTACAGCCTCTTTCCCCTTGTTCCTTTCCTTTGTCATTTCTTCTGAGATCACTTAACACACATTTCCTTGGTCTTCTTCCTTGGTCTTTTTCTTCCTTGGTCTTTTTCTTCCTTGGTCTTTTTCTTCCTTGGTCTTTTTCTTCCTTGGGGTTTTTCTTCCTTGGTCTTTTTCTTCCTTGGTCTTTTTCTTCCTTGGTCTTTTTCTTCCTTGGTCTTTTTCTTCCTTGGTCTTTTTCTTCCTTGGTCTTCTTCCTTGGTCTTTTTCTTCCTTGGTCTTTTTCTTCCTTGGTCTTTTTCTTCCTTGGTCTTTTTTTTCCTTGGTCTTTTTTTTCCTTGGTCTTTTTTTCCTTGGTCTTTTTTTTCCTTGGTCTTTTTTTTCCTTGGTCTTTTTTTTCCTTGGTCTTCTTCTTCCTTGGTCTTCTTCTTCCTTGGTTTTTTTCTTCCTTGGTCTTCTTCTTCTTTGGTCTTTTTCTTCCTTGGTCTTTTTCTTCCTTGGTCTTTTTCTTCCTTGGTCTTCTTCTTCCTTGGTCTTCTTCTTCTTTGGTCTTTTTCTTCCTTGGTCTTTTTCTTCCTTGGTCTTTTTCTTCCTTGGTCTTTTTCTTCCTTGGTCTTCTTCTTCCTTGGTCTTTTTCTTCCTTGGTCTTTTTCTTCCTTGGTCTTTTTCTTCCTTGGTCTTTTTCTTCCTTGGTCTTTTTCTTCCTTGGTCTTTTTCTTCCTTGGTCTTTTTCTTCCTTGGTCTTTTTCTTCCTTGGTCTTCTTCTTCCTTGGTCTTCTTCTTCCTTGGTCTTCTTCTTCCTTGGTCTTCTTCTTCCTTGGTCTTTTTCTTCCTTGGTCTTCGTCTTCCTTGGTTTTCGTCTTCCTTGGTCTTCGTCTTCCTTGGTCTTCGTCTTCCTTGGTCTTCTTCTTCCTTGGTCTTTTTCTTCCTTGGTCTTTTTCTTCCTTGGTCTTTTTCTTCCTTGGTTTTCTTCTTCCTTGGTCTTCTTCTTCCTTGGTCTTCTTCTTCCTTGGTCTTCTTCTTCCTTGGTCTTCTTCTTCCTTGGTCTTCTTCTTCCTTGGTCTTCTTCTTCCTTGGTCTTCTTCTTCCTTGGTCTTCTTCTTCCTTGGTCTTCTTCTTCCTTGGTCTTTTTCTTCCTTGGTCTTCGTCTTCCTTGGTCTTCTTCTTCCTTGGTCTTCTTCTTCCTTGGTCTTCTTCTTCCTTGGTCTTCTTCTTCCTTGGTCTTCTTCTTCCTTGGTCTTTTTCTTCCTTGGTCTTCTTCTTCCTTGGTCTTCTTCTTCCTTGGTCTTTTTCTTCCTTGGTCTTTTTCTTCCTTGGTCTTTTTCTTCCTTGGTCTTTTTCTTCCTTGGTCTTTTTCTTCCTTGGTCTTTTTCTTCCTTGGTCTTCTTCTTTCTTGACTTCCTTCCATTGAGAACTCCTTCGTCATCTCTTCTGAGGTTCAGCATTTTCAGAGCAACTTTCACCACTTCTGCCCAGGTTTTCCTCTATTGCAGCTTCCTTCCACATGGAACTCTTGGCACTTCTTCATCCAACAATCCTCTGTACACACATGTCTGTACCAACTCAGTCTTCTCAGCTATTCTTTCAGCTCATCTATGCTTTGTCATTCACAAACATTGTCACACATCTAACAGAGTATGTTCAAATACTGCTATTAGTATGACTATGACAGTATTAATACTGCTATAGTCCATACTAATAGCAGTATTTGAACATACTCTGTGTGCTATTAGTATGTACTGTGACTGTACTAACACTACAAAAACTGTATTAATACTGTTGCTATTAGTATGTATTATAACTGTACAAATACTATGCTATTAGTTTGTATTATAACTGTAACAATACTATGCTATTAGTATGTGCAATAACTACTAATACTACTGCTGTCAATACATACTATGACTATACTACACCTGTTGTTAGTATGTACTATGACTGAACTAATACTGTTATGTACTAGTGTGACTATAGTTGTACCAATGTTGAAAAATGTGTGACAGCAGAAATACAAAATGATTCAGTGAAAAATATTATCATCTTGACCACTAATTAGTGACAAACATTTTAATGATGTCTTCATCATCATTATCATTCCCCCCATCATCACCACCTTTACTGTCATCATCACTGTTATCATAACCATCACTGTCATCACCACTCGCAGCATCATTATTACCACCACCGTCACCAGCATCACTACATTACCACCACCATTACCATCACTAACGCTCTTAATAGTACCACTTTCATCATCATCATTGCCACCATCTACATTAACATCACCACCATCGTCATCATCATCATCACCACCACCACCACCTTTGCTGTCATCATCACTGTTATCATAAACATCACTGTCATTATCACTAGCAGCATCATTACCACCACCACCACCATCATCATCATCACTAACACTCTTAATATTACCACTTTCATCATCGGCACCATCATCACCGCCACCACCATCATTATCATTGTCACCATCACCTCTATCATCATCATGTTGACTGAATTGCTAAAGTGTTAGAAAAATATAGTTTGCAGGTTTTAATTGTTAGTTAATGTTCTGTGTTCATTAGAGTTACGGCCCTTTGCAGTCTGAGTTCAAATCCCGCCGAGGTCAACTTTGCCTTTCATCCTTACGGGGTCGATAAAATAAAGTACCAGTAATGCACCGGGGTAATTGCTGGCCTTGTGCCAAATGTAGAAACAATTATTAAATCTCTCCAAATTCTTGATTATTTTCAAAATTATTTGAAAACCACAAGCAGTGTTTTTCATTAGAAATATAGTAACAAAAGGAGTCAAGTGTTTATATTTAACTAAAACTTTTCCATCATAATTCCATGTAAGAACCTATATTAAATAATGTTCAAAACGCCAGCTTAATAATGAGAAAGTTAGTTATATTACTAAATCCCTCGAAATGTTTGGTTATTTTCAAAATGTTTTGAAAACTATTGGCAGTCTTTCATTAGAAATATGGTAATTAAAGGGGTAAAGTGTTTATAGCTATCTAAAACACTTCCATCATCATTTTATTTAAGAACATTACTAATATAACTTTCTAATTATTAAGCTTTGGCTCTACGTACGATGATGCTTCTGGGATCGTTGGCCTCATCGAGCAAGAATAGAAGAATGATTAAGCTGGCATTTGACGCTTTCAAAGTGTCTATATTTATGATAAATATAAACACTTTGAAACAACCAGTCTTGTATTGTAAATCCAGGGGCAGTTTCAGGCAGTTAGTTATCAGAAGGGTTAACTAACATTCTTTGTAAAATACACTTCACTCGTCTCTTTTGAGATTTCTTTAATCTTTGATTTAGAATATAATAATCTTTGACAAGTTAAATGCATCAACATTGTAAGGAAGCAACAAAATAATTTCTATTCTAGTTTGATTTGATTTCATTTCAATTATTTTTCTATCTAATTTTTTACTCGCTTTTCTAGAAATGTTTGGTATTTTACTCAGAGTTG
This sequence comes from Eledone cirrhosa, assembly GCA_964016885.1. Classification (NCBI taxonomy): domain Eukaryota; kingdom Metazoa; phylum Mollusca; class Cephalopoda; order Octopoda; family Eledonidae; genus Eledone; species Eledone cirrhosa. The sequence goes on from OZ024740.1 coordinate 322,391,414, forward strand.
ATCTGTTTCTGTTTGAGAAGCAACCTATCAATGTTTTGCTACTATCTCTGGGAATTAATACCCACTCGCACCACATAAAATCACATTAGCAAGACATTCTTGAAAAGTATAAAACAGGACCAACTTTACAAAACATGAAACTATATTAACAAAACATTCTCGAAAAGTACAAAAGAGTAGTGGTTGTATCACATAAAAATTAGCCTTCATTTTAATACTATAAATTTTCACAATCTGTCCACCAGTAAAGATACTGTAAACATCTGAATTAACAGACTTGGTTTTGGAGATTTGTTTTGCTGAATCATTACAGGATATTAAGAATTGAAACCATATATCTTGTTTCAAGATGGTACAGCCTCATTTTGTATATAAAATCACGGAGACAGTATGACCGAATGGTTAAGAAGTTCACTCCACAATCATAAGATCTTGAGTTTCATTTCACCTCATGACATCTTGAGCAAATGTCATTTACCATAGCCTTGAGTTGACCCATACCTTGTGAGTGAAATTGGGTAGATAGAAACTGTTTGGAAGCCTGTAGTTGTAATTCAAAGAGCCAGCTATATACCACATCGTGTTACAATGACTGTCTGATAATTAGGTTAAGGGCAGGCATGTCTGGAATACTCAGCCACTTGCACTGTAATACAAGATGAACTGTACCTGTAATTCAAAGGACCAGGTATGTCACAGGTACACTGAATCTCCCTGAGTATTAAGTTAAAGGTACACACCTTTGTGGAATTTTTGTTTGCTGTAAACATAGACACAGGTATGGCTGTCTGGTTAAGGAATCCACATCATAACCACTTGACTTGGGGTTCAGTCCGACTTTGGAGTACCTTGATCAGGTGTCTTTTACTATATGGGTTGACCAATACCTTTTGAGTTAAATTTGGTTGATGAAACAGTGGGAAAGTTTGTCACATATATAAATGTATGGGTCTGTGAATTGAAATAGAAATAGCATCGCCGTAACATAGACTACATAATACAGCAAACAAGGTGTGGATTTGATTCCCATGTTTGCTGATACCCATCTTTTTCCATTCAGTGGGTTTATATGCCCCATTATTAGACTATAGTATGTAGTCAATGTTATGGCGATGCTTCTATTTCAATTCAAAAATTTTGCTTGCTGCATTCCAAACATATTTCTTTTGGGTCTGTGTTTGTCTCATAACCTAGCTTCTTCTTTGCCCATTTATTCTTGAGAAAGTCGTGGGGAAAGAGTCCTCAAATACTCCTTCCAGCGAGTCCTGTCAAAAGCAGCCGTCTCAAATTGATCCGGCTGGATACCCAAGAGTGACCAGCCAAGTTCAAGGATGTTATCCAATCATCTTGCTTGGGGTCTCCTACTTGCCAACAAAAAGACTACTAGACTTGAAATTAATAATTAAATACTGGGGTTGATATGATTCATTAAATTCCTTCATGGTTGTGCCCCAGTATGACTGCAGCCTAATGATTGAAACCAGTAAAAGAATAGATTCCATTTATTAAAATATTGGCATGTTGTGTATTCTGCTTAACGTTGTGGTGTTGTAAATAATTGAACCAGAGCAGTTATGGCAATATGGTTGGAGGAATCTACTGGGGGATTCCTGTTTTGATCAGTATGGAGAATGTTCACTGCCATTGGAATGACAGGAAGAGAAGAGGCAGCAGCAGATTACATTTTGATGGGGAAGGCAGCAGAAAGAACCTCTTGTTGGTTATAGAGCAGGAGAGAAATCATTTGGAAACCAGGAGAAGATAGGCAGTGATTTGGCCACCATTACCAACCTGCCAGTGGGAAGGTGTTATGGTTCAGCAGGTTGAAACATCCAATGAATGTTAGACATTGTTTGATGACATCAACTCTTCCTGGCCAAGGCCATATTTACCAAACAGGAATGAATGTGTGTCATCTTCTTTAAGATGTAATTATCCTTCCTTATGTAATATGCTTCATGGAATTATTGCAACATGCTTCATGGAACTTACTGGAACTATTCTAATTATTCTCATTTCTTTCAATCTTTTATGGTTGGTAACTTGCAATTATTAGAAAGACTTCAGATTATACCATTAGCTATCCATCATCATCATTGTTTTACATCCATTTTTCCATGGTTGTATGAGTCCTCTCAGGTACAGCATCTCTCCACTTGTTTCTTTCCTTTGCCACCTTTTTTGTGAGGTATACTTTCTTGAAATTTTTCTCAGTCTTCCTCTACTGCAGCTACCTTCTACTGGGATCTTTTGGCACATCTTCACCTTATGATCAACATAATTCACATCACATGTTCTTATCCGTGCAGTCTACTCTTTTGCATACTATATCTGATTCTTATTATACTTAGTTTTTCCCTTAGTTCATCTATGCTTTACTGATCATGTGCACTAGCTTTACACATCCCAAAGAGCATGCTTGCTTCAATTCTTTCCAGCCTTCACATATCCTCACGCAGGCTTCATTTGATCTCTCTTTCATCCAGGAAGAGAAAATTCATTTGTTGCCTACAGATAATAGGTCCCTGATTTTTTTTTACTTTCTTATTCTAGTTACTATGCTATGTAATGCTAATATACCATTAAATATCTAAATATTGCTAATATAAGGAATTACTTCACAGAATGGTTAAATATATAACTTGTTGAGCAACTTAACTGATGTTTTGAATTGTTGTGGGTGTTATTGCTGTGTGGGCCCACCCTCAGTAAACACATAGTGCTGCTCTGTGTACTTAATCTACTTAATCTGAAAAAAAAAAAACATAAAAAATACACTATATTACATCATCACCATGGTAACTGGGTGTATAGTGTCACCATGGAAACTAGGAAGCAACAAAAAAACAAAATGAAAAATGTCCAAAGAAAAAGTAATGTCACTAGAATATTTAATGGGATTTCTATAATTTCAGTGTATAATAATTGTTTCTATATTTGGCACAAGGCCAGCAAATATCTCAGTGCATTACTGGTACTTTATTTTATTGACCCCGTCAGGATGAAAGGCAAAAACACCAGTGCAATTTATATTGCTATACATGATATACTCTAAATGTCTCTATATGTGATAGAACTTAGGTTTCTATTATTAAAACACTCTAAAAATCTGTGAGATGCAGCCCTGTAGGTGACCAGCTAAAAAACTACATAAATATGAGACGTAAAAACATTTATATAATTTGTTCCTCCAACAAGGTTGACCTGGTTCTACACAACAAGAAACATCACTTTATATACCTGATTCTTTAGTCCTTTAGTTACCACTAAACCATCCCTGTTTCTATGATACAAAACGGTTTATTTTAAAATGTTTATATTTATCTGAAAATCTCGTTTTATTTAAGACCCTTTATCATGCTCAAAACACCAGCTTATTAAGGAAATTAGTTATATTGCTAAACCTCTCCAAATTCTTGATTATTTTCGAAATTATTTGAAAATCATAGGCAGTGTTTTTTTTTTTATTTTTATAAAAAATATAGTAGCTAAAAGGTTAAGTATGCTTATTAAAAATATAGTAACAAAAAGGTCAAGTATGTTTGGCTGCATTAAGGCAATCAATCTGGCAGTCATTAGAGCATTGGATATTTGTTCTGGTTCTCGGAGTTCAAATCCCACAGAGGTTCACTTATCCTTTCATACTTTTGGGAGTCAATAAAGTTCCAACTCAGTGCTGATGATGCAGCTCTTTCTCCTTCCAGTTGTCACATCCTGGATGTTTCACTGGATCAAGGTAGGGAGGGTCTAGGGAGTGTCCCTCCTCTCTCTCTCTCTCTCTCTGCTAGTGAAAGTATGGTACATACTACCATGACGGCTGTTCATAACATAAAAAAATTCATGACTTAACTGATTTTATCACATAAAATATAGCTCGCTATTTTCTATATTTTCTGATGGCAATGATGATGGATCTTCTGTCATGAATTAACATGTACCATCTACTCTTAACATTAAATTCTCAAAATGAATCAGCTTTACACACAATGTGACATGGTTGGGTCTTTGAATTATAGATACAGTCAATCCATCTGATGACCTTCCATACAGTTTTTGCCTGGCCAATTTCATTTAAGAGGTTTGGGTCAACCCAAGGTTTTGATAAAGACACTTGCCCAAGATATCATACAATGGGATCAAACCATTCACTCACCTATGTCTACATTCTAACATTGCTGTATAGCTTATGATGTTGTTGTATGGCATGTGATGTTGTTGTATGCCATATGTTTAAACGAAAAAGAAAAGTAAAGAAGAAACAAGGGAAGCCGTACAACAGCTAGAAGTTTCTCTTGTTGAATCTTTTCTTAGCTTCCATGTACTCAAAGATTGTGTTTATATTTGGTAGACCTGTAATCATATATTGAACTTCCAATCTTAGTGATTTTTTTTTTTTTTTTTTTTTTTTTAAAGATTGGTTTCAACATGGCCTCTCTCTCAGACTGATAGTTTTTACATTGGAACTAATAGGGCCAAAGAGTTGTTGTATGCCATATGATGTTAATGGCATATGATATTGTTGTATAGCTTATAATGTTGTATGCCATATGATGTTGTATGGCATATGATGCTGTTGTATGTCATATGATGTTGTTGTATGCCATATGACGTAGTATATCATATGGTATTGGTGTATCGCATATATTATATAGTATATGATATATCTTTCAGCTTCATTCTACATCAACAGAAATTGTGGTGGATCCTCCATCAGATTTGGTGGTGTATATTAAGTTGTTTGATCAATTAAGCAATCTACATATTAAATTTATGTGTAAATAGCTGAGTATTCTATAGACAATAGTATCATCATTATCATCATTTCATTTTACGTCTGCTTTTTCCCTGCTTGCAAGAGTGGGACGAGAACTGATTTTGGCTTGATTTCTACAGCTGGATGCCTTTCCTAACACCAACCTCATTTATAGTGAGTGCTGGGTGCTTTTTTCTGTGGCGCCTCCACGACCACTTTGCAGTGGAATGATATGGACCCCAGTCCCTATCATCTCATTTCTACAGCTGAGTAAACTGGAGCAATGTGAAATAAAGTGTCTTGCTCAAGGAAACATCACCCGGTCTGAGAATTGAACTCACAACCTTTCGATTGCAAGGCCAATGCTCTAACCACTAAGCCATGTGCCTCCATTGTATATATGGTATATTTCTACACTCACCACAATAACATCAACATTTATGGGCTTTTTTTCTTTCTTTTTTATTACAATTTAGTCAGAGGGAAAGGCAGTGTCCTTGACCCTTTATATGGCCTCTAACACTAGTAGGAGCGGGGAAAGTATCCTTAAACTAGAGACCTGGCCCAGCGATATGCAACAAAGTGAACTCTGCTAAAGGCACTCCTTGGCCAGGAGGTGGTGTTAAACTGGTCAACAGATTAGTTCTAACTCACAAATTAAAAAAATTTAGGGGTGGGAGTTTAGCAAGAAAAAGAACCCTTTTGTCTACTATTTAAACTTTAGAGCTATATATATCTGACCCAATATTATTAATCAGTTTGATACCAAACTGCCTGAAACTACTCCTGGTTTTATAATAGAAAGTTGTTTATCTTAAAAGTGTTTATATTTATCTAAAAACCTTTAATCACAATTTTATGTAAGAACCTTTGTTGTTCCAAACACCGACTTAATAATAAGGAAGTTAATTGTATTACTAAAGTCCTTCAATTTCTTGATTATTTTCAAAATTATTTGTAAATTATAAGCTGTGTCTTTCATTAGAAATATGATAATGAAAGGGTTAAAGTATTTCAAAGCAAACAACATTAATCCTATCAACTCTACCAAACAATGCCACCACCAGCACTACCTTCTTAGACTAATTAAAGACATAGAAGACAAATAAGAGGTGATATGTGAAGACAGGTTAACCATGTCAGACAGACAGACAGGCAGATAAGTAACTCGTGTTTAACTCTAACAGAAATGAGTTTGGTGGGGAAACACATCTAAAAATATATTGACCCATTGATTGGGAAGGAATTATCTGAAGGGAGGGAATAAATGATATTGGGTACTTTAAAATCAGGGTGGAGTGTAACAAGAAAAAATGTGTTTAAAAAATATATAAATAGATATGACAACAGCAAATATAGTTAGTGTTGTTGTTTCAACTGTGGACTGACACGGATGGGAAGGGTGGGGGCTATATAATAATAATTGCTCACTTATTTCTTGATGTCGCCCAGCTCTAATGAAATCTGAGTAGAGAAGTGAGACAGCAAAAAAAAAATATACTGGGCAATAGAAATTCTCCCCTTTTTCATGAAAATATGATGTAAAAATACCCAGCATGTCACTTATCTGCTGGACCTACAAAAGCTAAATTCAAAATATACTCTAAATGTATGTAAAATGGAGGTAAGACTTATTTACTGAGTCTACAAAGTTTCTGTTCAAAATATGATACATTGTAAATGTTGTCTTTAAAATGGAGGTGTGACTTATTTACTGAACCTACAAAATCTCAGTTTAAAATATATGGTATACTGTAAATGTATGTAAAATGGTTTGACATATCTACTAGCTCTACATAATCTCAATTCAAAATATGATACATTGTAAATTTTGTATATAAAATATAAATGTGACTTATCTACTGCACCTGCAAAACCTCAATTCAAAATATGACACATTGTAAACAGCAGTTTATAAAATAGGTGTGTGTCTTATCTACCAATGTAACTTGTATAGCAGTGGAACTTATACAAGAGTATATATGGTATGGTTGTAGATGTAGAATCTATAATGGTAACTTTTTATAGGGTTATGCTGCCAAAATAAAAAATGCACTGGTTGAATTTCATTTCAGTTTTATTAATCAGGTAATTAAACCATCAATTAGTTGGTCTTACAACAAATTCATTAAATTCCAAAGTCCTTTCATCACAGCCTGTGACCTTATCAATGGCTCTTGCTATCTGTGTCTCCTCTTTGTTGTTACTTTATATTTTTTGTTTGTCTTCTTTTTCAATGTTAACCCTTTTCATTACCATATTTCCAATGAAATATACTGAATATGAATTAAGAATTTGGAAGGGTTTACTAAAATTTTATTGCTAAGATGATACTTGTAACATGACTAAACAAAAACTTCTTAAATTAAAACCTTCCAATATAGTTTTCTATAAGTAGGAATCCTTTAAAATGGATGATTTTGTTTCATAGAACCAGAGATGGTTTGGGGTTGGCTGGTACCAAAAGCATTACATAGGAACCCCTTAAAATGGGTGGTTTTGTTTCATAAAACCAGAGGTGGTTTGGGGTGGGTTGGCATCAAAAGGGTTGATGTTAAAATCCTTCAGAAACATTCCTGTGGTATATTTTATAATTTTCCTTTGAGAGTTTTCATGATTCTATTGGAAGACTTTACATGGTAGATTTCTATCTGTTCTTCAAATTGCTTCTTTGTCAGATCACAGACAAAATATCTGTAGGTTCCCATGTAATTCATTATGGTACGGTATTGATTGTTCTTTTGGTCATTCCAGATATCTCTGGAACATTCCCCATTCCTAAAACTAGTTAAATACCATGTGATTTAGAATAGTGATATCTCTCTCTTTTTTGTTGGCGTGGAAAGTAACTTTGTTCTCTATATCATTAGTCTATTTCCTGACCCTATAATATTACTGGTATTAATATCATGTGATTTACAATACCAATACCATATTCTCTCTTTTTGGTGTGGAAGTGGAGCAGTGTACCACCTCCATCCATCCATCTGTTGTGTGCCATGACTTGAGTTGTTGTGAAATCTTTACCATCAGGCTCAAGATATTTCTGCTAGGTGGAGCATTATACCATCTCCTTCCATCCATCTCTGCCAGGTCTTAGATTGTTGTAAAGCCTTTACTGGTCTATTCCTTGATGTTAGCTGCCAATTTCTTCTATGGATCCTTATCTTTTTTGTCTTCTTTTCTGAACTGTTCTTTGGAAGATATAATCTTGATTAATCCATCATGTCACATGCCATCTTATTTTCCTTTACTCCACACTGGTTAGTAAGTCTTTATAGTTGCCTGCTTCTTAGTATTTGTTCCAGCTCCTTATGATCTGCGTTCAAATCCTACTGATGTTAACTCTTAATGTACTGTACCACATGAAACTGCATTAGCAAATCATTGAAAAGTAGAGAACAGCATTATGATGGGATCACATTAAAAATTAAAGTCTTTACTTTAGTTTACTGCAAATGTTCACAATCATATGTCCATTAGTGATGATACTATAAATATTTGAATTTAGATATTTTCTACTACATCATTACAATAAATTCTGCCTTTCATCCTGCCATGTAGTACCAGTCCAGGACTGGGGTCAATTTAATCAAATCTCCCCACCAACCACTACCATATTACTTGCCTTGTGTTTCAGTTAGAAACCAATATTTCTTCAAAAACCTTGTCTTATATTCCCACTCCTTCTCTATACATTCATGCTGTTGTATTATCCAAAAATCACTTCCATTATTAAATATTTAAAGAAATAAAACATTTTTACAGCTGACTAATCTCCCTTATTGATTTCTTCCATGCATTTTTGATATCCATATATACTACAGAAGCAGAATTAATTATTTTATACATGTACATGTTATGCTTGTTATTTCACATTCCCTAAATGTACATTTTATACATTAAGAAAAACTTGGGTCATTTCAGATCATAGGAGTTTTTTCCCTTGCATGAATTTTTGTCCTTAAAATTGCGAGGATTGTTTCAGTTGTTCAAAGCCCCCAACCCCCTTTTTCCATATTCAGATTGTTTGACTTTACGTGTACACACACACAATTTGTACATGAAATATTATATAATCAGCAACAAATGGTTTCATGATCTAACAGACTTTACAAGAACATTAACCACTTGTCATCTCCTTGGGCTAATGTGTTTACAAATGGCTGTCATTACCATAACAGAAGTCTGATGAGCTTTTGATTCCAGAGTCAGGCCTGGTCGATACAAATCGAGCCTTGAGCTAATCAATTGTGAAACGCGTGTCACACCTCAATAAATGTAATGAAGATCTAACACCTTGTCCTTTTTATTATATATCGACAGTCGATCGACTTTCGTCAAATTGGACCTAGGAAACAATGTTTCCATTGCTCTTTCTAATTGCTAATACTATCTATTGGTTGCAACTCCAGGTAGAAGGAGCAACGTGAAATAAAGTGTCTTGCCCAAGGACATAATGCATCTCCTAGTCCGGGAATCAAATGCACAATCTCACGATTGCGAATTCAATTCTCTAACCACTCAGCCAAGCACCTTCACTATATATATATATATATATATATATATATATATATATATATATATATATATATATATGAGTAACAATGTTTTTTTTTTTCTTCAGACTTTTAATTATTTCTTAGATTTTCTAATCTATGGTGTTTTTTGTACACAAATATTTACTATTTAAGACAATACTGCTCCACATTTGGCTCTGTTCCTGTTTTAACCATGGTGTGTGTCTTCTTCAGTCAAATTACTTTATAATTACCACACATTCTCATAGACAAAAATGATCTTATGAATGAAGTTCAAGCCTTTGATATTGTCATTGTTGCTGCTGTTGTTATTGCTGTTTCTAATTTGTCAATATTTCAACCTGGTACACAAGTACTGACTTATTTTGCTGTTTAGTTTAAATATTTCATGACTGTATTTCTAATGAAATATATTTTTATTATTCTTTTACTGGTTTCAGTCATTAGACTATAGTCATACTGGGGAACTATCTTTTACTTGATCATATTTATCTCAAATTTGGTACATATGTTATCAACTTCTTTTTGTTGAGCCAAGTTAAAGGACATAAATATAGACACAGACATGGGCACAGCACACGTCCTTGAAAAGTATAAAATAGCACTAAAACTGCATCATTAACCTTTTCGCCTTTACATTACTCTACATTTACTATTGTATTTTCATGGTAAAGGCTTTACCTTATGTTATTATTTCACATATCGAATTTATGAGATTTTGATGTTATTTATTTTGAGAACAATACCTTAACATTGGTATGAGTGGCCGGTTACAGCTGGTTTGAACAGAAAGAGGTGAGAGAATTCTGGTCGGATACGTCCGGTTTAAATGCTAAAGGGTTAAAGTCAGCTAATTTTTAAGCTAATACAGCTAATTTTCAACAGCTCACTTGAAAAGATACTATAAACATTTGAAGTAATAAACCATATGAAATCATATTATGAATACATTCTTGAAAAGTATAAAACATTTGAAGTAATAAACCATATGAAATCATATTATCAAGATGCAGAATTATCGATATGCAGAAAAGGAAGTGGCATAAATTCTATAAAATGCACATAATGCAGATCCTGGGTACACAAGAGATGTAGCGGGATAGCAGGCAAACTAACAGGTAGGGAGAAATATGTATGCAGTAGATGTACAGGGAAATTAGACAGTAGAAGTCGCATTGAGACACATTTTTCAAATGCAGGAGGGTGCTATAGAAGTGGTTGATAGCTTCCGGTACCTAGGAGATCAGATTAGCATGGGGGGAGGGTGTTCCAAGGCCATAGTATCTAGAATGACGGGTTGGAAGAAGTTTAGGGAGCTGCTTCCTCTGCTGACGAAGAAGGGTTTCTCCATGCGTACGAAAGGCCGATGGTATGATGCCTGTGTGAGGAGCGCGATGCTGCATGGTAGTGAGACATGGGCAGCAACTGCAGAGGATATGTGATGGCTGGAGAGAAATGAGGCAAGCATGCTCCGTTGGATGTGCAATGTAAATGTGCGTGAACGACCCAGCATGAATGTGTTGAGAGAGAAACTGTGTCTGAGAGGGATAGAATGTAGTGTACGGGAGAGGAGACTGAGGTGGTATGGACATGTGATGCGCATGGAGGATGACCGATGGGTGAAGAAGTGCCAGGAAATGCCAGTTGAAGGAAAACGTGGTATAGGTAGACCACGAAAAACATGGGCGGAGGTGGTGAGAACAGATCTCAGATCGTTGAAGCTCATGGTGGAGATGATGAAGGGCCATGACGAGTGGAGAGATGCTATGCTGAATAAGACCCGTCTCACCCTTGCGAGCAGGGAAGAGCGGACGTAAAATGATGATGATGATGAATACATTCTTGAAAAGTATAAAATAATACTATGGCTGCACCACATTAAAAATGAGTAATTCTAATAATCTGAGTAATTCACAATAATCTGTCCAGTAGTAAAGAAACTATAAACATTTGAATTAACAAAACAGACTTCTTAGAAAGTACAAAACAGTATTATGGCAGCATCATTATAAAATCTTTTATGCTAATACTATAAATTTTCACAATGATCTGTTCCCTCATAGAGTTACTATGAATATTTGAATTAACCTTTTTTTAATATTATTTTCTACTAAATCATTACAGGATGTTAAGAGTTAATGACAAAGAGGTCAGTAGCCAGTATCTCATCTACTTCACCTCTGGGGCCACAAAGGCTTCTAGTTCATTCTTTCAGCTGCACCATACAGTACATAGTCCGTATGTATGTGTGTATATATATATATATATATATATATATATATATATATATATATATATAAAGATAATGATAATTGTTTCTACTTTTGGCACCAGGCCAGCAATTTTCCCAGTGCATTACTGTACTTTATTTTATCGACCCCGTAAGGATGAAAGGCAATGTTAACCTTGGCGGGATTTGAACTCATAAAGGGAGGTAACTCTATGCTTCAAAGCATGGCGCCCGACCCTCTACCGATACTGCCAATCCACCGTCCTATATATAAAGATAATGATAATAGTAACAAAACATACATGTATTTTAATAAGAGCAGGATGTAACTTCCTCAATTTTCTACTTAAAAATATATTGTTGTTGTCGTTACTGTTGTTGTCTTGCATTCATTATCTGTTACCTAGTACTGGCTGACTGCTCACCAACCAACCACTCTGATATACCAGCCAGCCAGCCAACCACTCTGATATACCAGCCAGCCAGCCAACCAACCACTCTGATATGTAGGGAAAATTGAAGCTTCATAGTAAAAACATTATCTGTATGTGTGTAGTAGAATGATGAGTAACTCTTAGGAATATGTTATTCAATATGTGTGTGTGTGTGTGTGTGTGTGTATATATATATATATATATATATATATATCTATATCTATATATGATTGTGTGTGGTGTGTGTGTATATATATATATATATATGATTGTGTATGTCTGTGTGTGTGTGTATATATATATATATATATATATATATATATATGTATACACACACACACCTGTAATAGGAGTAATACAATGTGCTGTGTGTGTATCATTAAATGATGATATATCATCATGATAAAATTGGAGGTCCTTATCATTAAAACACCCAGGAATTTGTGATGCAATCTCATATGAGGTCAACTAAACCTACATAGGTGTGAGCTGTAACAACAAATAACAATAACAACAGCACACAAACACACATGTAATATTAGTTATACAAACTAAATGCTTCATAGCATTTACAACAAATCAACTTTACTTCAGAGATTTCTAACATCAGCCAAGTTTCACCTCAACAACTCCATCGTAGTTTTACACAAGTTTATTGTGTAAGCACAATTGTTACTCATTATATCAAAATGCCTGTCTAACTTCTGTACAAGTCTATTTAGTGCTATAGAAATGTTGTAACTACATCATATTAGATCCATGTAATTCAGTAATGTTCATACCACAGTACCAAATATGTAGAGGGGGTACAAATGTATTAGAGCCAGTGTCTGGGTATTTAGTGCCCCAGGCTAGCTCTACAATGGGCACCCACTGCTTCTAGATATATGCCCCATTTTCCGAAATAATTTTAACTTATAGTTTGGCAAGCTGACAAACTTAGATTTTGACACTTCTTGCTGTGACCACACTAAAAAAAAATGACTAAGCATTTTCTACTACATAGTTAACACTTACCCATGCCAAATCATGTGATAGGTCATAAAATCATACGATTATCTCAACCACTTAGGATATTTCCACAATGCTTCTACACAGCAAAATTATTTAGTGACTTGTTTGTATTCTTCTCCTCCCCTCTTTTCTTTGCCCTCTTATTCTTGAGAGGGTCATGGGGGCAGAGTCCTCAAGCACACCTTCCAGAAGGTCCTGTCAGAAGCAGCCATCTTCAACTGATCTAGCTGGATCCCCAATTGCGACCAACAGAGCTCATGGATGTTATCCAACCATCTTGCTCAGAGTTTACCTCTGATCACCTGCTAGTTGGTTTCAACTGTAAAATCTCTCCAGTCATTCTTTTCTGAGACATTCTGACCACATGCCCATAGTATTGAAACTGTGGTCCCTCAATTTGGAGAAGTAGTGGTTCTACCTGGAGCGACTCTCTGATCTCTGAATTACACACTTGAGTAACATTACTCCAAAGACCCTTTGGAAGAACCCTATTTCGGTCACTTGTATTCATGAACAAATTTGTATAAAACTGCGATCCTTTGTGGTTCAAGAATGCACCTCTTGGAGGTCTGCTCCTTAGATAGTTGCCTAGTTAGCCTTAATGGTAACACTGGTCCTGGGTATACTCTAATATGTATCAGGAGTATCAAACATGTAGAGAGGTACAGTGTAATAGATACCTATGTACTAAACACTCATCTATATCAGGCAACATTTCAACCACATGTGAAGGGTATGTAGAATAAGAACAGTTTTTCTTAATAATTTATACTTTAAAAAATACAAGGAATGTGTGTGCATGCATGCATGTGTGTGTGTGTAAATCATAAATTAACACCCACTTTCCATGTTGGCATCAATTTGACAGGATGTCACTGTTTGAGAATGGATGGGTTGAAGAACCACATCTCGCTCATATTTTGGCACAGTTTCTATGACTTGATGTCCTTCCTAACACCAACCATTTTACAGTATGTATCTCTCTCTCTCACACACGCATAAATAAGGAACTTAACAATGACTACATTTAACTACATACACATACACGCACACATGTGTGTGTATCATCATCACGGTTTTACACCCATTCTTCCACGCTAGCATGGGTTAGACGGGTTGTCCTGTTGTGGGCAATGCTGTTCATACGGGAACAGATTTTAGCTTGATGTCTACAGCTGGATGCCCTTCCTAACACCAACCTCATTTACAGTGAGTACTGGGTGCTTTTTTACCGTGTCGCCTACACAACCACTTTACAGTGTGGACTCATTGCTTTTTTTGTCATGACACTTCCACGACAACTTTGCAGTGGTAGGGGTTGGGGGCATATTGTCTATATGCGTCAACTTCGGCTTGTACCCATGGGAAGTCGGGTCTTCTGTATTACTGTGTAATGCCAGAGGTCTCGGTCCTGTGTCATCACCCTTGAGAGGTGCAATTGGGCAAGATCAGCTTTTATCACTTAATTCCAGGTCTTGGGTCTCCCCACTCCAAGGCTTCCATCAACTTTTAGTACTCTGCATCTTTTTATGCAGCTGTCATCCTTCATACGCATCACATGTCCATACCAATGCAACCTCCACTCCTGCGCACAGCATTTGATTCTTCTTATGCTCAGTCTCTCTCTCAATTCATTTATGCTTTGCAGTTTGCATATATAATATATGTGTGTGTGTGTGCGTGCGTGCGTGCATGCACGTATTTGAGGGGTTGCTGAAAAGTTCCTGGCTTGATTGCTGCTACAGAGGCCTGGATGGAGGACAAACCTTCTGAGTCCTTTTTATAGGGCTTAGAAAACTGAGGGGCTGCCGCAATAAGTTTGTGAATCTGAGAGAGGAATATGTTGAATAAAATCAATTAACTGATCCTCCTGTATTTTCTTTCCCCCAAAGTCAGGAACTTTTCAGCACTCCTCATATGTATACATGTATGTGTGTATATATATATATATATATATATGTGTGTGTATATCATGTGTGTACACATGTGTGTTTATCATATGCGTGTACATATATATATATATTTGTGTATGTATATATGTGTATATATATATATATATATATATGTAAGCTAGGTAAGCTAACTAAGAATATAGATTTTATATGTGGCCGGTGCTCTGGTGCAATAAGTAGCAGCAAGTGCCCACAGAATACTAGCTCATTCCATTGCACAGAGGGTTCTATAGAAATAGTGGACAGCTTCCGTTACCTGGGTGACAAAATCAGCAGTGGGGGAGGGTGCTCTGAAAGTACAGTAGCTAGAGTCAGAACGGGGTGGAAAAAGTTCAGAGAGCTTATACCACTATTGGCCGCTAAAGGGTTCTCTCTAAAAATGAAAGGCAGGCTGTATGATGCCTGCATACGAACAGCAATGTTACATGGCAGTGAGACCTGGGCATTGTGTGCAGAGGATATACGCAGACTGGAGAGAAACGAAGCTTGCATGCTCCGCTGGATGTGTAATAGTAATATACGTGAACGGCAAAGCATAAACGAACTAAGGGAGAAATTAGGAATAAGAGGGATCAGATGTTGTTTACTCGAGAGAAGACTACGTTGGTACGGTCACGTGATGCGGATGAAAGACGACAGCTGTATAAAAAAGTGCAGGCCGATAAAAATAGACGGTAGCCACGGAGTAGGCAGACCCAGAAAATCCTGGGACGGCTTGATAAATTCCGACCTCACACACTTACACCTCTCCAAGACAATGTCACTGGACCGAGATCTTTGGCGCTACACAGTTATACAGAAGACCCGCCTTGCCTAAGTACAAAGCGAAACCTACAGTCAGTAGGCACCTCTAACAAAATACACCCCCGTCCCACTACCCCCACCCCATCCACACCACCCCCTTAAATGTGAAGTTATGTTGGTACCATTACATCCAGTCCGAAACAAAGGTCGTGTAGGTGTCACAACAAAAAAAAAACACACAGTCTACACTGTAATGTGGCCGTGTAGGTAACACGGTAAAAACCTCCCAGTCCACACTGTAAACGTGGTTGGTGTTAGGAAGGGCATCCAGCCGTAGAAAACCCGCCAGACAGTGCTGAGCAAGACAACCAATCTTGCCTCAAGTGGGACAATTCCCGTCCAGACCCATGCTAGCGTGGAAAATGGACGTTAAACGATGATGATGATGATGTATGTATATATATATATATATATAATGTATATTATATCAGTGGTGCTATTAAGTTAGACATGGCCTGGGTCAACACTGGCCGAAACCTGTCAAACATATATTTATAAGGACCTTAATGTGGTTGTAATGTTTTATCTTTCAATAGTAACTGATGAACTTAAGTTTTTTTCAAATATCACTGTCCAGCCATCTACATCTGGCATAGTGGGTCTTTACCAACCTCCAGACATGCAAACACACACAAATACACACTAACACAGACACCACATACATATACTGTGTCTTTATGAACTCTAAACTTACAAACATACAAAAACACTCACATACATGCACGCACATACACTTTGTTAGCTTTCACTAACACCATACACATATAAGCATACCCCAAACCTCACACACATTCTAACTTTCTGTTTATCTTTCTCTCTCTCACTCTAATCCAATAAACAAGTTTTACTTTAGCAAGACCACATACACTCACATACTCTCTCTCTCTCTAATAATGTTACCCCAGCAAGGCCATAACTGAAATATTTTCTTGTCTTTTTTTTCAATATACTAACCACTATCACATCAACAACACTACCAAACCATAACAACACCGTACCACCCCAATAACAACAGCAGCAACACCACCACAACAATAACAGCAGCAACACCACCACCACAATAGCGGCGGCAGCACCACCACCACAACAATATAAGTAGCAACTCCATCACAACAACAACAACAACAACAACACTACACCACCACAATAACAGCAGCAGCACCACCCCTATCACAGCACCACCACACCAACAACAACACTACACGACAACCATCCCACAACAATAACAACAACGCCACTACACTATATCACCCCCACAACATCACACCACCACCTCGACAACACTGCACCACCACCACCATAACATCACTACACCACCACCACCACCACAACATCACACTACACCACCACCACAATAACATCACAACAATAACAGCACCACTACCACTAACTACCACAACAAGAATACTACACCACCCCCACAACAATAACAACACCAGCACCACAAGTTGTTTGTTGTTTTTCTTCTGGAGTTTATCAAGTTTCTTGTCAATGAAGATGGATTTTTGTGTCAATTAATAACAATTGTGGGCAGGGTTAAAGTTGCCAATTAATAACAGTTGTGGCTGGGGTTAAAGTTATCAATTAAATAACAGTTGTGGGCAGGGTTAAAGTTGCCAATTAATTACAGGTGTAGGCGGGGTTAAAGTTGTTATTGTCTTTGAGAATACTTGAATGTCATTCCAACTAAGAATGTCAACAGACTCTATTAATAAGGAGGAATCTGATAGTGTGGAATGGAAAGATTTAAAGATTTTCACCTCACTGATTTCTTTGATTAATGCTCTTTGGAAACATGCAATGAATTGACAGAGTTCTAAAGGCGTTGGATTAATTACCTTAATATTTATTCTGGCTCATGGTGATCTGAGTTCAAATCCTGTCGAGGTCTACTTTTCCTTTCATCTTTTTAGATTTGACAAGTAAAATGGTTTCTGATTTAGGCACAAGGCCAACAATTGGGGGGGGGGGGGGTCAATTAAATCGACCTCAGTGCGTTACTGGTACTTTATTTTATCAACCCCATAAGGATGAATTTGACAAAATACCAGTTCAAAGGTGCTGGATTGGCAGAATTGTTAAAGAGTTATACTATCTGATCTGGCTGTGTATGTTCTCAGTTCAAATCCTACCTCCTTCTGTCAGTATCAACAATAGAATCAACAATAGAAAGATCAATGGACGCATTGGTTCCTTTGCCTGATCAGATGATCGACTCCTTTTCTGTATTATTTTTTTTTTTCATGTAAATATGGAATGTGATTAAGAAATGTTTCATCATCATCATCATCATCATCATCATCATTTTACGTTTGCTTTCCATGCTAGCATGGGCTGAACTTGTACTTGTGTGGATATTCACTCAGCCAGTGTAATAACATCATAAACAGAGGCTGTACACGAATGGCAATCAGTCAGTCAGTCATGATTCCAACAGCCAACACCATATATGTGAAGACCAGATATTAGTTCAAGATCTGACTTGATCATGCCAAGCTATGTTTTCACTTGACCACCATGTAATTTAGACCATATTAGGATTACACTAACTGCATTGAATGGATGAGTCATCAAGCTCCAATTAATTTTTTATTCAGAGGTACTTCTCCCTGAGATAGGACCATATCTCACTTGTACATTCTATTGGCAATGTTTGGCAACCTCACAAAGATGACATAGAATTGACCTGATTGGTGATTTGCCATAATACAAAAGACCTGTCATCCTGCACTGTGATACAGTATGTAAATGTAATGAATGATGAGAGGCAACATTGTTGGTGATCAAATAGAGGATCCTTCAGTCAGCATGTAACCACCTCTCTAGTGCCAGTGCCACAATAAAATGTACTCAGTACAACCTGTATGGTGGTTGGTATTAAGAATGTCATCTAGCTATAGAAACCATGTGGAATGTATGAACAAGATGAGGTCACTCCAATCCATCTGTTCTTGGACTGTAAAAACCTGTCAGCCCATGCCTGTATGGAAAGCAGATTAAAATGATGATAATGTATACAGCTAGTATACATTAGGTGCCCTTCCTAACATTAATCACTTTACTCAGTGTACAATGTTTTTAGATCTCATAGTTTTTACACTGAGCTATTTGTTTCGCATTTGTAAAACCTCAAATGTTTTGCAAATATTACAATTTTGTAAATATATTTCAACAATGCTAGTTATTACAACTTCCTGTAAATATGGTCCAATAATGTTGATTATTACAACTAAATACAGTTCAATAATGTTGATTATTATACGTGAGCTCTGTAAGCCTCTGTGAAGGCTACCCATCTAGGAAAGTAGAAACTCCAAATAAAAACTGTTACAACCTCTCTAGTGCTGATGGCATGAACAGTGCACCCAGTCCACACTGTAAAGTAGTTGGTGATAGGAAGGGCATCCAGTCAGAATTATGAGTCCAACTCGTGCAAGCATGGAAAAGTGAACGTAAAAACGAGGATCTTCCAATATTGAAACTAAAGCTGTAATGTAGAAATTGTGACAAAACTGGAACATATATAAGTAAGACATGACCCCTGGCTTGTCTTACAGGACAGGAGCTCTGATTAATTAGTGACTTGGTTTGTAACAACACATCTAACCTATACCAGCATGGTGAAACAAATGTAAAATGATGATAATGAGTGTGTGTGTGGTTTATGTTTACTGTCTTGTAACTTAGTAGTTCGACAAAGAGTGTGGTGCCCCAGCACCCAGTATGGCCACAGTCTAATGACTGAAGCCAATAAAAGTGTGTGGTGCCCCAGTATGGCCACTGTCTAATGACTGAAACCAATAAAAGTGCGGTGTCCCAGTATGGCCAGTCTGACTGAAGCCAGTAAAAGAGTGTGGTGCCCCAGCATGGCCTCAGTCTAATGATTGAAAGTGTGTTCAGTGACTGTTTTGCTCTCCCAATTTCATTAATGTCAAAGTGACGCAATGTTTAATAGTAATTTATTCCTCAGTTGGTTATATAAATAACTGTTATTGTTATTTTGGTTGTGTGTGATGTATGTATGTGTATGATGTATGTATATGTGTTTATGTATGTGTGTATGTGATGTATGTATGAATGTGTGTGATGTATGTATGTGTGTGTATATGTGATGTATGTGTGTGTGATGTGTTTATAGTGTGTGTGTGTCTAATTGATGAGCAACTGACTAAGTTATTTAAATATTTTACTGACTTTTACTCTTGTTTGTTGTTGTTTGTGTTGTTGTTGTTTCAGCAGTTTTTCGGTTGTTATCGTCAAACACTTCATAGCTTTAAAGAAACCATAGTCACTTAATAGCTTCTCTTCTGGCTTAGTAGATTTTAGACTTGTGAAAGATGATAGTAGTAGTAATAGTGGTGGGGATGGGGGTAATGGTGGTGGTGGTGGTGGTGGTAGAAATAGTGGTGGTGGTGGTAGTAATAGAAGTAGTGGTGGTGATGGTGGTGGTAGTAGGAATAGTAGTGTTCATCATTTTTACATCTGTTTTTTTCATGCTTGTATGGGCTAGATGAGTCCTCTCCAGTACACTGTTGCTCCACCTGTGGTGTTCCTTCATCGACGCTTCACCTCTCACCATTTTCCCCCTAGTATTCCTTAACCAGTGTCCTTCCATTTGTCTCTTTTCTTCATCATCTCATTCATGAAGTCAACCATCCTTAGATCAGCTGTCACCATTTCTCTCCAAGTATTCCTTGGTATCTTCCTCTTACCACAGTGTCCCTCCACTCGTCTCTTTTCTTCATCATCTCTTTCGTGAAGTCAACCATCCTGAGTTCAACTTTCGCCATTTTTACCTAAGTCTTCCTTGCCCCTACGTCTTACCACTTTCCTGAAGTCAACCATCTTGAGGTTACCTCTCACCAATTCTGTTCAAGTATTTCTTGGCCCTACATCTTACCACAGCATCCCTCTTCCCTGAAGTCGACTATCTTGAGATCACCTCTCACCATTTCTGTGCATGGCCTACCTCTTACCACATGTTCTATCCACTTATCTCTATCCACTTATCTCTATCCTTCCACATCTCCTTTGTGAGTTTTATAAGCAATTACTAATTTGTATTCTTGCCCATCTTTTCCCTCACCACTCTTACTTTCCAACAACAACCATGCTGCCACATTGTCTGTCTTCCAGTTCCCTCAAGAGGGCAGTAGTATCCACTTTGGAAATCACTCACTTAGAACATGAAGATTATAGGGATTCCTATGTAAAAACAAAAAAAAAAAGTTTGGATTGTAAATTATCAAGTTGAGCGACTTCTATTCTTTTACAGGTTTCAGTCATTAGAGTGTGGCCATGGTGGGGCACTGTTTTACTGATGTTTGTTAAATATTTTCTAAGGTATCTATTGATTACCTCTCATTAATCCATTTCACTTGATTTCATTAACCAATCAGCTATGACTGTTGAAAGCAATCAGTGTCATGTATCAATAATTCTAACTAAATTATTAACCTAGTTTCCAGTTGCTAATATGTTATTTGCATTAGTTGTGTACTCAGCTGTCAATCATCGGCCATATTTCACCAGTTTTACCTTGTTGTTGTCATGGATTAAATGATCTGATCTGATAGCAAACATCACTCTTGATAATATCATTAGTATTAGTTATGGTTGATGTTATATTGTATTAGTGGTTAGGGAACTAGGCTTATGATTGTAAGGTCAAGAGTTCAATTTCCAGACTGAGCAGTGCATCATGTCCTTGAGCAAAACACTTTATTTCACATTGTTTTAGTTCACAAGCTGTATCATCTCTTGTCTTTGCTTTGGACAGCATCATATATAGAGAATATATCTCTATATATATAAAACTGAGGATGTCTGTCTGTGTGTGTGTGAGTTTGAATCCCTAAAACTCGAGAACCACCCAACCGACTGTTTTCAAACTTTACACATGTAATACTTATGTATCAGGGAGTGTTCTGAGCAAAAACAATTTCAAATTTTCTATGCCCCAGGCACCACATTAGGCGATTTAGCGATCTCGCTCTATAATTCTTAGTCTTTCTCTTTTTAGATAGATACATACTTATAACGTCGCGCCTTATAATATCTGTCTGTATGTCTGACTGTCTGCATTACATCACTTCCTTGAGGATGTGTGTGTGTGTTTGAATCCCTAAAACTCGAGAAGTACCCAACCGGTACTTTACATGTGTATTACTAATGTTTCAGGGAGTGTTATGCACATAAAAAAATTCCACTTTTTTTTATCTCCTAGGGCCTGCATTAGGTGAAAAACTGCGCTGTTTAACATTTTTAGGTTTTTTTTTAGGCGTTACGTCAGACCGATTTCCTTGAAATTATAACTATGTATTATTCAGTCTCATCTTCATACCGTAAGCAAAGAAAATCCAACTTTCTTATGGCCTAGCGCCCGCATTAGTTGAAAAACTTCATTTTTTCAGCTTCTTAGGGCTTTTTGGAGGCGTTGCGTCTAACCGTTTTCCCCGAAATTTCAAGGCATATTATGCACATAAAAAAAATTCATTTTCTTGATCCCCTAGGGCCCGCATTAGGTGAAAACCTGCATTTTTCCTGCTTCATCGAGGAAAATCTTAAAGATTATCCAGCCATCAGAGTATTTGATTTATTTTCTTTACATATTGTCCAGGCATGCAGTTTTTAGGTCTATTGGTGGCCCGCGTTCCAAAATACCTTATCCTGTGCAATGCCGGGTACCACTGCTAGTGGTGTATATATGAGTTGCAGTGTCTCTATTGCCAGGTTTTATCCAGCCTTGAACAACAGTGTTGGCTTGGAGAGAAGAAACTTGCATATATGGATGACTGCTGGTCTTCCACAAAACATCTTACCCAGGTTTGCACCCCGGAGAGGCAAAGCTGCAGTCAGTCAGTGTTGGGAACAGATGAGCAAAGGGAGCCCTTTCCTCTACTTTTTTCTTTGTAGAGTTGTAAAACTGAGGAGAGATGTAACATAACCTTCAGTCTTTCTATTGTGGTTGTAATTTCATCATGGCAGGTATTGGTTAGATTATAATTTGATTCTTTGTGCCCATCTTTGATAGAGAAATAACAAGTAGCACACAGTAGCCAAGACAAGTTGCTTATTGGTTAGGGTGTTGAACTCATAGTCATAAAATCATGGGTTCCATTCCTCAACTAAGCATTGCATTGCGTTATTGAGCAAGATACTTTAGTGGCATGGAGAGAGGCGGATAGCATGTTAGAGTAGCTGTTGGTCTTCCACAAAAAAACAGGCCCAAGACTGCACCTTGGAGAGAAACTTTTCAGGTGCAGAGCTATGGTTTCCCTAGACATACTGAGGGTTTTACTCATGAATGATCAATGTGTTTTCACTTCACTAATAGTGGAGGCACTTGACCTAGGGGTTAGGGTGTGGGACTTAAAATCATAAAGTCATGGGTTCAATTACAGGACTGCGTGATGTGTTGTGTTTTTGAGCAAGATTCTTCATTTCATGTTGCTTTTCACAATATAACTAAGGGTCCCTATCTTTAAAACATCAATGAAGCTATAAGATACAACCTAGTAAGTCAGCCAAACCTACATAAGTATGAGCTGTGACATGTGTATGTATATGATAGGACTAAAGCCTCTATCATTAAACACACAAGAAACCTCTCATGCGATGCAAGGCTAGCTAAATGTAGGAGGCCAGCTAAAACTGCAATGGTGTGTAACAACAACTAACATACAGATAGACTACTGTGTGTACAAGCTATTTGTTGTCATGGTCCTATTATTGATCTCTTTTTGTCAAACTGCTAAGTTACATGGCAAACAGTAAATGTAAACACGGACACACACATACACACATATATAAGCTTCTGCATAGTTGATGTCTGCCACATTTCACTTAGGGCATTGGTCAACTTGTGGGTTATACAGGATGTTCAAAATTTCTCTCCACAGTGAGTATTATGTCATATTGCTCAAATATTGTCTCTCCAGTCCTAGGCCAACATACTGAAAGTGAAATTAATAATGCCTATTTTTAACAAGATGCATGGCTTGTCTCGCAACCATGGTGCTACTCCAAGAGCTCTTTCCTGATCCTTATTTCAAAGGAACATTGGCTACCAAGATCACCTGATTTGACACCACCAGATTTCTTTTTTCTGGGGAGCAGCTAAAGGATCAGTTTACAAGATTGCCTGAAAACAATTGACAAACTGAAAGATGCATTCATAACCTTCACACGGTCATAGCGCATAATACTCTCCAAGGTGTGTTTCAAAACAAGTGTAAAAGAGTAATGTTATGTATTGAAAATGGACAACACTTTCAACACCTCTTATAAAGTCTTATAAAGAATTTTGTTTTTATTACGCATTTCGCTTTACATTATTTTGTTTAACTTTGCCTTTCATCCTTACGGGGTCGATAAAATAAAGTACCAGTAATGTACTGGGATAATTGCTGGCCTTGTGCCAAAAGTAGAAATCATTATTTTGTTTAATTTCTCTGTGGAGAGACTTTTTGAACACCCTGGAGTAGAAAACACTTGCTCAAAGTGACACACAGTGAGATTGAACACTAATCCATGTATTTGTGAAGGAAACTCCTTAACCCCGTCTGTACCTAATGCATACAACTCACTCAGTAAAGTGTTAGTATCAACACCACAACAAAACACATCCAGTAAATGTTGAAAAGGAGCTGCAATTAGGAAGGGCATCCAGCCATAGAAACTTGCCAAAATAGGAAACAAATGAGCAGGATGTGTTCGTCTGATCGTCTGACCTGTCTAGTCTCAGAACATAACCCATCCAACCCATGCCTGCATGGTAAACGCATAAAACGATAGTGATGATGACATGTGTATGTATGTGTGTGTGTGTGTATATATCCTGAAACCAGACTTATTTACAATGTCTGGGTCATGAAACACACTTAATTATTCTGAGAACAGCCAGTATATATTTGTCACAACTTCATTCCCATATCTGACTGAATATGATTATATTAGTGAATCTCAACAAAAAGAAACATTTCTTGTTCAACAAGAATAGCTGTGGGAAAACTGGAAGAAAAAAAAAATTGGCATGTTTAATATCTGGTTGTTATGTAAATTACTGCTGATCTCCACAGTTTAGTATATTATACACACAACCACTCAGTTCTGTAATATAGAATTTAATTGATGAAGTGTGTGCTTTTATATACACTCACACTTATTCAAATGTATGTTTATACTACCTTACGATAGGACTGGGGCCCCTATCATTAAAACACCCAAGGCACCTATGAAATATAGCCTTGTATGAGGCCAGCTAAACCTGCATTAAAATGAGCTGTAACAACATGATAGGGCTGGGACCTCTATTATTAAAACACTCAAGACACCTATGGAATATAACCAGCTAAACTTGCATAAATATGAGCTGTAACAACAACACAATAGGAATAGGACCCCTATCATTAAAGCACACAAGACACCTATGAAATGTAACCTTATATGAGGCCAGCTAAACTTGTATAAGTATGAGCTGTAACAACAACATGATAGAAATGGGACCTCTATCATTAAAACACAAGAAACCTCCTAAGAGATGTAACCTCATAGAAGGCCAGCTAAACCTAGATAGGTGTGGACTGACATAGATGTGAACTGTTCAATTTTATTTTATTTCATTTTAGCCTTATACAACCCTGAGAACTCTATTTGTAACAGATATGGTTCCAATATTGATGTCAATGTACGATACTGGGTTTACCTGTGAGGCTAAGTGAGTTGCAAGGGAAGCTCCTTCCCAATTCAAATATATATGTGCTGGGGCACTGTAAGGTGGTTGTGCTGGTGCCACAATAAAATGCATTCTGTACACCCTGTAAGGTGGTCGTGCTGGTGCCACAATAAAATGCACTCTGTACACCCTGTAAGGTGGTCGTGCTGGTGCCACAATAAAATGCACTCTGTACACCTTGTAAAGTGGTCGTGCTGGTGCCACAATAAAATGCACTCTGTACACCCTGTAAGGTGGTTGTGCTGGTGCCACAATAAATTGCACTCAGTACACTCTGTAAGGTGGTGCCACAATAAAATGCACTCTGTACACCCTGTAAGGTGGTTGTGCTGGTGCCACAATAAAATGCACTCAGTACACTCTGTAAGGTGGTGCCACAATAAAATGCACTCTGTACACTCTGTAAAGTGGTCGTGCTGGTGCCACAATAAAATGCACTCAGTACACCCTGTAAGGTGGTTGTACTGGTGCCACAATAAAATGCACTCAGTGCACCCTGTAAATTGGCAGTGCAGATACTATGATGAAAAACACCTAGTGCACTCTGTAATGTTATTGTGCTAGTACACAATAAAATGCATTCAGTGCAGTCTGTAAATTAATTGTGCCAGTACCACATTAATACATCTAGTCCATTTCTCTATAAAAAGATAGTGCCATCCATTTTATCCTGTAAGGTGGTAGTGCTGGTGCCATGAATAACGAGTACAGGGAAAGTGAACACGATGCAGCCCTGGCTTGTATAAAAGATCTGTGGTTCTGAATTTGGTTTGTAATGATCTGTCCAAGGACAAATAATTGTAGTCTGGTGGGAGTACCACAGTAAAATGCACCCAGTGCATGCCAGGAAGTGGTTGGCATTTGGAAAGAAACTACAATCTTCTTTGTTAGTATCAGTATGATCATTATTATTATCATTGCATGCTGACACTACATAACTGAGCACAGATGTATGTGCAGTGTTTTTGGTGTTGATGTTTCTATTGTATTGAAAATATTCGTTTTAATATGTTTGCAATACCTGGTAGTGCAATTTTCTGTATGTTGTATAAATTTGTACGTCTCAGGGTACTGAACATATGTATGTGTACAGTGCCTTGTAGTATTATATTCTGTATATGTGTGTGTGCAGTGCCTAGTACTATTTTTTTCTACAATATATGGTCAATTGGTGTTGACCTCCCTGTCTTGTGTGTATTAGCATGTGGTTGTTTTTGTCATTCTCTGGCACCTTTTCTACCATATGTCTGTACCAGCTCTTTTCTGTTTACATCCAGTGTAAATCCAAACTCAGTCATATCTGTCGATATGTTCTTTTTTGGCTAAGACCGGGCAGCCTGAGAATATTATTATCATTATTTTCTGTATATTTATAGTTGCAATGACGTGACTCACAGGGAAGATTAACAAGTAGTGAAACAGAATCCGACCTGGGTTGATTCCTAGGTTAAATTTCTAACATTTCACTCATACACATTGAAAAATGTTTCAAATGATTGGGTTACCAACTAACTGAATTATGATAAAATTAGTCACCTTGCTTTCATCAGCATTATCATCACCACCATTTTACATCTATTTTCTATGCTTGCATGGGTTAGACGAGCTGTCATTTTCTGTGGCCAGATATGTCAGATGACTGCATCGTATTCATATGGGATAGAGATTTATGGCCAGATAAATACAGACAGACAGACATGGACAGATAGACTAGGATAGATAGATGGAACCAGATAGACTGGGAAGAAAATTAGTGAGGAGTCACTTTACATGTCTTAAAACTCTGAAACTTGAGAAGGCCTATCACTCAAACAATGTAGAAGTATGGATGATGAAGAGAGAGAGAGGGGGGGAGAGTACATGAAGGTGGGTATGTTTCTGTGATTGAGTTTTATTACCATATTTCAATTAATTTTGCAAGTAATAACAACTTTTGAGGAATTTAGTAAAACAACTTTTTGATATTGACTCTTTTCATTCCAAACCACCTGAAACCACTTACTGGCTCTGATAAAAAGAAATGTTTATTTTAGAATGTTTATATGTATCTAAAAAAATATTCCATCGTAATTTTAACTAAGAACATCAATTTTATGTTCCAAACACTTAGTAATGAGAAAGTTAGTTATTTAATTAAATCCTTGATCTACATTAATTAAATTAATCCTTTATTATTTAAAAAAATTACTTGAAAATCATAAGCAGTTGTTTTAAAGAGAAATATAGTCATGAAAGGGTTAAACTGATGTTTAGTTCATTATTTTACAAAACAATGCTGATGGAGGGTTTTAATATAAGTTTAAGCACTTAAAAATGGCAGTTTTATACAAGCTAGTTTCAGTTGAAATGCTATTTTCAGTTAATATCAACCCTTGCTAACAGGGAAACCAAATGTTAAACGATATTTTCTGTTTGTGAGAAATAAAACCAATTTTCTTACTGAATCATGAGGTGACAGACAAACCTTGTTTAGATCTAAACCCCACTTCCCTCTTTACATTGATACAGAACATGTGTTTAATATAGGTGGCATGTTATTCTTAAGTCAAACTACTCAACCATGAGGTTTTGAGGTTTACAAGTCTAATGAATGTTAATCACGATTTTCATGATGGTCATGGTTGGATGGTCGTACAGTCACTTTGTTTCCTTTTTACATTTGTTTGTTAATTTTTTTGTTGTTAAATATATCTTTATCCGCTTCCATTCTCCAAGAGTTGTTGTCTGTTTTCAGATAGAATTCTAGGAAAATAGCAAACATGGCTTCTATATTTCCTAGTGTGGTTTACCTTTTTGATACCAACCCAGCTAAGACCATCACCTTTGGTTCTATGATACAAAACTGTTTTTTTTTAAAGTGTTTGTACACTTTCATCATAATTATATGTAAGAATATTTGTTCCAAACACCAAATTAATAATGAGAAAGTTAGTTATATTACAAAACTCCAAATTCTTGATGATTTTCAAAATTATTTGAAAACCTCAGGCAGTGTCTTTCATCAAAAATACGGTAAGGAAAAGGTTGAATCATGTATTTAACCAGTGGAAGAAGCTCAATAAATTGAGAGAATGAGACCTGAAACTGTCTCTTGTACCATGATACATAACTTTATATTTTAAAGTATTTGTATTTATTTATAAACCTTCCTTCATAGTTTTATGTAAGATCTGTTAAGTTACATTCCAAACATCAGCTTAATAGTGAGAAAGTCAAATTCTTGATTACTTTTGAAATGATTTTGAAAACCATAAGCAGTGACTTTATTAGAAATATGGTTATGGTAAGGAAAGGGTTAATATGATTGTTGTTGTGTGGTATTACTACTGACTTGTATATAATCTAACATCAACATAAATTAACAGATGAAGCAGTTGGATAATAAACCATCCTTTGAAAAATAATGTTTCTGATATTGCAGAGTTGTTTATTTAATGCTGAGAAATATTTTCTTATATAAATTTTCATTATCTCACATTTTCACATTCCACAAGAGAAAAGTTAGCTAGAAAATGAAGTATAAAGTAATTTGTTTAAAAGAAATAGAACCACTTCTGAAATAGTGTTAAAGTATTTCAATAGAAAGATGTTACTACATATATTATGCACAAGAGTAGTTGGTAGTAAGAGCATTGGTAAAATAAATCTTCTCAAATTCCAGGAAGGCACCAAAGAAGTAGTTGATAGTTTCTGCTACTTAGGTCACTGAATTAGATGTGGAGGAGATTGCTCTGAAAGCTTAATAGCTAAAATGAAAACAGTTTGGAGAAAGTTCAGGGAGCTATTAACTCTTTTGACAACAATGGGATTTTCTCTTTGAGTAAAGAGTAGATTGTATGTCTGTGTGAGAAGTGTGATGTTGTATGGCAGTAAATACAGAGGATATATGGAGGCTGGAGAAAAATGTCTAATGTTAGTGTGCATGGATGACGGCGCATGGATGAACTGAGAGAAAAGCTAAGTATAGAGGAATCAGATATTGTGTGCAAAAGAGAAGAATGCACTGGTATGGATGTGTGGTATATATGGGTGATGATTGCTGGGTGAAGAAGTACCAGATGCTAGTGGAAGGAAGCTGGAATAGAGGAAGACTGGAATTGGCTGTAACCCGGATTTTTATTCAAAGTGATGAACCTCTCAGAAGATGATAAGGGAACACAAATGGAGACAAGCTGTGTTGGAGAGGACCCATTCAACTCATGAAAGCATGGTAAAGAGAATGAAAAGTGATAATGATGATGATAATTACCTAAACCTATCTAATTGAAATATATATGTATGAAGCACGATTTAGTTAGAAATATAGTAACTAAAGGCTATAATAGTTGTTGTTCTAATTTTACTTCACCTATTTAGAAAATTGTTTATTTACACTTGTAAGACTAGATATGTTTTTTATTTCTTATCGAAGCATCTGAGAGATCAGTGGCTCTAAATAAGTGCTGATATGGTCTCTTACAACCTATTCAACAATTCTAGCTGGAAAAATGAACATCAAATGACAATGACAACACATCAAATTGGCATATTTATTTGAGGGTTGGATTAGATACTTTACAGTATTTATCCCAGATCTCTGTGCTCTGAGTTCAAATCCCACTAGGTCAACTTTGCTTTTCATTTTTTTCATACTTGCATGGGTTAAACGAGTTATATTATGAAATAGATCAGGTCAGGTGATCACATCTTTCTCGTGTAGATTTGTATTTTGGCTTGGTTTGGTTTCTATGGCTATATGTCTTTCCTAATACCAACCACGTTACAGTGTGGACTGGGAGCTTACAGGGTGGGCAGGGTTGATAAATATAGTACCAACCCAAGATTGGTAGAATTATTACAGTATCAGGCATGATGCTTTGTGGTATCTCTTACAACCTGTTGCATTCTGAGTTTCTTTGATGTCACTGGTGCCAAGCAGTATCAGGCTTTGCTTTTCCCTTAGACAATATCTTATAGAGTGTATGTATAGTATATATATATAGTGCATATATGGGTTATATTGTCACTTGTGCTGAGCTATAACAGCCTTTGTCTTTCTCTTTGACATCATCTATAGTGGTTATAATATCTATATAATATATTATATAGTGTCTATATAATATAATAAGTTGTGACAATACTGATACCAAACTGTATCAGCCTTTTCCTTTCCTCTGGACAACATTGGTGGGAAGAGGGGAGTTTTGGCATATATGGGCAACTGTTGGTATTCACAAAACACCTTACCCAGGCTTGTGCCTTGGAGTGGAACTTTCCAGATGCAGATCCATGTAATTATAAGGTATATAAAGACCCTAAGTATTCTGTATGAAATGAATATTCTGTAATATACTGTATTTTTTTTTTATATTGGGAAGGGACAGTAACTTTAATGTTTGAACGTCCTCATAGACTGTGAAAAAAGAATAATTGCTCCGTGAACCCTTTTTTTCCTCCTTCCTTGATCCCTCAATTCCTGGTGGATTTGTAAGGGTACGGGCATGATATTAGGCATGCCTTGGACATATATACATATATATATATATATATCAGGGAAAATGGATGTTAAATGACAATGATGATCAAGGCATGGTCAGCCGACCAGACACTGCCCACAAGACAACCCATGCTAGCATGGAAGAACGGACGTAAAACGATGATGATGATAATATTATCATTGTCATTTAACATCGATTTTCCCTGATGATATATATATGTATATATATATATATATGACAGTTGATCGACTTTTCGTCAAATCAGACCAAGGAAACAATGTTTCCATTAGTCTTTCCAATTGCTGATACTATCTATCGGTTGCAACTCCAGGTAGAAGGAGCAATGTGAAATAAAGTGTCTTGCTCAAGGACATAACACATCGCCCAGTTCAGGAATTGAACTCACAACCTCACGATTGCGAATCCAATTCTCTCACCAATCAGCCTGATATCATGCCTTTATCATCATCATCATTTTAATGGCTGCTTTTCCATACTGGCATGGGTTTGATAAGATCTTTCTGAGGCAATATTCTAGAGCCAGATGCTCTTCCTGCTGCCAACCTAAAATGTTTTTAAGTTTGGTACTGATTCCACTTATCTTCCCTTGTCAAATTGCAAGAAGTGCGAACATACTGAGTGGGAGAGAGAGTTTTTTAATGTGTCAGTGGTGGATATATCATGGCAGATGTCTATGTAACAATGTTGTACAATAAATAAAGTGATGTTATAAGGGGTTAGCAACAGATGCTGTGTGAGGGCTTAAGTAATGTCTGATACTGAATAGGAGGAGGAAACCCAGCCTCTGTATTGTCATTTCAGTTATTTGGGGAATGTGGGGGATCTTTGTGAAGAATTGTCAGAGATTATTAAGTATTAATATGCAGAAGGAGTGATGTATCCTGTTATATATATATATATACACACACACACACACGCACGCACGCACGCACGAAATGTTATATATATAGATGTTTGTCTAACTCATACAAGCATGAAAAAAATGGACATAAAACAATTGTGTGTGTGTCCTAAGCACATATCATGTCTACAGTTTTAGTTTTCCTTATGAAGAAAAATGTAAAGAAACAAAATCACAAAATCATTGAAATTTTAAAACTTATTTCTGATTTAACATTCAACTCCAAAGTGAGATATAACATTAAAGATGTCCCCACATATCTTCTGTATAATGGTGGCTGTCTGTATAATTGTTTCTATTTTTGGCACAAGCCCAGCAATTACCCTAGTGCATTACTGGTACTTTATCGACTTCGTAAGGATGAAAGGCAAAGTTAACCTTGGTGGGATTTGAACTCAGAATGCAAAGGGACATAACTCTATGCTGCAAAGCATGGTGTCTGACGCTCTACTGATACTGCCAACTAAAATGGTGCTTTGTTTATTTGTGTACTTAACAAATTTTTATTTACCAACCATTTCCCCTCTCCCTCCCCTCCTTAACTATAATTTATTTTCCCTTGTATGACACTTTTCTACTCCAAACTTTCATCTTAAAAATGAATATACTACTACTATTACTACCACTGCTGTTGCTACTACTATTATTACTACTGCTGTTGCTACTACTATTATTACTACTGCTGCTGCTGCTATTACTACCACCACCACTACTACTATTACTACTACCACCACTACTACTACTATCACCGCTATTATTACTACTATTACTATCACCACCACTACTATTACTACCCCCACTACTACTACCATTACCACTTCTATTACTGTTGATAATAATTTCTGATTAAAGCCCATGGCTTGTAATTTTATGGGAGGAGAAAGTCAGTTATATTGATCCCAGTATTTAACTGGTACTTTTTTTGTAAATAGCAACTTGAATATTTGTTAAATATAAATCTTTTAAATACAATTATAGATCATGTGGCCTAGTGGTTAGGGTGTTGAACTCACTGTTGTAAGGTTGTAGGTTTGATTCCTGGACTAGGTAGTGTGGTGTGCTCTAGAGTAAAATACTTTTTTCATCTTGTTCCTTCTACCAAGAGTTATGATCAGCAGATAGTATAAGAAATGGAAACATTGTTTCTTTGGTCTGATTGGACAATCAAGTTCAACTCATGTCAGTATGAAAAGTGGATGTAAAATGATGATAATATAACAGTTTTTCCCAACCTTACCAGTGATTTATATACCAGTATGATTTATACCCCCAAAATATGATATTTAATGTTTTGGTAGTGTATTTGTATATTTGCTGCTATTATTAATATTTACCTTTATCTCTTACAGCTCAGCTTTTGATAATAAAACTATGAAAAAGGTGGCCATCAAGAAAATCTCACCATTTGAACACCAGACATACTGTCAGAGGACATTGCGAGAAATAAAGATTCTTACAAGATTTAAACATGAAAATGTGAGTTGGTCTTAACATTTTTTTATTTATGAAATTGTATTAATGAGGTGGATAGAGCACAAGGTAAGAAAAGGGTAGTGTGCAAGGTATATTATAATCTTGGTTGTTGGTGTGGTGGGTGGAATGTTGGGTGAGCAAGGGTTGTGTTTTGGGTAGAAGATCTTGGTTGCTGTTGTGGTAGATAGAACATGGAGTGACCAAGGGTGGTGTGGTAGATGTCATAAGATCTTATTACTTGTTGAGTTGATAGAACATGGGGTGACCAAGGGCAATCTTCAGGATGTATTAAGATTTTGGTTGTTGGTCTGGTGGATAGAAAATGGAATAATAATGGAATGTTCTGAGTATTATAAGATCCGGGTAGTTGATTTGATTGCTACAGGGCTGTTCAATTCTTTGAAGAAAATTGCATGAATTTAATAAAAGATGCATAAGTGATGAAAAATGGCATGAATAATCTTGAGACTCTTCTTGACACATTGACTCAATGAATCTGCCAATAGCATTGATGACTGATTCAATATGAGGTCTGAAATGTTGACACCCCAAATCAGATGATGTTTGTGCTAGTTATGGTGGACTTCAGAGATTTTATAGTGTTTTGGGGGCATTGATTGACTTTTTTCTTGACTATGTCCCATATGTAGTAGTCCAATGGATTTAGGTCTGGAGAGCTAGGAGACCATATGTGATATGATCAGGGAGAGTGTAACTCATCCATTCTTGTAACCATCCTGCCAGCTCAGTTGGAAATGGTTGCTTCTGACAGGACCCGCTGGAAGGAGTGTTTGAGGACTCTGCCCCCACGACCTTCTCAGGAATAAGTGGGAAAAGATGATCTTAATTGTTGGTGTCTTGGATAAAGATTTTGTCACAGTATTTTGCACATGAGAGATTATACTTCAACATCATCATACAGCCATTTTCCATGCTGGAATGGGTTGGATAGGTTGTTAATGTACTAAAGTCAGTTGATATTCAAAGTTACTGCCTACTTTACGGTAAGACTTATGGATGTTTATTATACATAAACATATTATAGGTGGGTCCTAATACTGAGATAACTATGAACATGTCACAGCTACCTCTGCATACAACAAAACTAAATGTTGCTGATGATGGATGAAAAATCCTGAAATACATGGTACTGATTTAGCTTTGATATGACTACAGCTTAAAATACTCACAGCAAGACAATATGTGTTTAATATATATAAACACATATTACAAATAGATCCATCAACACCTTTATTCTACCATATTGGTACCTCACTACCCTATACTAAAATATATGTGGGGTGGAACAATACAAGGCATGTAATGTATCTCTCTACTCGGTTTGTATGGCACCTACCTGTCCTGTGTTAATAAAGGTAGTGGTTGAATGGAATAAGTGTGAATTAGTGAGTGGTTGAGGTAGAATGCAAGTTTCTTTAGTTAGTCATATATATTGACTGTGTCAGGTTTCATCTTAATGTCAGGTATTCTGACTTGTCTTGTATGTTGTCACAGTATTATGTGAAATTTCTGTTACATTTCAACTTTAGTCTACACTAGACCACCCGTGACCCAACAGGTCACGTTTACTTCAAAACATTTTTAAAATCGTGTTCACTTAAAAATAATTTTTAAATAATTAAAATATATACAGACATGTATATAATGTGAAATGAAAATGGAAGGCCCACATATATATGTGTGTGTATGGATATATATAAATGTGTGTGTGTGTATATATATGTGGGTGTCTGTGATCTATATGCACTGGTCATAGACACACATACACACACACACAACACTACCACCAGCTCTCTTCCATTCTCCTTCTCTGTCTCCTTTCCCTCTCTCTATGTCTCTCTTTCAATCTATTCTGTCACAACCACTATCTCTTCTTCTCTATCCTTCTCTCTCTTTGTTTATGAAGGTACCTGGAAAAACCCCATATCTTGGGAACCCGTGGTCCGATTTATGTGAAACTTGTTTTATTCCATTTGTATTCCCATTTCAGGGGCAACTCCCTTTCTAAGTATTTTCCCCATTATGTGCCCTTTTGGCTGTATTAAATTACAGACAAGCAAGCAAGCAATCACTGACTTTTAGTAATATAGATAGTTACTTCCTCAGTTACTTACTATATTTCAACTACTGTAAGTTACTGTGGTTGAAATATAGTGGTGGTTATATAGACTATTGTGGCTATAGTGAAATATGGTAGTGGTTAGATGTTAACAGTAACCCATTTAATACCAACATACTTGAAACTACTTTGGATTTATAATGCAAAACTACAGGTTTTATAATGTTTATACTCCTTATTTACCCACTTATTCCTGAGAGGCTTGTGGGAGCAGAGTTTTCAAACACTCATTCCAGCGGGTCCTATCAAAAGCAACCATCTCCAGCTGATCTGGCTGGATCCCGAAGCGAGACCAGCCAAGTTCATGGATGTTATCCAACCATCTTGCTCAGGGGTCTGCCCCTGGGTCTCCAGCCAGTTGATTTTGCTTATAAAATCTGTCTAGTGATTCTTTCCTGAGACATTCTAACCACATGGCCATAGTATCGGAGCTGTGATCTCTCAATTCCGAGAAGTAGCAGCCCTACCTGGAGTGTGGAGTGACTTTCTAATCTCCAAGCTATGTACTCTATTGAGTAACCTTACTCCATTCATGTTTATATGAACATTTTCCATCATAATTATATTTTAGAAAATTTTGTTAATGTTCTAAATATCAGCTTTTGAATGAAAAACTTAATTTTATTGAATTCCTTCAAATTTTTGGTTATATTTAAAATTAAATGAAACTCGTAGTTGGTGTATTTCATTAGAAATACTGTAATACAAGTGTTGATTACAAAGTTATTGTGGTTGGAATATGGTGCCAGTTTTATAGTTTTGTGACTAACAATATATAGCAGTGGGAGGATTTCAACATTAGATACAAGGTTTATTTCTTGAAATCATCATCTAGTATCTGCTTTTCTAGCTACCAAGGGTTGGATGGGTTGTCACAGACCAAGTCAGTACTCAAAGCAGTTACTGATCTCTCGGTCGGGAGCTTGCACTCTACCAAGCGCTTGAGCGGGCCAGGGGCCTGTATCTCACTTATAAAATGTTCCCACACTCTACTGATTATTTTTTATCATGCAACCAGCAGTAGAGTCCTCCCAACTACTTTACAGAGTGTACTTGGTGGTTGTATAGAATATAGTGATTAGATGTTAACATTGATTACATAGTTACTTTGGTTGAAATATGGTGGTTATTTGGGATGTTGTAACTGTAGTTCACCTCTCACCATATTGTAGTTTAGGTGGTCTAATTCGTGCCAGTCACCAATCTGGCACTTTTCTCAGACCCACGAAGAATAGGCTTTTTTAGAGATGGCCTTTAGTCACCTCATCATAGCTACAACACTGGGTTGTGAGAGTTTTTTTATGAGCTAGAGGTGTCACCCATTGTTCCATCTCCCCTAGTAGTTTACTGCTGTTGGTCCAGGGTTGCTTAATCATCTGGCAGGTGCCCACTTATATCGCAACTAACCATCATTTCTAGTGACCTTATTGCTATCTGCCACATTGCAACCTATTCTCTAGCAGAACAGATCTCCCCCCCCCCCCCCCCAAAGCAAAGAGGTTGCCATAGGCCACTATGATGAATTGAACTTCCCAAATACCAGCTAGTTCAACATTAGTTACATTGTCACTTTGTTATATAGAATATAGTAAAATATAGTGGTGGATGGATTTTATTATTAAATATATAGATACTATGGTTGAAATATTGTGGTTATGTGTGGTAATTCCATTGGATTTTAACATTAATTATATAGACTAGCAGAGAAACCACCCTTTGGGTGGTTTTCTGCTAGCATGTGTAGTGTGCATATTGATATTATATGCAAATATACATGCATGTAGATATATGTCAAATAAAATCGTAATTAACAATATGCACAGAAATTGAAGAGAGACTGTGTTACACTCCCTTCTGTAATCAGTAAAGTAATCCATGATACATTTAAAAAAGACGATATATATATATAAACTGCATTACTGTGAAATGTAATGAAAACGAAAAAAGAGAAAATTAGCAACCAAAATATAAACCTTATCTAACGATGCAAATATATGAACGTTTACATAAACGATGTAATAAGTGTTCTGATATGACAGACGTTAACCGGAAGTGTAGACATTTTAAAATTTTTAAAGAAATGAATCTTAAAATAAGCAATCATTATATATAAGAATATTTATGTTTAATCAACAGCTATGAAATTTTGTACAAAAATTATGTAATATTCATTCATTATTTATTCAAAGTAATCTAACTTATTTTACTAACAGGATAAAAAAATATATATTCAGGACATAGTCCCACACTCCTCCCTTTATTATATTATGATACTCTGGTTGAGATATTATGTTTATGTGTGGCAGTTCTATTGGATTTTCACATTAAATACATAGATACTGTATTATCTAGACTGTAGTGACAACAGCATCAATCATAACAAAAAGGTTAAGGCCATTTCCAATGTTAAAGCTGGAGATGGTCTTTCAAGCTTTATGACTTGAGGGCCATTTTTGATTTAAGGTTTTTCAACCAGATGCCTTTCTTGGTACCAACCCTTTTAGTCACCTCATACAACACACAAGGATATGGCATTTCTGTTCCAAACTAAATACACACAGTCAATCTAGCCTATAATGACTGTAGTGAAACATAATCATTCTGTTGGGTTTCAACTCTAGTTACATATCCACCACTCTAGATGTTAACAACTATTTAGACTATAGTGATTCATCAATAACATGGTTTTACATTTGTCTTCCATGCTGGCATGTGTTGGGTAGGTTGATACAAGACATGGTCTGAAAACCACATCTCATACATTCCATATATACTGGTGCCACAATAAAAAAAAAAAAAGCACTGACATTAAATGATGATGATGATGACTACTCCATTGATAACTATATTTTAACTACAGTCAATATGGAACGTATGAGGAAGATGTGGTTTTCAGACCATGTCTTGTATCAGATTGTGTCAACCTATCCAACCCATGCCAGTATGGAAAATGGATGTGGACTGGGTACTTTTATTGTGGTACCAGCGCTATCAGTTTATCTTGGTACCAACCTTGCCTCATTTCAACACTAGGATACTCATATCCTTGGTCAGGAGTAATCATCATCGTCATCATCATCACAGTTTAACGTCCATTTTCCATGGGTTAGACAAGTCATTCACGTCAAGAGATAAGTCTGGCCAGTTGGCCGCACTGTACCTTGCTCAGACAGAACTGTAAATTTGGCTGGGATTTTTACAGCTGGATGGCACTGTTATGAGGAGGGACAGGTCAGTTGGCTGCTCCATACCCTGCTCACAGCAGAACCATAGTTTGGGAGCCAGGTGGTCCCACTATAAGGGAGATCTGGCAAGTTGGCCACGCCAAGCCTTACACATAGTGGAGCCGTATTTATTATAAATACATCCAGCCCATTTCAGATAGGAGCAAAAATAAGTTTTGGTAAATAAATGACATAATATTCCTACAGTCATAGCATTAATTAGGAAAGTCATTATATATTTTGTATTTTTATTTGAAAATTCTAGATGTGAAATCATGTGTTGAAACAGATATTATATTTTGGGAAGGTGTTACTGCTAATAAAAACATATCCACCAGATGAGTTTCACTTTGGGTTTTATTACTAGTTAGGTAACTAATCCATTCATCGACTTGTTTAGCAAGCAAATGTTTGGGAGGGGTGGCAATAAAACCACATGCACACACAATAAAACCACACTCACACACACAAAACCACACTCACACACACACACACAAAACCACATATCCACACACACACACTGGTTGTATTTCACTTTGGTTTTATTAATCAATTTGATAATTTGTTAATTACAATTGATTAATTGGTTTGTCCAAGTTATTTCATGCTCTCTGTTTGTCCTTCAGAACTTAATTAACAATAATTGACCCTTTTAAAGTAGCGCAATAAAAAAAAAAAATCACCTTGTCTGTCTCCATTCATGATGTCGACATATTGGTTTCTCTTTTATAATTTTTGGCAGTTTTGCATCCCCAAAATTTCTGCCATTTGAGGAATTGGCAGGAGGACTTGGTCTTCTATAAAAAGTGGCC
This sequence comes from Eledone cirrhosa, assembly GCA_964016885.1. Lineage (NCBI taxonomy): Eukaryota > Metazoa > Mollusca > Cephalopoda > Octopoda > Eledonidae > Eledone > Eledone cirrhosa. The sequence continues at coordinate 322,430,926 of OZ024740.1, forward strand.
ATTATCATCATCATCATCACCATTTTTACGTCTGCTTTTCCCTGCTTGCAAGGGTGGGACGGGAACTGATTCTGGCTTGATTTCTACAGCTGGATGCCCTTCCTAACACCAACCTCATTTACAGTGAGTGCTGGGTGCTTTTTTTGCCGCGGCACCTCCACGACCACTTTGCAGTGGAATGATAGGGACCCCAGTCCCTATCATATCATTTCTACAGTTGAGTAAACTGGAGCAATGTGAAATAAAGTGTCTTGCTCAAGGAAACAACACATCACCCGGTCTGAGAATTGAACTCACAATCTTTCAATTGCAAGGCCAATGTTCTAACCACTAAGCCATGTGCGTCCAATACATGTAAATACCTAATGGATAAAACTTCATCCCTTAACATTCCATATCACGTGAAACCACATTAGCAAGATATACTTTAAAAGAACAAAACAGTACTATGGCTGCATCATATTAAAAATTAAAGTCTTTAGTTTACTTCAGTTTCACAATAATCTGTCCACTATTAAAGGTATTGTAAACATTTGAATTAACAAACCTCATGAAACTACATTAACAAGAAAAGGAAATGTTAAAAGTCTTTATTCTAATACTGCAAATTTTCACAAACTGTCCATTATTGCTCTAATGAACTGAACTCCTTCATCATGCCTGCAATCTTTTCTTCTCAGCCATCCTGACTATGTTGAGAAAGAATAACAGAGGTGTCTAGTCGATTGCAGTGGGAAATGACTTTGTGCACTTTGTGACCAAGATCCCCTACAGATGTTAGACAGCTGCTCATGTGGCCAGACATTTCATTGAGCACACACACCTATCTTCAACTCACCTCACCCCCAGTTAAAGTTGAACATGTGAAACACCCTTAATAGCGTTAGGCATGACAATATCTTAAAGATGTGCCACAAACAGGCCCTCTCAATACTCCATCAAAAACAGGTGGCTAGAAAAGAGAACCACTTGGTCCATTCTCCTTTGCATTGACTGTTTATGATGTTGCCAACTTAGTCCACTTGACTTTCATTGTTTGGTATTTGAATGAAGCGCCACAGGATGGCTGTGTTGATGCTGTCATTGATGATCTTTTGAACAACTTGCTAGCCTTATCACTCCCTGGACTTGAAATTAAATCATCCAAGTCAGATATGATAAATGTGAGATACAGCAAAACTCCATGTAATGCCACTATTCTGCCTAAGGCATATCTTACTCCAAGGACAATGCCTACATTCTCAGCTCTCCTGTCTTTTCAAAATCCATAAAAGAATGGTTGGAAGCTAAACAAGCAGACCTGGGGAGGATAATGGAAAGATTGTGCCTCATTGATACACACCACATGCTCATCCTCTTGAGGAACTCTTTTGCTATTGCTAAACATCACTTTACACTGTTCAATGCACTCTATTCTCATGCAAGACACTTCAACAAACTTGATACCACCATCTATTGTGGCGCCAAATGTATTTGCAATGTTTATTTCAATAACATTTACTGGTAACAGGCAAAACGCTTCAGTGGCCTCAGACTCCACACATCTGACCTTGCACTGTCAGTCTACCAGCCACACCTTCATCAGAAAGGTTTTGCAACCAAATGTGAACCCAGAACTCGAGTCAGTCCTGGCTGTTTCGGTTGAGGATGGCCTTAATGTGCCCCAATATGCAGGATACCTACACAGCTGGGATGATATGAAATACACTTCAACCTGTATTATACACATTGAGTCTTCTTTGGACCAACACCATCTTGCCTTCAATCTGCTTAACAGCCAAACAACAACGTGTGGATTTGCACCTTGGCCTCTGTATGTGAACCATGCTAATGCTGTTGTGGAGCCAAGGCCAGTGAGTTCAGAGTAAATCTGCTCTCTTATTGCATCAGTACTGGTCAATTCCCTTGGCATGCTGTCTTGGATGATGTCATGAGAGGTAGCTATGACAGGGGCTGATTCCCATCACAATTGGAGCCTGCCAGCCTCATAGTGATGGTAACTGCCAAGTGGGATAACCTTTTTCCCATTTCAGGAGGGTAAATCTAATTTGGGATGCCATGTGCTGCTTGTAATGCAGAGGAGTGAGCTTATCCAAAATACTGGGACTTGATTGACTGCTTCTTTTCTGTGCCAGTTACCATAAAGATCTCTGAAGCCCTCAACCTTCAAACTGCTTTTTTTCCACCAACAAATTTAGAGGTGTGCATGCCCCCTGAGGAAGGAGGCCCCATAAGAGGGAGTGGTTGATGCAGGAGGTGTCACTGGCTATTCTTCATGGCAATGCCTTCATCTTGTCTACAGGGTGCAGCAGAGATATACCACCTAGACAGGGGTTTAGAATCTATCTCTTCTTTCCATTATTTCATTCTTTTTCTTTTTTCCTATTTATTATGTGAAATATTTAACTAAATAGAATTTTCCTTCATCCCTTAAAGAAATACCTTAACTAGTAAAGACACTAAGCATTTGAATTAAAACCATTTTTAGATATTTTGTTAAATCATTAGAGGATTTTAAGAGATATAAATAATGGGAACATTTGTATTCTTTTACTGTTTACAGTCACTGGACTGAGGACATGCTCAGGCACTGTGTTATATATTTCTATAACAGTCATATAATTTCCAACAAGCCAAGGATTTACTAAAATTATTTTTTCATTGTTTAGATAGTAGTTCTAACATAATTTAACATGGTTCTTATATAAAATTTTGTTGGAAGATTTTCCATATATACACGAATATAAGGCCCTCCCCCCTCCCCCCATTATGTTATGTCTGAGAAATGGGCAAAAATCCAAACCTTATTTACATAAAATGTGAAGTTCATCAAAATATTGACCCCGAATATGTGAAATTCATCAAAATATTGGCCCCGAATATAAACTGACCCCCTTCTACCATAAATTTTTTGGTCATATATTCCTTGACTTATATTCGAGTATATACAGTAAAGTTAAATAGGAGCCCTTTAAAATGGGTGGTTTTGCTCCTTAAATAGGAATGCTTTAACCCTTTTGTTAATGTATTTTCTAATAAAAGGTACTGCCTATTAGTTTCAAATAAATTTGAAGTATTTGATTATATAACTAACATATTAAGCTGGTGTTTGGAACATAACTTAGGAAAGGTTCTTACATAAAATTATGGTAGAACGTTTTAAGAAATTTAAACACTTTAAAACACTTGTCTATTAAATAGTAAGATCAGAGGCAGTTTCAGGCAGTTTGGTATTAAAGGGGTTAAAAGGATAATTTGGTTCCATAGAACCAAAGGTGGCTTTGACGAGTTGATATCAAAAGGACTCTATAAAGAAAAGTTGTTTTCCTCTGACTTTTGTGTAGCCATATCTTTCTATCATTGATGTTCAAGAATTTAAAACTAAACACTTTTAACCACACCCTGTTGTCTACAGTCCATAGGATTTTAGGGTTTTTTTAAAAAAGAAAAAAAGAGATGTGGGCACTGCTGCTCCTTTTTTTTCATGTCCCTCCTCCTCTTCATCCTTTCCCTCTCCTTTTCCTTCTCATTCTCTTACCACAACCAGCATCACTATTACCATCAACATCATCACTACCACACCTATCACTAACACCACTACCATTATGACCCCACTTCCACCATCACCACTCCTCACCACCACTCCTGCCACTACCACCCTCATTACCACCATTGCCATCACCACTACCATCACCACCACCACTGTCACTACCACCCTCATAACCACCATCACCACCACTCTCAATATCACAATCACTACCACTCTTATTACCACCATTGACATTGCCATCATCACCGTCACTACCACCACCATCATCATCATCGCTACCACTGTCACTACCACCCTCAATACCACCATCACCATCACCACGATACCTCCTGTTTCGTTCCCTTACTCTCAAATATTAGCAATGCAATATTTCATATGTAGCTATCTACATATGTATATATATATATACATACATATATATATACGATATTAACAAATGGAAACTATAATTATAAAACCATATTTATTTCATTATACATATTTCAAGGACACCAAGTTAAATTATGGTGTGCTTTCATCAGATAAAATATAATATAGAGCAGTTTTATAAATAAATATTGATATACTCTTAAAGAATGCAACCATTACTCACATATATATATATATATATATGTGTGTGTGTGCTGTGTTAGATCTCCCCCCTCATAACTGTTAGCTGTGGTATAATACTCCCATTACATGAATCATGCTGTATTATATATCATTGGATATGGTGGAGAGGAAACATTTTGTGGTTGATTCATCAGTTTTTAATGAGTTAATAACTTTACTTATCAACCATATTGAGTTATATTTTATATGCATCTTAACATGTAAAGACTTATTTTCATATTAGATGTTGCTATCAGATTAGACATATGTAGGTTTGGCTGGCTTCCTACATTACATCTAGTAGGAGGTGTCTTAGGTCTCTTAATGTTAACGACCTCAGTCTTATTATATATATGAAGTGGTCGTGTAGGTGTCATGATAAAAAGCACCCAGCCAACACTTGTAAAGTGGTCCTGTATGCGTTGTGACAAAATGCACCCAGTACTCACTGTAAATGAGGTTGGTTTTAGGAAGGGCATTCAGCTGTAGAAACCAAACCAGAATCAGTTCTGTATGAGCATGACATGGCCATCTGACCTAGCATTGCTCATAACAGGACAACTCATCTAACCCATGCTAGCGTGAAAAAATGGACGTTAAACGGTGATGATGATGCTATATATATAAATCAGGATGGATTCAGTTTGAAACTGGCTAGACCATTACTCAACAGAGCACTCGATACTTGGGGTAGTAGAGTATAGTTATATTATTAAGAGTTGGGATCCAACGGCTGAGCTGTTGCCATTTCAACAGCTAGGTTCTGACTCTTTATAATATGTATATATGTATATATACGTGGAAAAGTAAGGAATAGGAGAACAGATCGTTGATACATGTTTATTTAAAACAGCACCTACGTTCGTTTCGCCCGGATGGGCTTCTCAAGGGCATAAATAACTAAAAGTGTTCCTTACATGGCCCGGAAAGTGTTTTTGGAGGTTAAGTTCACGTCAGAGTTCATTCTTCGCAAAAAAGCGTGTATTGATTTTGCAGTAGGTCAAGGGAGGTAACTCTGTCCGGTGTTAGGGCAGTCTTTCCCGGACAAATTTTTTTATCCGTTACAAGATGTGGTTACAACCTTACTATTGTCGATACGTACAGGGTCAGGTAAGCAACGTTTGTTTTGAGACGTTTGTTTGCTGCACCTGCCTGCTATATACATCGTCCCAGTCATTTGGTCCCAGGTTCTATCCCACCACATAACATCTTGGGCAAATATCATTTACCATATCCTCAGGTTAACCCATATCATGCAAGTGAAACTGAGTAGATGGAAATTATTTAGAAGCTACTTGGATGGGCTATACCTGTAATTCAAAGGGCCTGGCTTGTCACACACAGTGTCACAATGAAGCCTCATCGTTTTATAGCCAGATGCCCTTCTTGACACCAACCCTTTTAGTCACTGAATATCCCTAAGAATTATAAGGGTACAGCTATCTTGTGGAAAGCTCAGTTACACATTAATTTCAAAAACAGGCTGTTCCATTAATTGAACAACTGGAACACTCATCAAAACTGACATAGGTCCATTTCATAGGGAATGTATATATGAAGGTGCATGGCTTACTGGGTAGGGTGTTGGGCTCATGTCTGTAATGTCAAAGGTTTAATTCCTAGAATGGGTAGTGTATTGAGAAAGATACTTCATTTCAAGTTAACTCAGCTGACAAATTGAGTACCAACAGCAGCAACTTCTGATGGGATGGAAGTTTGTTTAGGGAAAAGTCTTGTACTCACAGTCACTTAACTCTTAACGTCCTGTACCACGTGAAACCGCATTAGCAAGACATTCTTGAAAAGTACAAAACACCACTGACTGCTTCACATTAAAAATGAAAGTCTTTACTCTCCACACACATGTGTATGTATGTATATATATATATGGTGGCTGCCAACTCGTTTTCGAGTACGGCCACTACTTTATATCCATGTAGGAGAACCCCTACCGATGCGCTGAACGAGTGTGACTTTTTAGTCCAGCCTGCGACATGAAAACTCTGGTACAAACACTACACTTGTGACAATTATTGACACATAGTGCTGGGCCCATGGTACCATGTGACGACAAGTGCAGGGAGATCTCCAGATATAAAGCAATGCCTGTGCCGTGAAGCTTTTATAGTGAGCAAAGCCAGTCCCACTCTCTTAACCAAGATGATATTTACCAAAAAGAAGAACACGTCAACATCATTGGATACCATCAGGGTTGCAGGTGTTATATCAGAGTTTTCCTTCTCCTAGAATTCTGCCTTGACAAAGGCTAAGGGGTCATCTCATATATATATATATATATATATATATATACATACATACACGTGTATATGAGACCACAAGAAACATGGGCAGAGGTGGTGCAAGCAGACCTCAGATCGCTGAAGCTTCCGGAGGAGATGATGAAGGACCCTGACAAGTAGAGAGATGCTGTGCTGAATAGGACCCGTCCCACCCACCCTTGCAAGCATGGAAAAGCGGACGTAAAATGATGATATATATATATATATATATATATATATATATATATATACGATATTAAATAAATGGAAACTATATTTATAAAACCATATCTATTTCATCATATATATTTCAGGGATATCATATTAACAATATGTTATGCCTTCCTCAGACAAAATACAATATAGACAGTTTTATAGATAAATAGATTTGACATACCGTTCAACATCGACTTGTATTTGAAAAAGTTGATTTGGCAAATCAACTTTTTCAAATACAAGTCGATGTTGAACGGTATGTCAAATCTATTTATCTATAAAACTGTCTATATTGTATTTTGTCTGAGGAAGGCATAACATATTGTTAATATGATATCCCTGAAATATATATGATGAAATAGATATGGTTTTATAAATATAGTTTCCATTTATTTAATATCGTAAATATACTCCAAATACTTGTTGAGTGCTTTTATATCAGTTATAAATAT
>OZ024740.1:322443013-322445513 GCA_964016885.1 Eledone cirrhosa
AGATATATTGAGCCGGTCTGAATACCCCCACAGATATATTGAGCCGGTCTGAATACCCCCACAGATATATTGAGCCGGTCTGAATACCCCCACAGATATATTGAGCCGGTCTGAATACCCCACAAATATATTGAGCCGATCTGAATACCCCACAGATATATTGAGCCGGTCTGAATATCCCACAGATATATTGAGCCGGTCTGAATATCCCACAGATATATTGAGCCGGTCTGAATACCCCACAGATATATTGAGCCTGTCTAAATATCCTGCAGATATATTGAGCCAGTCTGAATATCTCCCAGATATATTGAACCAGTCTGAATATGTCCCAGATATATTGAACCAGTCTGAATATGTCCCAGATATATTGAACCAGTCTGAATATCTCCCAGATATATTGAGCCAGCCTTGTTAGTCTGTCTATCTGAATATATAATTTTAATTGCTACCAATTTCCACTTAAAGATTCAGTCATTATTATTGGACTGGACATTCAGTTTTATATATAAATATATGCACACACTACCATTCATGCAAATATTCACATTTTTAGAATTAGCCATTTCATGCTAATTAGAAGACGACAATAATAATAATAGTAACACTAATAATGATGATGATGATGATAATATAAAACAGGTTATTGTACAATTATGCAACATTAAAATGGAATCTAGTTCATGGTATTATATTATTGATACTTTTTTTTATTTTATTTTCTGGGTTTTGTTTCAATCAATACATGGAAAGATTATTTTCTTTTCCTCCTCTACCACCACTAATACTGCTGCTACTACTACTAACAACAACCACTACCACCACTACCACCACCAACAACACTATCATTGCCAACACCATGAATAACAATACCACCACTATCACTACCAACACCAACAGTATTACCACCATCACCCACCACCACTGCCACTATACCTCCACCACCACCCCTGAACTGTTGTTATTTTGTGCCTATCCTATTTAGTTTAATGTTAATTGCACATGGCTGCGTGCACCAAATTTATCATACCAACAGACACATCAATTAAATCCTATTTTACGTTCCAGTACAATCTGTAAAGTCTTCTTCGTTAACTTGTCTTTCTAATTAGGAAAGTACATCCACACTCTTGTTTAAATTAAAGGAAAAAAATATATATTTAACCCTTTCCCTATTAACCTGACTGAAACCACCTTGTGCAAGACACTTCATTTCATGTTGATTCAGTTTACTCAGCTAAAAATAAGTATTGCCAGCAGCTAGGGAAGGGGGACGTGGCCATGGTCTTAAGCTTATGGTCTAATATCCCGACCAGGTGATATATTTCTCCTTGAGCAAGACACTTCATTTCACGTTGATTCAGTTTACTCAACTGAAAATAAGTATTACTTGCAGCCGGGGTGAGGTGGGGAGCTTGTGGTTAGCCATGTGATGGGTTAAAATCCTCTCCTGTGAAGTTTTGTATTGAAATAATACCCATGAAAAGGTAGTAAATTGGCAGAGTTGTTAAAACATTGGATAGAATGCTTTGCAGTATTCTTTCCTGCTCTCTGAGTTCAAATCCTGTCGAGGTCAACTTTGCCTTTCATTTTTTCAAGGTCGATAAAAAAAAAAGTCTAATACTGAAGTTGATTCTTCCTCTATATATCTTTCTTACTTCCTCTCTCTCACTTTCTATCCCTCCCAGGAAGAAATCTGTGTTCACCTGGAGAGGAGATGGGCTCCGCCAGGTTTTAAAGTGCCATAAAAACACTGTATTGATGTACGCCCTTATGAATCCCTCAGCAGTTATGGGACTAAAAAAAATAAATAATACCCATGAGACTGGCTTCATCTAACCCATGCCAGCAAAGAAAAACATGTCAAGCAATAACTCTTAATTGTATTTAAAATTAAATCCATCCATCATAATTTTATCTCAAATCTTGAATTCTAAACATAATCTTAAAAGGAAAAAAAAATTCTATTGAGCTTCCTCAAATGTTTTAGCCTTTTTGATAGCAAACTTCCTTGGTTCTATGATACTAAGATATTTATTGTAGTGTTTGTATTCATCTAAAATCCTTCCATCATAATTTTATGAAAGAACTTCTATTATTAAGTTCCAAACACAAGCTTTAGTTAGTTATATTACTAAATCCCTACAAATTCTTGATTATTTAAAAAAATATTTGAAAATTATATGCCATGTCTTTAATTAGAAATATGGTAATGGAAACATTGTGACATGTAGACTGTATATTTCATTAGAAATATGATCTCAAAAAGGTTAAAAAAGAATTCATTGCATTTATTGCTATATTAAAAAAAAAAAATTTGCTTTATTTTGAATTAATGTATTATGTCTAGAAGATTCTAATATTGAATTACTCATTCTTCTGTCACTTCTTTTTTTTACAAACATGTTATTTTATTTTTTACTGGTTTCAGTCATTAGACTGTGGCCATGCTAGGACACTGCCATTACCATTTACATTACTCTATATATATACCATTGTA
>OZ024740.1:322460513-322465513 GCA_964016885.1 Eledone cirrhosa
TTGAAATTGCACTCAGTGATCCTGTCGGAGCCCCTACATGGACACACTGGAAGAAGACCAAGGTTAACGTGTGTTGATGCCCTAAGGACAGACACTGATCTGTTGGAGATGCAGGAGATGGCAGTGATAATGAGGGACAGAGACCGCTGGAGAGAACTCGTCCATGGATCTCGGGAATTTTACTCGCCCTTGAATACTTTATATTCCACCTCTAGTCTGAAGGTATGGAGAATATATTGTCATCATCATTTTCATGTCTGCTGACAGGTCTACATAAACCAAGTCAGTACTGAAACGGTGGCTACTGATCACTCAGACAAGCCAGGGATCTGTCTTCTCACTTATGTAATGTAGTCTCACATTCTACCATCTGTTCAGGGGAGATTGTAATGTCTTTGAAACAACTGAAGGTCCTGCCAACCCTTTGTTAGGCAAGCTTTCTATGGCTGGGTGCCCTTCGTATCACCAACCATTTTACAGTGTGTTCTGGATATGTTTATCATGTATATCACTAAACACAAGGCAGGCTGTTTTCTGATCTACACAGTGTATATATGTGTGTGTGTATGTATGTATATATATAATATAAGGGTAAGAACGGGATGGAAGAAGTTTAGGGAACTACTACCACTGCTAGCTGCAAAAGGCTTCTCCCTCAGAATGAAAGGCAGACTGTATGATGCGTGTATCCGAACAGCGATGTTGCATGGTAGTGAGACCTGGGCGCTGAAGGTGGAAGACTTACGTAGATTAGAGAGAAACGAAGCCTGCATGCTCCGATGGATGTGTAACAGTAATATACGTGAACGACAAAGCATAAAGGAATTGAGAGAGAGACTGAGCATAAGAGGAATCAAATGCTGCGTGCAGGAGAGGCGGTTACGCTGGTATGGACATGTGATGCGTATGAAGGATGACAGCTGCATAAAAAGGTGCAGAGCACTAGAAGTTGATGGAAACCGCGGAGTGGGGAGACCCAAGATGACTTGGGATGAGGTGATAAAAGCCGACCTTACCCAACTACACCTCTCAAAGTCAATGACACACGACCGTGACTTCTGGCGTCACGCAGTAATACAGGGTACCCGACCTCCCATGGGTACATGCTGAAGCATATAAACAATATGCCCCCCCCCCTCCACCGCAAGGTGGCCGTGGAGGTGCCACGGCAAAAAAGCACCCAGCCCACACTGTAAAGTGGATGTGTAGGCGCCACGAAAAAGCACCCAGCACTCACTGTAAATGAGGTTGGTGTTAGGAAGGGCATCCAGCTGTAGAAATCAAGCCAGATCAGTTCCTGTATGAGCAAGGCATGGTCAGCCGACCAGACACTGCCCACAACAGGACAACCCGTCTAACCCATGCTAGCGTGGAAGAACGGACGTAAAACGGTGATGATGATGATGATGATGATGATATATATATAATGGTGGCTGCCAACTCGTTTTCGAGTACGGCTACTACTTTATATCCATGTAGGAGAACCCCTACCGATGCGCTGAACGGGTGTGACTTTTTAGTCCAACCAGCAACTTGAAAACTCTGGTACAAACACTACACTTGTGACAATTATTGACACATAGTGCTGGGCCCATGGTACCATGTGATGACAAGTGCAGAGAGATCTCCAGATATAAAGCAATGCCTGTGCCGTGAAGCTTTTATAGTGATCAAAGCCAGTCCCACTCTCTTAACCAAGATGATATTTACCAAAAAGAACAAGTCAACATCATTGGATACCATCAGGGTTGCAGGTGTTATATCAGAGTTTTCCTTCTCCTAGAATTCTGCCTTGACAAAGGCTAAGGGGTCATCTCTCCCTGTGATTTTGGATGGCCATTGATTCTTAAGAGCTCCTTTGCCCTTTGACAGGTTTTGTCTTTAGTCCTGCAGGATATCCAAAGTCACCCTCCTCACCAAGAAACCTTGGTGGGGTTTGCCAGTTTAGTCGCCAACGACTCGATCATGAGACAGGTTGTACTGGGATACATGTTACCAGTAGCACCAACTGGTGACCTATTATTGATATTATATATATATATATATATATAATATCAATAATATTAATAAATGGAAAATATTATAAAACCATATTTATTTTATTATACATATTTCAAGGGTAGCAATATCCTCATATGAACTTAATGTTATGAGTTCATTGTGGATAGTGAGTAAATATTCAAAACTCAGGATAAATATGCTAATGAGGATAACGTTAAAACTGAAAAGTACCGTTAAGTTTAGATGCTAGATATATTTTAAATAATTATTCTAAATTGTTTTTTAAAACAAATAACTCATTGTTTATATATATATATATAGAGAGAGAGAGAGAGAGAGAGAGAGAGAGAGAGAGAGAGAGAGAATAAGGGTGTTCAATTTTTAGAATAGGTATACTGTATATCGGAGTGTCATAAAAAGGCATTTAAAAGTACTAGTATCAGAAGCCATGCTAGCATGGAAAATGGACGTTAAATGATGATGATGACGATGATGATGATGAAGGGCAACCAACTGTAAAATGTCTGAAACCACCCTGTCTAACCATGCCAGCATAGAAAAGTGGATGCATAAATGATGATAATATATGTGATCTGGAGGTGTGTAGGATGGATATATATATAAATAATACCACTGGAATCCCCCAATTTTCTCTAGAATCCCTCCATCCCAACTCTTATTAATAAGTACAGTACCAGACAATATGATGATCTGATATTGTTAATCAATGTTGTCCCTATTTACCTGTTGATTGACTAACAAAGTAACTTACCTTGATAACACACCTTTTATCTTTCTCTTTTTTCCCTCTAGATTTGTGACTTTGGTTTGGCCCGAGTGGCTGACCCAGACCATGACCATACTGGATTCCTGACTGAGTATGTGGCCACTCGTTGGTACAGAGCACCAGAAATTATGTTAAATTCAAAGGGCTACACTAAATCTAGTATCCTTTTGTTAATTATTTTGTGTGTTTGAAATACCAGTGTACTCAAAACATTGAAATATTAACTGAATGAGCACTCAGTATATGTGACCAGAGTGTCAGTTTTATTTTCTGAGTTTAAAACTTGCAGTAACTTTGAAGTTTTAGCTATTGCTACATCTAGTGTGTGCATGTGCATATGTTTGTGTGTCTATATAATTTATTTTATTACTTGGACTTTTGCTGAAATACTTTTGTTTCAATCTTATAGTATTGGAGCTGTGATCTCTCAATTTAGACAAGTAGTGACTCTACCTGGAATCACTCTCTGATCGCTAAGCTACGCACTCTATCAAGTAACATTACTCCAAAGACCCTTCAGAGGAATCCCATTTCGGCTGCTTGTATTCATGATTGTATTCTTTTGGTCATTTCCCAAAATTTATTACCATAAAGGGTGGCACGAATACTGAATTGAAGATAGCAAGTTTGGTTTTTCCACCTACCTCCTTTCTTATGACTGAATGCTGAAACTGCCACATTACTGCACCAGCTCCTGCAATTTTTGCACTTAATTCAGCATCATGCCTTTCATGAACATGGCCCTGAGATACTTGAACTTCTTCACCTGCTTTAGTGGAACTTCACTCACATGTAGTGTGCACTATGCAGGCCTCCCTCTATAATTGAAACAATCTCTCGTGTCTCTCTTTTGGAAAATTGGGATCAGCACTCCCTTTTGCCATTGCTTAGGTACTTTTCCAGAGATTCAGGCAACCCCAACTATATCTAGTCAGTAACATCTGGCCTCCTCACTAGTTCTTGTGCCTTACCTAAGGTTCCAGGTTCCATTGTTTACTGTTTGTTCCCTTCCAAACACACTGTGGAGTCTTCAGATACACAATTTTTGTGTGTTTATCCCAGGACATATCGCGTACCCATCACCATAATAAAGGGGTTGTCGGTACTGCCTTTCCTTCAGTGACTAAGCAGTAAAGAAAAAATTACAATTCTTTTATGTTTTAACCCATAACGTCCTGTAATGATTTAAAAGAAAATATCTAAAAATGGGTTTGTTAATTCGTTGACAGATCATAGTGAAGATTTGTAGTATTAGAGTAAAGACTTTAATTCTTAATGTGATGCAGTCATAGTGATGTTTTGTACTTTTCAAAAACGTCTTGCTAATGGGGTTTCATTAATTCAAATGTTTATAGAATTTGTATGAGTGAACAGATTGTTGTGAAAATATGCACTATTTGAGTAAAGACTTCAATTTTTCATGTTGATGTCTTCCTAATGTGTTTTCAGCTGGTACAGGATGTTAAGAGTTAGTCAGTTAAAATTCCATTATAACGAATTTTTCAATATAATAAAAAATTTGTTCAATCCCTGAGGTAATAACAAATGTTCAATTTGTTTCGGTCGATCTTGTTATAAAGAATTTTTCATTACAACAAATTTTTTTATAACAGAATTTCACTTTATCACTTTCTACAACAATCCAATAATTACCTAAAATCTAGCCTACATCAGTTTCAAATTTTGTAAAATTAAGATGTTATTTTAAATTCATTGTTTTAATTAATCCTGTTAAATTTGTTGCATAAATGATCATTTTATTTGAGTTATGTATATAATGGCAATTTGTTATGTATAGAATAAATAATGTATATAATTGGAGTTTATGTATAGAGTTATGTATTATTGCAATTTATTTTATACATATATATATATATAATTCCTTAATGTTTGATCAGTTGATGTGTGGTCCGTTGGATGTATCTTGGCTGAAATGTTGGCTAACAGACCTTTGTTTCCTGGAAAACATTGTATCCTTTTATTTATGTTGTATATTTTTTTGTTTAATACATTGTGTTTATATATATATAATCATCGTTTAATGTCCATTTTCCATGCTAGCATGGGTTAGAGGAGCTGTCCTGTTGTGAGACAAGCCAGGTCAGATCACCATGTTTTGTTCACACATAACTGGTTTTGGTTTCTACAGCTTGATGCCCTTTCTATTGCCAACCACATTAACAGTGCAGACTGGGCGTTTTTTGTTATGACA
>OZ024740.1:322470513-322473013 GCA_964016885.1 Eledone cirrhosa
GCAGAACATTTATAATATTGGATAAAATGATTTGTGGTAATTAGTTACGACTTTCTGAGTTCAAATACCTATGAAGTCAACATTGCCTATCATCCTGTCAGGGTTGATAAAATAAAGTATCAGTTAAGTACTGGGGTTGATATAATCGACTTTCCCTAAATTGCCGGCCTTGAGCCAAAGTTAGGGCAGTGGAATGGCAGTATCGATAGAGCATCAGATACCATGCTTCGCAGCATAGTTTCGGCTCTTTACATTCTGATTTCAAATCCCTCTGAAGTCAACTTTGCCTTTCATCCTGCCTGGGTTGATAAAATAAAGTATCAGTAACACACTGAGGTCGATATAATTGACTTTCCCCAAATTGCCTGCCTTAAGCCAAAGTTAGAAACCATTATTATTATTGGTGGATTGGCAGTATCGGTAGAGGGTCGGACGCCATGATTTGACATAGTTACGGCCCTTGCCATTCTGAGTTCAAATCCCACCGAGGTTAACTTTGCCTTTCATCCTTACGGGGTCAATAAATTAAAGTACCAGTATTCACTGGGATAATTGCTGGCCTTATGCCAAAAGTAGAAACAATTATTATTATTACTATTATTTATTGTATTGTTATTAGTTATTATTTTCGTTTGTGATATTTTCAGCTTTAGACCTTCTTGATAAAATGTTAACATTTAACCCCAACAACCGTATAACGGTGGAAATGGCCCTAGCCCATCCTTACTTGGAACAATACTATGACCCAGATGATGAGGTAAGTCTGTCTGTTTACAACAGATAAACATTTATTAATATATAATACATCATAGATATATAAATCAAACAGCTTTACTGTAACTTTCAGGAGACAATGAAATATTTTAATTTTATTATTTCAACAATTTAAAGTCACTTTAAACATGTTTTCGCCTCCTTGCGGGGTTGATAAAATAAAGCACCAGTAATGCACTGGGGTCAATTTAATCGACTTTCTCTTCTCCCCAAAATTGTTGGCTTTGTGCCTAAATCAGAAGCCATTATTAATGCACTGGGTAGAAAACAAAGTAGAAACATTATAATATATATATATATATATATATATATATATATAAAGAATGGTTTTCTGAAAAATAACAGTTAAATAAGGTGCTCAATACATTAAGCAGAGAAGATACATGGTTTATTCCAGATAGAAATAATTTCTACAGGATTAGAACTGTTTCATTTATTTGAGATCATCAGTAGATAATTTTGGTCAAATTTGGTATTTATATATCTCGAGGGAAGGAAGAGAAGGAGATTATATATAGGAAAGAGGAGCTTTTAACCTGTGGTGGAGTTGTAGAAGGGCATCGTGCCCAAGGAAGGTGTTCTTTGAGAGAGAATGGCTGAAACAGTGGATATCACTGACTGTTCTCCACATTAATGCTTTCATCATCTTGTCTGCAGGACATAACTGAGATATACTATTCAGCCAAAGGTGAAGAGTTTGTCATGTGAGGTGGCATGGCTAATTCAGTGGATATCACAGTTTGTTCTTTGCAACTATGCTTTCTCTATCTTGACTGTGGGGTGTAGCTGGGATATTTTGTCCAGCCAAGTGTGTAGAATTTGCCTCCTCACCATTTCACCTGCTTTTTTTTTCTTTGTCTTGTATGTTTTGTTTAAATACAACCTAATATATTTTATATTTAACCCTTTATCATTTACATTACTCTATATTTACTATTATATTATTTTCATGGTAAAGGTTTTACCTCACATAATATCAAATCTATGAGATTTTGAATAATGGTTAGAATAATACCTTAACATCAGTATAAGTGTTTAAACAGAAAGTGATGAGAGAATTCTGGTGAGATATGGCTGGTTTAAATGCTAAAGGGTTAGAAAACAAAAGTTATGATGTATGTTTTATTACTCTCAGCTATTCATGTATCTTTTATTACTTGCAGCCCGTTACTGAAAAACCCTTCACATTTGAAACAGAGTTGGATGATTTACCTAAAGAAAAATTGAAATGGTTAATCTTTGATGAAACTGTGCGATTGAAGCAACTGACTGAGAATGGAGAGTATGATCCTGGTAATGTGGGATTAAAACGTCCCTCTTTTTGATTTATTTTTTTTAATTTAAAACCTAGTTGGATCACCTAGATATTATAGTTTCTGTTATCACTAAATCTAAATAAATCTCTATTTTATCATACTTTCAATTATAGAATTAAGACCCCTGGGCATATGTTTTAGTTAGGTATCTTAACCCTTTCTAATGTGATTCACAGTTAATTTTGAAAATAATCAAAAATTTGTAAGGATCTAGTAATATAACTTTCTCATTATTTATCTAGTGTTTGGAGTATAACTTAACGAATTTTCTTACATAAAGTTATAATGGCATGATTTTTTCTGGTTGGATGCTCTTCCTGTGACCAGCCACTTTACAGAGTGGACTGTGCATTTTATCATGCTGTTATCATTAGAAAGGCTATCTGTCAACACTAAAGTATCCTCGCTAC
>OZ024740.1:322483013-322485513 GCA_964016885.1 Eledone cirrhosa
TCTACCTGAATTAGAAACCATTATTATTAGGACTGTCTTTTCTCGTGTTTTGATTGGCAGTATCAGTAGAGGGTTGGACGCCATGCTTTCTAGCATAGTTACGTCCCTTTACGATCTGAGTTCAAATCCTGCCGAGGTTGACTTTGCCTTTCATCCTTATGGGGTCGATAAAATAAAGTACCAGTAATGCACTGGGTAATTGCTGGCCTTGTGCCTAACGTAGAAACAATTATTGCTAGGACTGTCTTTTCTCGTGTTTTGTCATTTAAACTTCAATGTTAATACAGAAACCAACCCTACTGATGTTCTTATTTTTGTAGTTGGTGACTATTGGTAGTGGTATTTTCTTGACAAACTTACATTAAATCAGGGTTTCAACTTCTACATTGGGACTGCTTCCCTTACATCTCCTTAATATCTTTGGGAAAGGCAGGAATACCACATCTCATCTCTTCCCTTCCTTCTTCCAAACATATCTAGTAAACCATTATCATCATCATCTGTCTCATTATTATTATTATTATTATTGTACAGTGACTGAATAGATGAAATGCAAAACACTTCTCTTTAGCCATCCACACACACATTCAACTATTATTATAGTTAACTGCATTGTGGTGAATATATTTTCAAATTTCAAATTTCCCAATGCTTTGTATGTCAAACAACCATGTTTACACGTTGCAGACAGATGATTTTGACATCAAGAAATATATGTAAAATTAACTTCTTGTGTGTTTTAGAATAGCTAAAATAACTCTTCCATGATGAAATTGCTTTAGTTTCAACATGGAAGATTAAGTCATTTGCCGGACATGTACAACTGTGGCTAAAACGACTTTTAAACGATATAATTGTTTTAGTTTCAACTCAGTTTCTAATCAAGTCATTTGACAGACATGTACAACTGTGGCTCAAATGACTCTTCCATGATGTAATTGCTTTAGTTTCAACACACAGCCTCAGAACAAGTCATTTGTCAGGCATGTACAACTGTGGTTAAAAATGACTCTTCCATGTTGTAATTGCTTTAGTTTCAACTTGGTCTCAGATAAAGTCACTTGCTAGACATATACATCTGTCGCAAAAATGACTCTTCCATGATGTAATTGCTTTAGTTTCAACACACAGCCTCAGATCAAGTCATTTGCCAGATATGTACAACTCCAATATATGAAAAGATTTTGTTTCACTGTACGTCCATTTTTCATCATTTGGCAAAATACACTCAGGCCTCATAACCATTTAAGATAACATTGTTATTATTATTATTAGTATGGCTGATTGGCAGAATTGTTAGAGCACTGATGCTTCACAGTATTTGTTCTGGGTTCAAATCCCACTAAGGTCAACTTTGCCTTTCATCCTTGATAAAATAAGTACCACTGAAGTACTGAGATTGATTTAATCAACTTCCTTTTCCCCAAAAAATTGTTGGCCTTGTGCCTAAATAGTAATAATTATTACTACTATTATTATTATTAGAGTGGTGGATTTGGCAGTATTGGTAGAGTGTCGGATAACATACTTTGCAGCATTGAGTTATGGCCCTTTACGTTCTGAGTTCAAATCCCACCGAGGTTAACATTGACATTCATCCTTGCGGGGTTGATAAAATAAAGCACCAATAATGGACTGGGGTTGATTTAATTGACTTTCCCCTACCCCTCAAATTGCTGGCCTTGTGCCAAATCTAGAAGCAATTATTATTATTGCCAGTCTTCCTACTTATAGTTTACCTTCAGTTATATTAGTGAGATCATTTTAATTCCCTCCTGTCTTTGTTCTGTTATATATGTATATATAGATATATCCAATTCCTACATCCTTACCATTCCCTCCTAACTTCTATCTATTACAACGTTGTCTTATGTGTACACACACACACACACACACACATATATATAGACCCCAGATCCTGTGATCCCTCTTACATTTGTCTTATATATATTTACATAACAATATTACACAACATTGTCAGCTACTGTCTGGTTTCATATTTGAACAGATCCTTTTATTTGAGACATGTATTTACATCTGTTTTATATTCCTCAGGCCTTTATGTTTACAATGTTTGATCCATTATACGTACATGTGTGTATGTATATATGTACATGCATATATATATATATATATATATATACATACATACACATATGTACAGCCCACAAATCCTACTGTTCCCTCCTACCTTTGTCCTATCTCAACTACAGTGTTATCTTATGTAATTCACACACACACACACACACACACACACACACACACACGTGTCCTGTTACCAAACAACACTACATCTTATACTTTTAAAAAAAAAAACATTGTTTCCCATCTGAAAACAAAAGCACGTCTCTCTCTCTCTCTCTCACTATATATATATATATATATAATCTTCTGACCAACAAAAACAACAAATTTACAAAACATTTACTATGCCTCCCTCCATCTTAACTCCCTGCTCTCTCTTCTTCTGATCAACAAATTTACACAACATTTACTCCAC
>OZ024740.1:322498013-322545513 GCA_964016885.1 Eledone cirrhosa
CAAAGTTGATAAACTAGAATATCAGACAAGTACTGGGTTGATATAATCATCTTACTCTCCTTCAAAGGTTGTTGGCCTTGTGCCTAAATTAGAAACCAGTGTTAGGGCAGTGGGTTGGCAGAATTGTTAGAATATCAGAAAAATACCAACATCTATTTAGTTACAAGTAAAACTTTGATTTCATTCTTCTAGGGTTGATAAATTTCAGTATCAATCCAGTACTGGCTTTGATAGAATTCTCTCTCCAAATTACTGGCATCGTGCCATTAGAGCATTGGGCAGAATGCTTTGCAGCATTTAGTTATGGCCCTTTATGTTCTGAGTCCAAATCCCATTGAGATTAACTTTGCTTTTTATTTTTCCATGGTTGATAAAATAAAGTACCAAATTGCTGGCCTTAGAAAGAATTATTATTGCCACGGTTAACTTTGCCTTTCATCCTTACGGGGTCGATAAAATAAAGTACCAGTAATGCACTGGAATAATTGCTGGCCTTATGCCAAAAGTAGAAACAATTATTATTATAGGTAGATATTTCAGTTTTAACCTTCTTCTCAGCCCCCTATGCCCTCCTTTCCAATCGCATTCTGTTTATTGATCCAGTTGAATTCTCTCAGGTATCCCTTAACTCCATAACCACTCTCACTCTCGCTTTCTCTCCTCTCTCCAGTAAAACAATATAACATCACTAAGTTGTGTGTTAATTATACATTTTACCAATATGATTTAAAAAAAAATTTTTGACTTCACTTTCTCACAGACTTAGAAGCCAGTGGATTAAAAAAAAAACTTTGCTGTGGTAAGAAAAAAATAACACAAGGAAATAGATCCTTTGAAATCCTATTGATACCAAACTGCTTGAAACCACCCCTGCTACTGTCATTTTAAAGTGTTTATATTTATCCCAAAACCTTCCATCATAATTCTATGTGAGAACTTTGTTATGTTCCAAACACCAGCTTAATAATAAGAAAGTTATATTACTAAATCTTTCTAAATTCTTGGTTATTTTTCAAAATTATTTGAAAACCATAGGCAGTGTCTTATATTAGAAATATGGTAATAAAAGGGTTAAAAGTAGTTTATTCAATAATTACCAAATATTTTTTATGTAATTTTCTAGTATATTTTGCTTTCACATTCCTGAAATTGAATCTTTTTCTCTTTGTTTTGAAATATTTTTCTGTACAAATATCTTCCACAGATAAAATATAAAAATATATTGTGAACCAAAACAAATGTTTTCACTTTTAACCAAATCTTTCTGCTTATTGCTCTTAGTTGTCATTCTATTTTTTCATTGACATCAGGAACAAACTGTAATTTCATCATCATCATCACCATTTAACGTCTGTTTTCCATGCTTGTATGAGTTAGATGGATTGTCACATTCTGAGAGTTGACCGGTCAAGTGACCATGTCTTGCTCATATGTTCTGTTTTTGGCTTGATGTTTACGGCTAGATGTTCTTCCTAATACCAGCAATTTTACAGCATACACTGGGAGCATTATATCATGGCACTAGCACTACTACTTTACAGTGTGGACTGGGTGCTTTTTATTGTGGCATCATCCCTACCACTTTAAAGAGTGGGCCAGGTGCATTTCATTCTGATAAATTCTTGTTTGTATTTACTTACAAATTAAATAATTGCTCAATTAAGTTGGGTCCATAAAATAATCTTCATTTTTTTTGTTGGAGACATTGAAGTTAACTTAAACCTGTCTTCAAGCATCTCATATTTTTATCAAATGACATCGCAGTCTTTCAGTGCCATATATATATATATTAGATCCTAGCTATGGCAGATGTTGTGAAGGCATGTGGCCTAGTGGTTAGAATGTTGGGCTTATGATTGTAATATCATGGCTTTAATACCTGGATTGGATGATGTGTTGTGTTCTTGAGCAAAACACTTCATTTCACATTGTTCCAGTCAACTCATCTGAAATAAATGAGAATTGGCAGCAGTAGCTGGCAGTGAACTGACATCCAATCTAGGAGAAGTCTTGTACTTTCATTTGTTTAACACCAATGAAACTGGGATAAGTTTTGGCTTGATAAGCGTCCAGGCTGGAGCAGATTTTTAACTCTGTGGTAGTTTAGAGTCCTGTTCAGACAAGAGTCTTGTACTTTCAGTTGTTTAATGCCAATGAAACTGAAATAACCTCAGACTCGATGGGTCTCTTGGCCTGGGACAGACTTTAACCCTGTGATGGACTGGAGTCCTCTTCTGGGGAAGTCTTGTACTTTCAGTTGCTTATCGCCAATGAAACCAGGATAAGTTCTGGCCTGATGCATCTCCAGGCTTGGGACAGACTTTAACTTTTATGGCTGATGTTAGTATCATCTTTTTATTGAATATTTTTATGATTTAGGCTAATCCCCCTCTCCCACAATTTTACCCTCCTGTCCCCTTCCCCGTGCCCCAATTTGCATTGTTAAACCAATGCTTTTCCTAAATTAAATGATGCTCTTGTTGAAATTCATTATCTAGAATTTCCTGTTTCATGCCTTTTCAATCTGTAGTTTATCTTTCAGATTCAATCAATCAATAATAATGTTTGATACATTTATTTTTTTCTAGTCTAGTTGCTTAAAATAATCTGATTTTTTTTTCTTTAGATGTTAATTTTTTTCTTTTTGTTAAATTTAAATTTGCTATAATTATTGTTGAAGTTATTTTTAATCTAAAAAATTTTACAAATCAAGTTTAAATATTTTGGAGAGACACAAGTATGATTCTAATAATAATAAAAATTAAAATGAAAAAAAACAGTTTCAAAAAAAGGCATTTGAGTCAATTTTGAAAACAAAATATTACTGTATATACTCGTAGATAAGTCATTTTTTCTTTTTGCTATAAAAAAAAATGGGGTGTGAAAAGCCGCATGCGACTTATCTACCAAACCTTGCTCTGGGCTTGAAATCTTAAATAATGAAGCCAAAATATTATAAACATAAATTTGGGTGCGACTTATCTACCGCTGCGACTTATATACGAGTATATACAGGGTATATAATAGGATAAGAAAGCATGTGATGTGTTTGAGATAGAATTTCTTGAGGAATTCTTGTGTGAATATATGAAAAAATGTTTGGAGCTATGGAGTATTTTTTCTTGTTAAAGCTCTCCTGTTATTTCACCATAACAATGAATGAATGACACCTTGTGTTTGTTTCTCTCTCCCCCCTTTTTTTTTATACATCTACTATTGGCTAGATGTTTGGTCACAAACCAAATATATGCTGTTTTTTTTTTTCAGTTTAATCTTTATAACATTTTATTCCTCGCCCCTATCTTGTAAATTTTTTTCCATCCACCCAAACTTCTAAAAAAAAAAAGCAAAAAAAACCCAAAATTATTAAAAAAATGGTGAAATTAATTAGTAAAAAAAAAAACAACAAAAAGATTCCATTACCATTTTTTTTGTTTTTTCATAACATTATCTCGGACTTTTGTTGTTCTTTTTAGATAATATCCTCTACTTTTGCCTTGCTGGTCATTAAAGTTGCTCTCTCTCTCTATATATTTAGCAGTCCTGTGTCTTTTATTTGAAATATTTTAATTATTTATATCATTATTGATGGTTGACTTAGTAAAAATGATGATTGATGATTGCTGTATTTTCTACTGTCTGTCGAGCCACAACGATTTTAGACAATCGACAGAGTACTTTGTATATATGTATATGTGCTGTGCCCTGTAGGGCAGTCTTATGATAATAATAATAATTATACTATTATTGTGAAGGCGCATGGTTTAATGGTTAGAGCATTGGGCTTGCAATCAAAAGGTTGTGAGTTCAATTCTCGGACCGGGTGATGTGTTGTTTCCTTGAGCAAGACACTTTATTTCACATTTCTCCAGTTTACTCAGCTGTAGAAATGAGATGATAGGACTGGGGTCCCTATCATTCCTCTGCAAAGTGGTCGTGGAGGTGCCATGGCAAAAAAAAAGCACCCAGTCCACACTGTAAAGTGGACGTGTAGGCGCCACGGAAAAAAAGCACCCAGCACTCACTGTAAATGAGGTTGGTGTTAGGAAGGGCATCCAGCTGTAGAAATCAAGCCAGAATCAGTTCCCGTATGAGCAAGACAAGGTCAGCTGACCGGACACTGCCCACAACAGGACAACCCGTCTAACCCATGCTAGCGTGGAAGAACGGATGTAAAATGTTGATGATGATGATTGGGAGAATCGGTAGAGCGTCGGACACACTGCTTTGCAGCATAGAATTACAGCCCTTTATGATCTGAGTTCAAATCCCGCCGGGGTTAACTTTGTCTTTCATCTTTACTGGATCAATAAAATAAAGTACCAGTCACGCACTGGGGTTGATTTAATTGACTTTCCCCTCACCCCAAAATTGCTGGCCTTGTGCCTATATAAGAAACCATTATTAGAGTGGTAAATTGGCAGTATTGCTTAAAGGTCAGACATGCTTTGCAGCATAGAGTTACATCTCTTTTCGTTCTGAGTTCAAATCCAGCCGAGGTTAGCTTTGCTTTTCATTCTTACGGGGTGGATAAAATAAAGTACCAGTAATGCACTGGAGTCGATTTAATCGATTTTTTCCCCTCCCCAAAATTGCTGGCCTTGTGCCTATATAAGAAACCATTATCATTACCAGGTGAGGGAGTAGTTATTTTGGGACCTTGAAATCAAGACTACAAACAAAGTCCAACACAACTGCCTTGATATTGTTGTAAAAACAAACAACCCCAACAAGATAGACTCTAGTTAATAATGTGATAACTCAAGACTCCAATGTGGCTGAAAATGAAATGGAAAAGATCAATAAGTTTGTAGACCTTGCCAGTGCTATTAGAACAGAAGTTGTACTAATCGCCATTGGGGCGCTAGCTATGGTCCCTAAATGTCTTATGTCTTTCATCAAAAACCTTGAGATACCTGATTTCATAGGCAGTGTCGAAATTTCTACCATCACCAGCACTGCTAGAATCCTATGTAATATATTGAGCCTCTGAGATCAGGGACTGATTTGAGGCCAATTAACATGCTGCACCTAGCAACTGATTGTTAGAGAAACCTTACATTTAGAGCATCAGACATGGTTAGCAGCATAGAGTCACGACCCTTTATGTTCTGAGTTCAAATCCTACCGAAGTTAGCTTTGCCTTTCATCCTTACAGGGTCGATAAAATAAGGTACCAGTAAGCACTGGTGTTGATTTTATTGCCTTTCCCCTCCTCCAAAATTGCTGGCCTTGTGCCAATAGTAGAAATCATTATTATTATTATTATTCGTAAAGTTACAGCCCTTTATGTTCTGAGTTCAAATCCCGCTGAGGTTAGCTTTGCCTTTCATCCTTACAAGGTCGATAAATAAAGCACCAATAATATATTGGGGTCGATCTAATTGACTTTGTTTCCCCCCACAATTGTTGGCCTTGTGCCTAAATCAGAAATCATTATTTCATCCACATCATTTTAATATAATTAGGCAGTATAATTTATATGAAGTATTGTAAAATATGTGGTTGTGATTATTTGGGGAAAGCCAGTACGGTGCAAGTTAAATATACAAAAGTGAAAACTAGAGTAAAATAAGAAAACACTGTTACCTTACATTTCATGATATTTCAAGGTCAAGACCATTATTTTTTAACACTGAAAGTATAAACTGTGGTTATGTTTTCTTTTTCTTACTTTAGTATTTTACTCTTGCATTATACAGACTTTCTCAAAATAATTATAGCTGAAGATAATCACATATTTTGTCTTTAAAAAAAATGAACTCTCCCTTCAAGAGCAAGCTATGGGCATCCAGCTGTTTGATTAACCAACTGACCTACTGAATGAATTAGTGTGTAAAGTGGTGGTTAAGTATTCCTTAGGCATTTGTACACTTAACATAATTCCCAAGTAGACTCAACATGACATAACATGTGGCAAACTAGACCTTTGAATTACAGGTACAACATATACAAGTATATATAGTAATATTACAGAAAGAGTGATAACAAAGTTGATTAGGGATAGAATTAATCTTGAAGAGATATAGCTTGGCTTTATGCCTGGGAGAAACTCTACTGCGACAACTTAGCATTTGTTGACTTAGAAAAGGTCAAAAGGCCATTGACAGTATTTCATGTTATATGGTAAGCACTCAGGAAGCTAGGGAAAGGTGAATAGCTTGTGGGAGTTGTACAAACCATGCACAGGGATGCAGTCAACACGATGAGGATTAACAATGAGTAGACCAATGAATTTTGTATGTTAGTGGGATTTCACCAAGGATCAGTTCTCAGCTGAGAACTGATCCTTGGTGATCTTATTAGCAGTGGAGGTGGGTGTTCTGAAAGTATTGTAGTCAGAGTGAAAACAGGGTGGAAAAAGTTTAGGGAGCTGTTATCGCAGCTGGTAACAAAAAGCTTCTCTCCTGGAGTAAAGCTTATGTTTGAACTGCTATACTACATGGCAGTGAGACATGGACCCTGAGTGCAGAAGATCTGTGGAATCTAAAATGAAATGAATGTAGTGTATGTGATTGACAGAGACTAAGCGAGCTGAGAGAAAAGACAAGAATATGAGGAATTAAATGTAGTGTATAAGAGAGAAGATTGCTTTGGTTTTGTCATGTGATGCATAAAGAGAGTGAGAGTTGTATAAAAAGGTACTGAGCATTTGAATTGAATAGAACTTGTGAAAGAAATTATGGGACAAAGTTAAGAATAATGACCTCAAGATATGGAACCTCACAAAGGAGATGACACAGGACCAAGTTGATGGACGGTATCCCATTATACAAAAACCCATTCACCAGTACAACTGACTCTGAAAGTAAATATGGGTGTGTGGCTTAGGTGAGTTGAGTGAGGGACTCTGTATAGGTGGAATCCAAAGGGGAGGACCTAATGGTATGGAAGATTGGATTGGATCAATCCGGATCAGATCCAACTGGACCAGTTTGGACCAAATCGAGATCAGACTGGATCGGATTGCTCCAGACCAGATTGGATTGCTTCGGACCAGATTGGAACAGCTTGGAGCAGAACAAAATAGTCCAGATTGGATCAGATCAGACTATATTGGGCTGTGTCAGTTTGGACTGGATTGAATAGATTAATATCTGTTCAATCTGATCTGATAGATGAAGAGATAAAGAGAGAATGAGAAAGAGCGAGAGAGAGAATGCTAAACATGAGATTAACAGCTAAAAATGTATTTCCTTTCTATGATGTGGTAGATTTCATTTGTGTTCGTTTATAAACATGAAAGAATTTCTCCATATATATATAAATATATTCATATATAGAGTAGGGACCCCTCCTTCAGTCATGGGTAATCATGGGATTTGCATATAGAGAGATGCCCTTAGAGGCAGAAGTCCAGTTAGAGTTGTTTGCGGAGAAATAGCGGTCGCCATGCATGCCGGTCTCCCCTCTCTACGTTACCAATGCAGTAGTGTGAAGTGGGGTGTCATACTCAAGAACAAAACACACACATATATATAAGTGAAGGTGCATGGCTTAGTGGTTAGAGCATTGGGCTTGCAGTTGAGAGGTTGTAAGTTTGATTCTCAGACAGAGTGATGCATTGTGTCCTTGAGCAAGACATTTTATTTCACATTGCTCCAGTTCACTCAACTGTGGAAGTTAGTTGTGGCATCACTGGTGCCAAGATCTATCGGCCATTGCCCTGGACAACATCAGGGGTGTGGAGAGGGGAGACTGGTATACATGGGTGACTGCTGGTCTTCCACAAACAAACCTTGCCCAAGTTTGTGTCTCGGAGGGAAACTTTCTAGGTGCAAAACCATGGTCATTAGTGACCGATAGGGGGGGGGGGTCTAAATATATATATAAAGTGGTTGTGTGGATGTCTTGACAAAAAGCACCCAGCCCACACTGTAAATGAGGTTAGCGTTGGGAAGGGTATCCACTTGCCAGAAACAGTTCTATATGAGCAAGACACGGTCATCTGATCTAACTTGCTTCTAATGGGACAACCCATCTAACCCATGGTAGTGTGGAAAATGGACGTTAAATGATGATAATGATGATGATGATATATATAATTATGGAATGAAGCTTATGGAATAGAATGGAAACACCTTCGATCGTTTCCTCACTCTCTCAATAATATAATTATGTCTGAATTATTAAAATTCAAACCCAACCGATTAGAGTGTACACTAAAACGTTAATCTGTGAGGAAGACGACTTCGTGTATGTATATATATATAGTTAGAATGTGCTTCTGCAGCTTCCATGTTCCAATTTTTACAAAGAAAGCATTGGTCAAACCAGGGCTATAGTAGAAAACACTTTCTCAATGTGCCATACAGTGGGAAGTGACCCCAAAATCATGTTAATTGATCTCCTTAACCATAAACCCATGTCTTAGTCGATACAGTTAGTATCATCATGATCATCAACGTTTAACGTCTATCTTCCACGCTAGCATGGGTTTAGTGTGTAGTTTAGTAATTAGTTGTGTGTAATATGTGTTAGGAGAAAAGAAAAAGAAATGAAAGTCACAATGTATGTATATATTTATTATATCACAGCCATATATATACAGTTTCAAAACTTAGGACCCCTCCGTCTTCCTGTGTATTTAGTGTCTGGTCGAGTATCCCTGAAAATAGAAAATTTATATTAGCTCATGGTGTAATTAATACAGTAATTAGTACATATATATACATACTTGTTGTTTATATATACTTATGAATAATGGTGTATATATATTTTTTTTAGTAACCATAAAACAACACTAGAAAGCAGCTTATAAAATTTAAATCTAAATTTAATTCCAAAGAGAAGAAACTGGAACATTTTTCTCTGAGAGTTCATTATACTCTGAAAAAGGGAATTTTAAGTCCCAAAATATTAGGACGAAAGAAACAATAGCAACAAAACAAAACAAAGATTACCAGGTCAGTTACTTTTTCGTTACCTCATCTTACAGTCCATTTTGCATTGTTTAGCCATACATTACTTTCCATATTATATATTATACTAGCTGAATGACCTGGCGTTGCCCGGGTTACTGCTGTTTTTATTCAGATTAGGAAACAATAAATATGAAGAATTTTTTTTTCTCATATTCACTTTACATAAAATATGTCAAAGTTGTAATGATAATAGAATTTAGAAATGAAAATCTCTTCAACCCGGAAACCAACAAAAATCACAAAAAAGGAACACAAAAAAAATATATATATTAAGAATAGCAAACAGAAATCGTAATAAATTTTCTGTCGAAAACAAAAAACAGCCAAAAAACAGGTTTTTTTTAACGGATGATAAAGTACTGTAAAGTTGTTGGAAGAGCCTGATAGAATGAGATGAGCAACAGCCAGAAGCACAGCAGCAGCAGTATTTCGAACTGTCCACCATTTAGGGTCGTAATCTTCAGTTTCGATATCAGATTTATGAGAGAGGTATATCGTGAATTATTGAGTTTTATCGATTTTTTGGCGTAATTGGGGATCAATTTTAAATATATAAATTCTGCATGACCTAATTGAAGCTATTTCGAATATTGATAAGTAATTTTCCATTGAAGGAGGTGTTTTTTTTTAATCGCTCTGGCAGCTGCGGTGGAGGCGGAGTCCTTGGACCTTCGGATGGCTGTCTGTATCTCGGTCTGGGATGCTCTGGCAGCTGCCTTGGAGGCGGAGTCCTTGGACCTTCGGATGGCTGTCTGTATCTCGGTCTGGGATGCTCTGGCAGCTGCCTTGGAGGCGGAGTCCTTGGACCTTCGGATGGCTGTCTGTATCTCGGTCTGGGATGCTCTGGCAGCTGCCTTGGAGGCGGAGTCCTTGGACCTTCGGATGGCTGTCTGTATCTCGGTCTGGGATGCTCTGGCAGCTGCCTTGGAGGCGGAGTCCTTGGACCTTCGGATGGCTGTCTGTATCTCGGTCTGGGATGCTCTGGCAGCTGCCTTGGAGGCGGAGTCCTTGGACCTTCGGATGGCTGTCTCCTGGTCGGTTTCTGCGGCACGGGAGGCGGCGGTTGAAGCAGTGTTCTTTGACCGTCTGGTGGCTGTTTGCTGTTTAGTTTCGGAGGCCCTTGCAGCAGCAGTAGTTGCAGCATTCCTAGCCCTACGAAGAGCTCTTTGGCTGTCACTCTCTGCTGCCCTAGAGGCGGCTGTTGCAACTGCATTCCGACAATTACGAATGGCACGATTCGAAGCGGTAACCGTAGATAGAAAGGCGCTGGGTTGGGCTATGCTAGGGGTACTTAAGTTTGAAAGCGAAGTAACAGGGGTTTGTGGCCAAAAATGCAGTCCGGCATCTGTAGACTGCTCATTCAATCGCCTCTTTTTTGAAACAACAGACGATGTTTTCCTACGGCTAAGGGTACTCTTTCTTTTCAGTGGCATGGTTGCAATAGTACAGTAAACAGTAAAGGGGAAGCAGGTTTAGAGCAAAGGCAAAAAAGCGAAGGTGATAAGCAGTATTTTGGGGAAGGTAAAAAAAAGTGACAAATTGTTACAATTTTAAGCAAGAAAAAAGTAAACAAAAAACGTACTGGGAATGGCAAAGTACGAAAGCGAGGTCACAAAATGTAATGCAGTGAGAGTGAAGCACACGTCTACACAGTAGCCTAACCAAGTAGCAAGTGTAGCATTTGAAAACCAAAGCTTTGCAGGCCACTCAAATCAACGATAAGAGTCTGCAGAATTTTTTGATAGCAGTCTTGCCAAAACAGAATAAAAGCTGCCACCTCCAGCCGTCCAGGAAATTTTTTTTTTGATTCAAGGCGAAAATTTGTCCACTTCTCGACCGAAAGAAAGCAAAAACTGACTCAACTGGTTTGTGTCACGTGAAGCTGTAACTATAGCAACAGTGGTTCCCTCGGTCTCAAAGACCAAAGTAAGTGGAGAGGGGAAGGTAATGTTACTGTAACACCAACAGCGTCTCTCTCTATATTCCTCGCTCAATAAAGAAGGGGGAGGGGGAAGGTAATGTTACTATAGCAACAGTGGTTCGCTCACTGACCAAAGTGGAGAGGGGAATGTAATATTTCTGTGACACCCAAAATTTCTCTCTCTATCTTCCTCTCTCTCTCTCTAAAGAAGGGGGAAAGGGAAGGGGAAGGTAATGTTACTATAAGACCTGTTATTCCTGTATCTCTATATACGAAGTGGAGATTCGACCTCGAGCTTCACTCTCGACCGAATTTCGAAATGATTCGAGCACGTCAACAAAATTTAGACTCTTTTCTACCCATATTAGCAAAAAACTCAAAATAAAAAATGTTCACGCGGGCATAAAATGCAACCTCAACTCCCGATTTCACCCAAAATAGACAAAAAGGTGGATTGCGAGCCCCTGGGGGGACCTATCAAAAAACAAAGTAGCCTAAGCAATGTAAAGGGTCATGAGGAGTGATGTATGCAAATTTGAGCGAGATCGGGCGAGCGGTGTCAACACCAACCTCGAATAATGTAGCATCCACACACACACAGACAAACACACATCCTCTGTTTTATATATATAGATACAATGCTTCAAGCAAACTACAATATTTTATTAAATAATAAACAGTTATATACATTGATGAACATTGGCATATAGTTCTTTATCAACAGAACAGTAAATAGTAACAGTTATATGCACTGAACAATAGTGCATAGTTCTTTATCAATAGGACAGGAAATAGTAGAGTTATATATATTACCATAGGACAGATGGGCATTAACCTGTTGATTGCTGCATATATTTTACACAGCTACAGTTGCTGTGCTGGTTTTTTTTTTCCAGTAAAATGACTATTTTTTTTTTAAACAAACATTTATTAACCACACAGATCTGAATGATTGACAAACGTCACATCAATAAACTAGTAACGCCATCTAGCTTTGAAGTTATGAACTGTTGGAAACAAGTTCATAACTTGGAAGTTATGACTAATGGAAAAGAGTTCAAACATGTTAGGACGAGTAATCTCGTCCGTGGCACTGGAATGCATACATGTTAGGATGAGTTATCTCGTCTACGGCACTGAAGAGGTTAAGGCTAAGCTTAAACTATTTTGTCATTGAAACAGTTTTGGTTTGACCATAGGTTCTATTTGTCTTTATAAACTGGTTTTGTATAACAATAAACAGATATTTATACACTTAGTTATACACACTGGATGTTACTAAGGGCCAGCAGGTGGTGTTAAACAAGGTGACAGTTTATGTCTACTACTTTAGGGAATATATTTATTGAAGGGACAAGTGGTGGTTTTAAACAAGGAGACATTAAGTCTGCCTCCTTCGTGGACATCATTAATATAGGCGAGGTGGTGATGGTGATAGATTAAGTCTACCTAACAAGACATTGGTGCAGGAACCCTGACCAGTCCGATGGTCAGTAATTCAGTATATATGAATGTAATGTCTCTCAGAAGGTCACCAAAATATATACAGTTCTGATGATGATTCTAGTAATGATGATGGTGGTGATGATGATGACTCACCTTCCCTGTCTCCTCCTTCGATCTTTCTTCTCCTGGATCCAGTCTTTGCTTTTCTTAGGATTTTTACATTTCCTCAGTTGTTTGACCCTTTCACTGCAGAAAAAACAAAAGTTTGGTGTTACAAAAAAATTGGGAAATTAGAAATTAGGTGCAAACATGAAGTTGAATATGAAAATTCCAAGAACTGGCTTAGGTCAAAACATCTTCCTTCTTTCCTCCTCTTTCCCATAGTGCAGGGAGGACTTTTCAGTTGTCTGAAGGGCACAACAACTTCCCTAGAGTGGGTGCCATGATATAATGTGGTCCCTGGCCCATATATCAGGAGTGTGGCCCCAATTGAGTGCTGAGATATTCAACCTATGCTACCATGGAAAAGTGGATGTAAAACAGTGATGATGATGATATTTTGCAGTTCTGTCCTTTTACTCTTTGAATTTGGCTGCTTCTATGTCATCTCCCCTCAGGCACTCCTAGCTTGCTGGTCCTCTCATCACCCAAGGTCTCACATTAACCATAACACCTAGTCCTTTTACCCAACATAGTTGGCTCTCTGGAATTCCCTCCTGGCTCATATCTTTCCTACAGGTGTGGACTTGCAACAGTTTAAGTGGAACATCAACAGCATCAAACTTTCAAGTGTGAGAGGGCCTGAGAAGGCTTGGGCACTGCACATTCCTCCAGACCTACCAAGCACCAAATTCTCCAATTTGAGAGGGCCTGTGAAGTGCATGGGCACTGCGCACCTTTTTCTTGACCTAACAGGTAAAACAATATCCTTACCATCACCGTTTGATGTCTATTTTCCTTGCTAGCATGGGTTTAGATTGTTGTCACATGTTTGAGGCCAGACTGGTCAAATGATTAGATCCTGCTAATATGCTTTGTTTTGGCTTGTTTTCTACAGCTGGATGCCGTTCCTAATGCTAGCCACTTTATGTGTACTGGGAGCATGGTTTCTATGGCTGGATGTCCTTCCTAACATCAACCATTTTATAGAGTGTACTGAGAGCATTTTATTGTGACTCCAACACTACCACCTTACAGGGTGGACAGGATGCTTTTGTAGTGGCACCAACACTATTTCATTATACCACTAGAGTGCTCAGTGAAAATGGACAGGCTGAGGGGGGGAGGGGGGGGGGGTTGAAGTTGGAGTACTGTCATTGTAATGCTGGAAGGGCAGAGGGATCATGGTGGTGCCTAACTTCCTTTGGATGTCTAAAATGGAGTATTTATATACTGCTTGGAGCAAGTGGTTGGGTGGGTGGATAGTGTCTATAAAACAAAAACAGCAGTCTGATTAGTTTTAGTAACTTGTCAACAACTAACTTATATACATATAAAAATGAGAAAACTCATCACTAGAACAGTCATTAAAACAGCCAAATGCTGTCAAAGACAGCGATGGCCAAAAATGCCTCTGAGGACAGTGACCAGCAGCCAGTGGTCAACAGAGAAACAATAACAGGATAGTGAGAGAAACAAAATAACAAGCTGTGGTGTCTGTCCTAAATAGAAAGCTAATCATAGCTATGATATAGTTAAATGAAAAACATGGTTGTCTCTGATCGAGACAAAGTGAAAGTGTATTTGAATACATACACAAATGAGAAAACTCATTGCTAGAACAGCCGTTAAAACAGCTAAATGCTGTCATCAGCAACATTTTACATTTTCTTTCCATGTTAGCATGGGCTGGAGGGGTCATCACAGTCTGGGACATAGCTATGTGTTGTTCATGTCTTCCATATTTTTGCACCAACAAAATGAATTACTGAGGACACGGTGGTCTGGATATATCTACTGTACAGTAACACTGGGATTCCAACTACAACATCTATGACATCATCATTTAATTCTTGTTTTCCTTGCTAGCAAGGTTGGGCATGTCATCACAGACCAAGTGCATTTCAATTGGAGCTACTGGCCTCTTTGATGGGCCGGGGGCTGCATCTTGCTTACAAGCATTTGCACACTCTACAGAATGTATTGGGTGCATTTTATTGTAGCACCAGTAGTAGGAAGGTTGTCATGTCTCTCATACAACTGAAGAGTCCTCCTAACCCTTTGGCAAGGTTTCTTTGGCTGGATATCCTTCCTATTACCAACCAATTTACAGAGTATACTGGGTGCACTGAGAGGTTGTTGTGCCTTTAACAAAACTGAAGAATCTCCTTGACTCTTTTTTGGTATTGTTTCTACTGCTAGATGTCCTTCCTATCACAGAAGTCTATAAAATATCAAATTTGAATGTTACCGTTTACTGGTGTAGTCAACGTGGTTTTCAGCAGAATAACCTTCTTCAGTACCGAGACCTTTAGGAAGCTGTTGAACACCACCAGAAAACAAACAGAGGAATATCCTGAAATAAATAATAACAATATATTATTGATGTGGTTCATTAGATCTAATTGTTGGTTTGAACAATGAGAAAAACTGGGCATAAGAGGAATCAGATGTAGTGTGCAAGAGAGAAGACTGCACAGGTATGGACATGTGATATTGGTTGAGAAAAACTGGGCATAAGAGGAATCAGATGTAGTGTGCAAGAGAGAAGACTACACAGGCATGGAGAGGCAATGGATATGGATGATTATTATTGGGTGAAAAAGTGCCAAGAGTTCTCAGTGGAAAGTAGCTGCAGTAGAGGACGACTGAAGAAAAGCTGGGCAGGGGTGAGGAGAGCTTATCTGAAATTGCTAAACCTCACAAGAGATGATGAAGGAATATAACAAGTAGAGGCAGGGATGTGCTGGAGAAGACTTGTCCAACCCATGCAAGCATAGAAAAAGAGATGTATAATGATGTGTCTAACTGTAATATACATCTATTACATATATATATATATACAATACATGATATCATAGTAACTCACAATACAGTGACATAGTATCAACATAGACCATGTCTTTCATTAATGATTTATTGATGTCCATGTAATCACAGACAGACCTCTCAATCTTCACACTCCAGCAGAACCTCCAAGATAAGACAGCTAGAGAAGAGGAGAGGGTTGTGGTCTTGGTGGAGTACAAGTGAACACACACACACAAAATTAAACCCAGAAACATCATTATCATAATCACCATTTTCCATGCTAGCATGTGTTAGACAGGTTGCCCTGTTGTGAGACAAGCCAGGTCTGATGACCATTACTTGCTCATACAGAACTGATTTTGGCTTCCTAACACCAACCACATTTACAATGTGGGCTGGGTGCTTTTTGTCATGACACCTACACGACCACTTTACAATTGTAAAAAAACAGAGACAACATAAACACTCACTTTTTTGCCTTGGTACTATTAGGGTAGTCAACAACCACACCACCTAAAAAGCCAGCTTTCATTGCCTGTTGTGTTATTAATTCCAACTAAAAAACAAATGGTTAAGAAGAAAAATCATTAAAATGTATATCAATAATTCTTTCTTTGTAACATTGGCATCAGTAACTTGAAGGAAAGGGAAAGTTTATTATCTTGACCCCAGAAGGATGAAAGGAAAAGTTGACCTCAGTGGGATTTGAACTCAGAATGTAAAGAGATAGAACAAAGCATTTTTTCCAACACATGATTTTGTCAATCCACACCTTATAATAATATCAATAACTAGCAGTGGTACCCGGCGTTGCACGGGATAAGGTATTTTGCTACGCAGGCCGCCAACAGACCTAATCATGGAAAAACTGCATGCTTGGACAATGATGACTGGATAATCTTTAACATTTTCCTCGGGGATCAAGAAAATGAATTTTTTTTTATGTGCATAATATGCCTTTAAATTTCGGGAAAATCGGCTAGACATAACGCCTCCAAAAAGCCCTAAGAAGCTGAAAAAATGAAGTTTTTTACCTAATGCGGGCCCTAGGCCATAAGAAAGTTGGAGTTTCTTTGCTTACGGCATGAAGAAGAGACTGACTAATACATAGTTACAATTTCAAGGAAATTGGTCTGACATAACGCCTCAAAAAACCCCTGAAAATCTTTAAAAACGCAGTTTTTCACCTAAAGTTGAATTGTTGTGCATAACACTCCCTGCAACATAAGTAAGACACATGAAAAGTTTGAAAAAAATCGGTTGGGTACTTCTCGGGTTTTAGGGATTCAAACTCACAAACACACACACACAGACAGACATCCTCAGGGAAGTGACGTAATGTAGACAGACAGATATTTATAAGGGCACAACGTTATATGTATGTATCTATCTAAAAAGAGAAAGACTAAGAATTATAGAGCGAGATCGCTAAATCGCCTAATGTGGTCCCTAAGGCATTGAAAATTTTAAATTGTTTTTGCTCAGAACACTCCCTGAAACATAAGTAATACATGTGTAAAGTTTGAAAACAGTCGGTTGGGTGGTTCTCGAGTTTTAGGGATTCAAACTCACACACACACAGGTGGTTTTCTGCTTGTCAATACATATTTAACACACACACAAACACACAAACACAAACACAGACACACATACATATATATATACATATATATACACCCATGTTCATATTTTGAGATGCATTATTCTCAAATCAGATTATTATCTCTGACAGGAAGAACCAGTTTATAATTTTTAAGAAAAATTAAGCATACAGACATATTTTAGGAAACTTATGAATTCCTGTACACACACACACACACACAGACAGACACACATGCATACAGACACATACGCTAACACACACATACCATACACACACTCATACATACGCACATATGCACACACGCTAACACACACATACACACTTAAACCTATATATATGTATATATATAGAGAGAGACACATAATATACATATATATATATATTTAATATATTATATATATACACACACACACACACATATAACACACTCATATATAAAACACACACACACACATATAACACACACACGCACACACATACACACACACATATAACACACACACACACATACACACACACATACACACACATACACACATATATATATATATATGCTCAGCCCCAGTGAGTTGGTTAAAACACCAAAAGCCAGTTTTAAAGTTGTCGTCTGTAAATTCAAAGAACTCGGCTGTGTCTGGCTAGATCTCCATGGTAACTACTCCAAGGTCGCGCGTGCCATGGCTGGGAACGCAGGTGTCACGTGCTGGCCTAGAACGCTGGTTGTTGGAATCAGTGGTTGACGACATAACATATATATTATATGTGTGTGGAATAGTATAAATATTTCTTCGTATTTACTAACATATATATATATATTTATTAAAATAAAAGATTAAAGTTTAAGCAAAGAATCGCTGCTTTCACCCTTAACGGGATCTTCTGAAACTAACCAATATATATATATATATATATATATATATATATATATATGTAGATAAATCTACCAAAAGTTTACGGTAGTGTCCAAATCTATAGAATATGCATACCAACTCTAACACATATATATCCTAGAAACGATCGTAAAATGATGAATTTTTTTTAATATAAGGAACTGTTTCTTTGTTTATTCATTATTTTATTAATATATATATATATATATATATATATATATATATATTCCTGGTGATTTCTCAAGAATGAAACAGTTCTAGTCTATATATATATATTACACACACAGAAATGTATATATATTTCTGTCTATATATATATATATATATATTACTTTAGGAACAATAAGGTAGATGAAGCAGTCAAGGCCAAGAGACAGGCATGGAAAGAATGGAAGAACGGGGGGAGCAGGGTACATTACATAGAGACCAAGAGGGAAGCTAGGCGACAAGTATACTTAGCTAGGAGGGAAGCAGAGGATAGAAAATTCAAGCATGTTTTACAACGTGAGGACCAGAAACAGGAGGTATTCAAGATTGCGAGGCAGTGTGTCAGAGATAGTTGTGATGTCATTGGAGAGAAGTGTATCCGGAATGATAAAGGTGAGCTTGCCCTCACAAGTGCTGAGAAGAAAGATGCATGGAAGAGTCATTGTGGTAGATTACTAAATGAGGAGAATGCATGGGAAGAAGAGACCCTACCCCACGTAGACCCTATAGAGGGACCAGCAGTACAAGTCAGCGGCAGCGTAGTAAGTAAGGCAATCAGAGATATGAAGATAGGGAAGACAACCGGTCCATCGGGTATAGCTGCCGAGATGCTGAAGGCATCTGGGTCTGTAGGTCACACTATAACCACACGTATCGTTAACCAGGTAATACTAGAGGAGGCCATACCAAAAGATTGGTGCAGTAGCATCATTGTCAACTGCTACAAAGGTAAAGGCGATGCACTAGATAGAGGAAACTATAGAGGTATAAAGTTGATGGACCAGGTCATGAAAGTAACAGAAAGAGTTATAGCACAGCTGATTAGGGACCGGGTGAATATAGACGAGATGCAATTTGGGTTTGTACCAGGGAAAGGCACCACTGATGCCCTCTTCCTTGTGAGGCAATTACAGGAAAAGTACCTAGCTAAAAGTAAGCCACTCTACTTGGCATGTGTCGACCTTGAGAAAGCCTTTGACAGAGTTCCACGTGCAGTAATCTGGTGGGCTCTTAGAAAACTAGGAGTAGATGAATGGCATGTGAAAGCGGTACAAGCCATGTATAGGGGAGCAGTC
This sequence comes from Eledone cirrhosa, assembly GCA_964016885.1. Taxonomy (NCBI): domain Eukaryota; kingdom Metazoa; phylum Mollusca; class Cephalopoda; order Octopoda; family Eledonidae; genus Eledone; species Eledone cirrhosa. The sequence continues at coordinate 322,517,051 of OZ024740.1, forward strand.
AGCAAAGTTAGGATTAGCAATGAGTATAGCGAGGAATTTAGCGTACAAGTTGGGGTCCACCAGGGCTCTGTTCTTAGCCCTCTCCTGTTCATCATAGTCCTGCAGGCAATAACGGAGGAGTTTAAGACCGGATGCCCATGGGAACTCCTGTATGCTGATGACCTCGCACTCATAGCTGAATCTATGGTAGAACTAGAGAATAAATTCCAAACCTGGAAGCAGGGACTAGAGAGAAAGGGCCTCAAAGTCAACATGACAAAGACTAAGGTCCTTATAAGTAGACGAGAAAACAGAACCCAGATCCCCTCAGGGAAATGGCCTTGCTCAGTATGTAGGAAAGGTGTAGGTAGGAACTCCATTCTCTGCCCCAAATGCAAACAATGGGTACACAAGAGATGTAGCGGGATCTCAGGAAGCTTAATTAAGAATGTAGGATTCACATGCAGCAGCTGTGCTGAAACAGCAAGCAAACAGCCACAGGAAACAAGTACCACCAATCTCTGGGAGGGCCCTGTAGCAACAGTAGACAGCTTCTGCTACCTAGGTGACCGAATTAGCAACGGAGGTGGGTGCTCAGAAAGTACAATAACTAGGGTAAGAACGGGATGGAAGAAGTTTAGGGAACTACTACCACTGCTAGCTGCAAAAGGCTTCTCCCTCAGAATAAAAGGCAGACTGTATGATGCGTGTATCCGAACAGCGATGTTGCATGGTAGTGAGACCTGGGCGCTGAAGGTGGAAGACTTACGTAGATTAGAGAGAAACGAAGCCTGCATGCTCCGATGGATGTGTAACAGTAATATACGTGAACGACAAAGCATAAAGGAATTGAGAGAGAGACTGAGCATAAGAGGAATCAAATGCTGCGTGCAGGAGAGGCGGTTACGCTGGTATGGACATGTGATGCGTATGAAGGATGACAGCTGCATAAAAAGGTGCAAAGCACTAGAAGTTGATGGAAACCGCGGAGTGGGGAGACCCAAGATGACTTGGGATGAGGTGATAAAAGCCGACCTTACCCAACTACACCTCTCAAAGTCAATGACACACGACCGTGACTTCTGGCGTCACGCAGTAATACAGGGTACCCGACCTCCCATGGGTACATGCTGAAGCATATAAACAATATGCCCCCACCGCAAGGTGGTCGTGGAGGTGCCACGGCAAAAAAGCACCCAGCCCACACTGTAAAGTGGACGTGTAGGCACCACGAAAAAGCACCCAGCACTCACTGTAAATGAGGTTGGTGTTAGGAAGGGCATCCAGCTGTAGAAATCAAGCCAGATCAGTTCCTGTATGAGCAAGGCATGGTCAGCCGACCAGACACTGCCCACAACAGGACAACCCGTCTAACCCATGCTAGCGTGGAAGAACGGACGTAAAACGGTGATGATGATATATTACACACACAGAAATGTATATATATTTCTGTGTGTATATATATATATTTCTGTGTGTGTATATATATATATATATATATTACACACACAGAAATGTATATATATTTCTGTGTGTATATATATATATATTACACACACAGAAATGTATATATATTTCTGTGTGTGTATATATATATATATATTACACACACAGAAATGTATATATATTTCTTAGAACAAAATTATTATTAATGTTTTGCTGTTCATAACAATTGGAATTGAAAAATTACTTTTGAAATTATTAGTTACTAGCATTAAAGCCCGGCGTTGCTCGGGGTCATTAAGTTACCAAAGTTAGGTTGCACCACCTATTTTATGGCAGCACTTTTTTGTCTGCCAGGCACTGGGTGAATGAATTGCAGACCTGGAAGCAGGAGCTGCGCCAGCAGTGACAATTGTAGTTTCGCCTATGGATATTATCTCTGTGCAAAAAAGTGTTGAAATTTATTGTTTCACAGTACTTGCGCAACACGCGCGTAGACAATGCCAGCCGAACAACAGAGCTGCGATAGAGTTGTTCTGCATGGTTGTCTGTGTGTTTTCTAAATTTAAGACAGTAGGGAGGGTTGTGATATGAGGGAGAGTTAGCTGTTGTTTCTAGCAGGTTTAGTGACCTCATAGAGGATAAGTGTTTTCTAAATTTAAGACAGTAGGGAGTGGTGTGATATGGAGGAGAGTTAGCTGGTGTTTCTAGCAGGTTTAGTGACCTCATAGAAGATATGTTTTCTAAATTTAAGACAGTAGGGAGGGGTGTGATATGGGGGAGAGTTAGCTGCTGTTTCTAGCAGGTTTAGTAACCTCATAGAGGATATGTGTTTTCTAAATTTAAGACAGTAGGGAGTGGTGTGAACGGACAGTATCACCATCAAGCTTGGAAAGAGAAAGTAGCAGAAAGTATGAAGTTGTATAGATTTTGAATGGTAGCGGAAAGAGTTTAGCAGTTTAAATGACAGAGGAAAATTGTAAAATATTGAGTTTTATCTATTTTTTGCGTAATTGTGGGTGAAATTGAAAAAATTATCTGCGTCAAGACGCAATCGAAACTATTTTGAATACTGAATTGTAAATTTCAATTGAAGAAATTCTATATCGTAGATTTCTATAACGAAGGAGCTTGACCACACACTGAGCTTTATAGATTATGAATTTACTAATGCTTAGATATGTAAAAATGAAGCAATATATCTAATAATTGTTTCTACTTTTGGCACAAGGCCAGCAATTACCCAGTACATTACTGGTACTTTATTTTATCGACTCCATGAGGATGAAAGGCAAAGTTAACCTTGGCGGTATTTGAACTCAAACCGTAAAGGGACGTAACTCCATGCTATGAAGCATGGTGTCCGACTCTCTACAGATTCTGCCAATCCACCGCCCTAATGTCTGTACATAATGAAGGAGTGAGAGGGGAGAGAAAGAAAGGCAGAGGTGAAGTGACAAAGTGACTCTCTCCTCCTCCTCCATCTCCCCATTCGTCACAGCGATAGAGGGGAGGAATGTTATTGTGTTACAAAGAGAAAGAGTGAGAGTGAGAGAAACAGACAGACTAAAAGAGAGGGATAGCTGGAGAGAGAGAGAGATAGCAACCACGCGCGCACGTGTTTCCACTGTTGGACAGACAGACAGAGAAATTGCTGGTTATATATTATAAGGAGATAATTATAATTAATTGTTTCTACTTTAGGCACAAGGCTAGCAATTACCCAGTGCATTATTGGTACTTTATTTTATCGACCCCGTAAGGATGAAAGGCAAAGTCAACTAGTGGGAAGAGAGAAAGTTAATCAAATCAACTCCAGTACTTGAATGGTACTTTATTTTGTTGACTCTGCAAGAGTGAAAAGCAACATTAACCACGTCAGAATGGAAAGAGTCAGGATAAATGTTACAAAGCATTTTATCCAACACTCTAAATGATAATAATAATTTCTAATTTAGACATAATGGAGGAGAAAGTCAATTAAATTGAATCCTATATCCAACTGGTACTTTATTTATAGTACAGAGTAAGCCAGTACTTAATCGGAGCTACAGTCAGATCAGCCAGAGGCTAGATATCACTTACATGTTTCAGCTTTAGTAAGGCTTCTACAGATGGATGCCTTTCCTAATGCCAACCATTTTACAGAGTGTGTATGTATATATATATATATATATATATATATATAAGGCATGTGGCTTAGTGGTTAGCGTGTTTGGCTCATGGTTGTAGGGCCGTGAGTTCTGGACTAGGTGGCACATTGTGTCCTAAAATAAGACACTTTATTCCATTGTTTCAGTCCACTCAGCTGGCAAACGTGAGTTGTAGCTCTAATTCAAGGAACCAGCTTTGTCACACATTGAGGGATGCTGAATCTCTCTGAGAACTATGTCAAGGGTGTACATGCCTGTAGGATGTTCAGCCACCTACATGTTAATTTCATGAGAGGCAGCTCCATTGATTGAATCAATTGGAGTACTTGTTGTCGGAAACAACTATCAGTAGAGGGTCGAACGCCATGCTTTCCAGCATAGTTACGTCCCTTTACGGTCTGAGTTCAAATTGGTTAACTTTGCCTTTCATCCTTACGGGGGTCGATTAAATAAAGTACCAGTAAAGTAATGCACTGGGTAATTGCTGGCCTTGTGCCAAAAGTAGAAACTATTATTACATTATCTATTTGTATAAGATGTTTCAAACTCCTCAATAAACATTATATTGAAGAAACAATAAAAACGTTAATCCTCCCCCAATCAAAACCCTGATTACAAAACTATAAACAGAAAAGTTAAAATCACCAACCTGCTGTCCATTTTCTGGATATAACTGGAAAACAGCTCTTGCTCCACGTGCCTGGCAACAAATGATATATCAAAATATTTATGTATGTTTTATTAACGCTTTTGTGACCATATTCGTAATGAGCTATACTCTATTATAATTAATTAACAAAGAATTTGAAATGATTTTCTAAAATTATTATTTCTTTCTTAATTAAGATGGTATTTATAACATGACTTAACAAAAGGTTCTTATATGAAATTATGTTAGGAAGTTTAAATTTAAATACAAACACTTTAAAATGGATGGTTTTGTTTGATAGAATTAGAGACAGGTTTAGAGTGGGTTGGTATTATCATCAGAGAGGTTTGTGTGTTGGTAATGTATAATTTAATCAACATCAAGAGTTTGGTTGTGAAGCAAAAAGGTTTTTAAAACTATACAATAATATTTCAAGTACTCTAGGGAATTATATGAGAGAGAGAGATGAGGTCGTGTAGGTGTCACAACAGAAAAACACACAGTCCACGCTGTAATGTGGCCGTGTAAGTAACACGGTAAAAACCTCCCAGTCCACACTGTAAATGTGATTGGTGTTAGGAAGGGCATCCAGCCGTAGAAAACCCGCCAGACAGTCCTATACGAGTAAGACAACCAATCTTGCCTCAAGTGGGAACATTCTCGTCCAAACCCATGCAAGCGTGGAAGATGGACGTTAAACGATGATGATGATGATGATGAGAGAGAGTTGGTGACAAGATAAACATATCCAATCTTTTGTTGTGTGGTTGACAATAGAAAGACCACACAACTGCAAATACCACCTAATTAATGATACAGTATATTAAATAGAATTTGTGTGTGTGTGTATATATAGACTGTGTGTGCAAAAATCCATCATCATTTTACATCCCCTTTCCACACTGGAATGGGTTAGACAGGTTGTCACTAGGTTGTCACTAGGTTCATAAGCCATGTCTTGCTAATATGTTCAATTTCTGGCAAGGTTTCTACAGCCTTGGATCACTTTCCTAATGCCATTCACTTTACAGAGTGTGCTGGGTGTATTTTATTAAAACATAAGTACTCTCTCTCTCTCTATATATATATATATACACACATACACAAATAAGACTGTTATTGCTCCAATTAGTCTACTCACCCTAAGCAAATACTCTAAACAGAATGCCTAGTTGTACCCCCCAGACATGGCTTATGCAATCAGACCTAAATAGCCACCCAATGGGGAAGACAGAAGTTATCAAGCTGTAGCTAGTTTCTATATAATAAAGCCAAAGCTATAATTATCTGCAGTGACTATGACTCCATTACGTAACAGGCCTTGCTCTACCTTCTCTATATCATAATCATCCTCATCCTTTTTCACATTCAGTTTGTCACGCTTGCAAGGGTTCAATGGGTCATCAAATTTTGTAATTATATTCCATATTTTTAGTATGGTTTATCTAAATGGATGTCCTAACATCAACCAATGTATTGGGTTGGTGCATTTCTGTATTTGTTTGAGACACTAACATTAGGATAAAATGATGAGTGAAAATTAGTTCAGACATGAAGGATTAAATAATAAAGCATGAGTAATCATCACCATCATCATCATCATCATCATCATAAAATAAAATTGTTTGACATACCATACTTGCATATAAGGTACTGAAGAATTTATATAACCGTTTCACTGGATGGTGGCTTTTTTTGTCAGCATTACACAACCACTGGATAGCAGAGATACTGTTAAGATGGAGAAGAGAGAGGATACATTAAAGTGTTTTGTTTTTCTTGATAAACAAACATTTCAAACAATATATTTTTGAGTGCCTCAAAAGTATTAGTACATATTTGACATTAGGAAGGGCATCCAGCTGTAGAAAATCAGCCAGAAACGCCCCTATATGAGTGAGACATGGTCACCCGACCCAACTTGCCTCTAAATGGGACCCGTCTAACCCATGCAAGCGTGGAAGATAACGTTAATTGATGATGATGATTTTACCTCCCATTCATGTGAGCCAAAAATGTACTGATATGTTTAGTTTAATTTGTAAATCAAATTTGATTAAAATAGCTCTTATTTTATTTTAACACTTTAGATACCAAATTGATTCAAACCATACACAATCCTACTTACTAAAGTGTTTATTTAAAAGATTTTATCATCATCATCCTCCTCATCACAGTTTAACATCCATTTTTCCATGCTAGTAAGGGTTAGATGAATTGTCCCGTTGTGAGAAAAGCCAGATCAGATGACTGTGTCTTGCTCGCACAGAACAGTTTCTACAGCTGGATGCTTCTCCTAAAACCAGCCACATTTACAGTGTGGAGACAGAGTGCTTTTTATTGTAGCACCAAAACAACCAGTTACACCATGGAATGGGCGCTTTATTGTTGTAACACTAACACGACCATTTTACTGTGTGGACTGGACACTTTTTGTCGTCGCACAAAAACGATCACTTTACAGTGTGGACTGGGGGCTGGGAGGTGTGAGTATGTAGGGACGGAATTGAAGAGGTATCTAAAAACCCTCCATCATAATTTTATGTCAGAACCTTTAAGTTATGTTCCAAATATCAGCTTCAAAATAAAAAAGTTAAATCATATTATTAAATCCCTCTAAATTCTTGATTATTTTCAAAATGATTTGAAAATCATAAACAGAGTCTTTCATTAGAAATATGGTCAAGAAATGTTTAAAGTGTTTATATTTATATCTAAAAACCTTCATCAAACTTTTATGTAAAAATCTGATATATTCTAAATGCCAGCTTAATAATTAGAAAGTTATATTGCTAAATCCCAAAATTCTCTATTTTCAAAATGTTTTGAAAATTGTAAGTAGTGTCTTTCATTAGAAATATGATAACAAAAGGGTTAACCCTTTAGCATTTAAACCAGCTGTATCCGGCCACAATTCTCTCACCTTTTCTGTTCAAACTGGTCACTCATACTGATGTTAAGAGATTGTTCTCAAAGTAAACAATATCAAAATCTCATAGATTCAATATTGTGTGAGATAAAGCCTTTACCATGAAAATATAATGGTAAATATAAAGTAATATAAATGCTAAAGGGTTAAACAATTTTTCGAAAAATGCAAAAATTAACATGTAATCCCAACAAATGACAGTAAAATACCAAACATGGCACCAGCATTCAAAGAGTTAATTATAGCAAGGACATGTATTTTAATAATTTGACTACTGTAGTTGTTGACTGGAAATGGGTTTGAACTGATAAGAGTGAAATAATAAACAGCAGCTAAATGTAAGAATAGAACTAATTGTTATTGTACCTGATAACACCATCAAATGTGCCAGCCCTGAAAGGTATTCCATTGCCTAAGTCACTTAGTAGGAAATCTCCCTCAGAATCACGTTCTAGTGCTACATCTGGAATGAGAGAGAGACATACAGACAAACCATTAATGAGAGAGATACAGACAGAACATTAATGAGAGACATATAAGTAAACCATTAACGAGACACACAGACAGACCATTAATGAGACACACAGATAAATCATTAACCCTTTCATTACCATATTTCTAATGAAATACAATGCCTATGTGTCTTAATTAATTTTATAAATAACCCCAAATTTGGAGGAATTTAATCAAATAACTAAGTTTTTTATTGGTAAACTGGTATTTAGAACATTACTTGACAAACATTTCTAAAATAAAATTATGATGGAATATTTTAATATAAGAATAAACATTTTAAAATTGGCAGTTTTGTACCATAAATCTAGGGTAGTTTGGTACCAAAAGGGTTATTGAGACACATATACACATGCATACACAGATCATTACAAGATAATTGGTTTAAAACTCAGTAAAAAGTCAATAACTGTGTCATATTCAAGTGGTACAAGAATAAGAAGAAAATGAAAAATAAAATTTACAGCACCACTTATACAGGTTGCTGGCCTCCCATGAGGTTGTATCTCATAGAAAATTTATTAGGCGTTTTTAACAATAGGGGCTCAAGACCCATTCCCCTTTTCGTGGCTGTTGCAGTCCATGTTCAGTTTGTCAAGTTTAGGAAGGTAGCTGGTCCGTGTTCAGTTTGGGGTGTTTGTCCAGAGTTTTGCAGACAGATTGGAGCAATACGGTCTTGTTTACATAGATATGCGTATATGTTATTACAACTCACACTTATGCAGATAGCTGGTCCCCCATAAGGTTGTATCTCATAGGTTTATTAAGTGTGTATCAGGAGTTGCCTCCCTTGTTGTGACACTCACATCCCCAATAGATTAACGCTCTCTAGACAGGAAGTAGAACCCTTTCTGTAACTTCCGGTCAGAACCCTATAAAACTAATAACGTTAAGCTCCCTACCTCTCATTTGCCTTTCCGACGCCTGGCCTTCGCCAGGCGTCTTCTGCCAGCCGCATTCGCCTGGCAATCAAACGGTAACTAATAACTTTGCTTCATTCTTTCATCTATTCATTGACATGTCAACTATACTGTTCTATATATCCACAAATTGTTTATTAAATATTATACACACAAACCAATCGTCTTTGTTATATTCATACACACCAGTATTTTGTTATAAGTGTTTTAACAATAGGGTCTCCAGTCTTATATATAAGTACATGTTACAGCTCATACCTATGCAACTATAGCTGGCCTCCTACAAGGCTGTATCTCATAGGTTTCTTGGGTGTTTTAATTTTAAGAACCATAGTCTTGTCATACACACACATGTATGTTGTTACAACTCACACCTATGTTGTCCCAGCCAGCACATATACAAGTTTAACTGACTCCCTACAAAGTTGTTGTATCTTGTAAAATGTTTCTTGTTTTTTTTTTTAATGATAAGGGCTCTAGTCCTGTCATACACACAAATATGTATGTTGTTACAATTCACACCTATGTCAGTCTAGTTGGCCTCATATGAGATTGCATCTCATAAGTAGGTATTTTGGGTGTTTTAATGATAGGGTCCCTAGTCCTATGACAAAAAACAATGTGAAATTAAGCATCTTGCTTAAGAATACAACAGCCTACCTGGTACAGGAATCAAACCCATAACTATGAGTCCAACACTCTAATCATTAGGCCATGCACCTTCACTACAAGTATATGTATGTATATATATTATGTAAGTATGTATATACACAGATATAACTTTATAAATATATATATATATATATATATATATATATTAGAAAGATCGAGTATCGAAAAATCGGCGCACGAGTTCACGACAAACAATATTCGAAATGAGCGGCAGAGGGCTCAATAATTCAGATGAATCAGATATATATATATAATTTTTGTTGTTGTTGTTACAGCTTACACTACCATATGTTTAGCCAACCTGATATAAGGTTGCATCTTCATAGGCTTCTTGGATATTTTAATTATAGGGGCTCCAATACTATACAGATACACTCATACATGCTACATACACAACACGCATATATGTTTACACATGTGTATATATCTACACGTGGATAAGATAATAGATGTAAATAGAGTAAATGACAGAATAATTAAAATAAGACTTGTTCTAAATAGAACTACTGTGACAGTAATATCGGCATACGTGCCCCAATCCGGACTCCCTGGCGCTATAAAAGACAGATTCTATGAGACACTGATGCTCACTACCTCCCAAATAACTGACAGTGACTATATAATTATTGCAGGCGACCTAAATGGCCATGTTGGTCAACATTATGACGGCTATGACGGAATCCACGGAGGCTATGGGTTTGGTACTAGAAATGAGGAAGGCTCCAGAATCCTGGAATTCTGTGATGCAAATAACCTAACTATCTGTAACACTAACTTCAAAAAACGAGACAATCACTTGATCCCCTACAGATCGGGGGAACATACCAGCCAGGTAGATTATATCCTTACCAGAGGACGTGACAGAGTGTCTGTTGTAAACACTAAATCCCTTCCCCATGAGGAATGCACCTCCCAACATAGACTACTAATTAGCGACCTCATAGTCAGGACGAGACGTACTAGACAACAGAAGAGGACTATCCTCAGGAGAAAAATATGGAAGTTAAAGGACCCCACAGCCAGAAATAAATTCCAAAGCATGTTATTTGATGCTTTCGACAGTAAGGAAGAGCAATTAGAGTCAGATAATATAGAGGAACAGTGGGAATTCCTGAAAGCAAACCTGCTGACGGCGGCAGACGAAGTCTGTGGCTGGAGCAGGCCTGTAGGTAGGAGGAGAGTAACATGGTGGTGGAACAGTAAGGTGGAGGAGTCAATTAAGGCCAAAAAGCAGGCTTGGAAAGTATGGCGGGATGGGGGAAGTAGAGAAGACTATCAAGTGGCCAGGAGGGAAGCTAGGAGACAAGTGTACTTCGCAAGAAGAGAAGCAGAGGAAAGAAAGTTCAAGCATGTTCTACAACGTGAGGACCAAAAACGTGAGGTGTTCAGGATTGCTAGGCAATGTGTCAAGGAAAACCGTGATATTGTCGGGGAGAAGTGTGTACTTAATGATGATGGTGTACTTGCCATCACTGACGCTGATAAGAAGGTAGCTTGGAAGTGTCACTACGAAAGGCTACTAAATGAGGAGAATAATTGGGAGAAAGACAGTCTTCCCCACATCGATCCAATAGAGGGACCGGCAGTGTTAGTCGAAGGTAGTATAATAAGTAAGGCAATCAAAGATATGAAGATGGGTAAGTCGGCTGGGCCTTCGGAAATAGTTGCTGAGATGCTGAAAGCCTCTGGAACGGTGGGACACACCATGGTCACCCGGATAGTAAACCAAGTCATACAGAATGGAGTTGTTCCGAAGGACTGGCGTAGCAGCATCATCATTAACTGTTACAAGGGTAAAGGAGATGCCCTAGATAGGAGTAACTATAGAGGCATTAAATTAATCGACCAGGTCATGAAGGTCACGGAAAAAGTTATAACGCAACTAATCAGAGAGAGAATTGATCTAGATGAAATGCAGTTCGGTTTTGTGTCAGGTAAAAGTACCACAGACGCTCTTTTCATTGTACGACAACTACAGGAGAAGTACCTAGCTAAAAGTAAACCCCTATACTTAGCTTTTGTTGACTTGGAGAAAGCCTTCGACAGAGTCCCCCGTTCCATTATCTGGTGGGCTCTTAGAAAACTAGGTGTTGACGAATGGCTTGTGAGAGCTATACAAGCCATGTATAAAGAAACAGTCAGCTAGGTTAGAATTAACAACGAATATAGTGAAGAGTTTAGTGTAAAAGTTGGTGTACATCAGGGCTCTGTTCTTAGCCCCCTACTATTTATTATCGCCCTTCAGGCTATAACAGTGGAGTTCAAGACCGGCTGCCCATGGGAACTCCTATACGCAGATGATCTAACGCTCATAGCTGAATCAATGGCTGAACTAGAGAAGAAATTCCAAACATGGAAGCATGGCCTAGAATGAAAAGGCCTTAAAATTAACCTGTCTAAGACTAAAGTTCTAGTTTGTAGGAAGGAAAATAGGGCACTAAGAACATAGATTTTACATGTGGCCGGTGCTCTGGTGCAATAAGTAGCAGCAAATGCCCACAAAATACTAGCTCTTTCAATTGCGCAGAGGGTTCTATAGAAATAGTGGATAGCTTCCGTTACCTGGGTGACAAAATCAGCAGTGGGGGAGGGTGCTCTGAAAGTACAGTAGCTAGAGTCAGAACTGGATGGAAAAAGTTCAGAGAGCTTATACCACTATTAGCCACTAAAGGGTTCTCCCTAAAAATGAAAGGCAGGTTGTATGATGCCTGCATACGAACAGCAATGTTGCATGGCTGTGAGACCTGGGCATTGTGTGCAGAGGATATACGCAGACTAGAGAGGAACGAAGCTTGCATGCTCCGCTGGATGTGTAATAGTAACATACGTGAACGGCAAAGCATAAGCGAACTAAGGAAAAAATTAGAAATAAGAGGGATCAGATGTTGTTTACTCGAGAGAAGGCTACGTTGGTATGGTCACGTGATGCGCATGAAAGACGATAGCTGTATAACAAAGTGCAGGGCAATAAAGATAGACGGTAGCTACGGTGTAGGCAGACCCAGAAAAACCTGGGACGAGCTGATAAATTCCGACCTCACACACTTACACCTCTCTAAGACAATGTCACTGGACCAAGACCTTTGGCGGTACTCAGTAATAGAGAAGACCCGCCTTACCTAAATACAAAGTAAAACCTACTACAGTCAGTAGGCATCTCTAATAAAATACACCCCTGTCCCACCACCCCGACCCCATCCACACCGCCCCTTTCAATGTAAAGTTATGTTGGTGCCACAACATCCAGGCCGAAACAAATGAGATCGTGTAGGGGTCACGACAAAAAAAAAAAACACACAGTCCATGTTGTAATGTGGCCGTGTAGGCAACACGGTAAAAACCTCCCAGTCCCACACTGTAAATGTGGTTGGTGTTAGGAAGGGCATCCAGCTGTAGAAAACCCGCCAGACAGTCCACGCTGTAATGTGGCCGTGTAGGCAACACGGAAAAAACCTCCCAGTCCCACACTGTAAATGTGGTTGGTGTTAGGAAGGGCATCCAGCTGTAGAAAACCCGCCAGACAGTCCTATGCGAGCAAGACAATCACTCTTGCCTCAAGTGGGAAAACCCCTGTCCAAACCCATGCAAGCGTGGAACACGGACGTTAAACGATGATGATGATGATGATGTGTAAACATGCAAGATAGTAAGAGAATGCAAAAGTAGAAATGAAATAACTTACTTAACATAGCAGCACTTATATCAATGCCAACCCAGATATGACCTTCCTCTGTTAAACACTCTCCACTGAGACCAGAACCACACCTACAAATAACAACAATGAAACAATAACAAATACAAATATACTACAATATTGAAATATTATAGAGTACCAGAACATATTGCTTATGGTGGACATAAACAAATGTGACTACTTGTAAGATATAAATGTGTCTTTGTTCACTAAACTGTAGTTCAGTAGTTTAATCTAACATCTATTGTGGCTTATATAACAATAATGTAGTTCCAGTACATAATACAATGAGGAATAATATTAATAATGGTTTCTAACTTAGGCAAAAGGCCAGGAATTCTGTAGGGAGGAGGGAATAGTTGCTTGCTATTTTATTAGACTATAAAGAGCTAGAACAAATACTGCAATGCAAAGAATTTTGTACTATGCTTTAACGATTCTACTAATGCACCAACCCAAACATTATTATCATTTAACCTCTGTTTTCCAAACCAAGCAAAGGTTGAATGGGTCCAGCAAGGATTGGCTGGGTCCAGCAAGGATTGGCTGGGTCCAGCAAGGGTTGGCTGGGTTCAGCAAAGGTTGACTGGGTTCAGTAAGGGTTGACTGGGTTCAGCAAGGGTTGGCTGGGTCCAGCAAGGGTTGACTGGGTTCAGCAAGGGTTGACTGGGCCCAGCAAGAATTGGCTGAGTTCAGCAAGGGTTGGCTGGGTCCAATAATAATGACTCTTAATTTTGGCACAAGTAGAAGGGAAAGTCAATTATATCAACACCAGTACTTGAATGGTATTTTATTTTATCGAGCTCAGACGGATGAAAGGCGATGTTGACCTTGGTGGGATTTGAACTCAGAACATAAAGAGCCAGGACAAATACAGCTAAGCGTTTGTTTGATGCTCTAATGACCCTGTCAATCCACTGCCCTTTCCAAGTTTCTTGTGTTTATGGGATAGCTGATCGAAAGACAAACATGAAAACCTGTTAGGAAAATGGACGCCATATTTGAAATCAGCACCTCAAAATTAGCTAAAAACAACAAAATCTAAGTCAGCAAAAAGTATGTTGACCAGTGTAACTGATAACAATAACAATAATAATGTTGAAATGTACTCACCCAACATCTAAAATAAAACACGTTTGATCTTCTGGTAAGTTTAACAATTCAATTGCTCTTTCTGAGAGTTTCGACTGAATCTCAATCATACGTGAACTGTGAAAATAGATAGGAGAGATGGTATCACATTATACATGTTCCGAGTTATTTATGACTGTATGACACAAAAAAGTACAAATAAGTATGTATTTATATGTGTATAATATTGGTAACTATAAGTACATTTGTGTATATATGTATATAATAAGCAAATATGAATACATGTATGTGTTTAAATGTGTATATATCATTTGAAAATATAAATACAAGTGTGTCTATATTTGTGTGCTGGAGTCATGATAAAACATTCCCAGTATTCAGTGTTTGGTGTTAGGAAGGGCATCCAGCCATAGTCTCAGAACATGACAGCCCATCTAGCCCATGCAAGCATGAAAAGTAGATGTTAAATGATGATGATGATGACACATATGTGTCAATATACATATCATCATCATCACCATTTAACGTCTATCTTCCATGCTAGCAGGGGTTAGACGGGTTTGTCCCATTTGAGGCAAGTTGGGTCAGGTGACCATGTTTCACTCAGATAGGACTGTTTCTGGCTGGTTTTCTATGGCTGGATGCCCTTCCTAACACCAACCACATTTACAGTGTGTGCTGGGTACTTTTTGCAAAGTCTCCTACCCAACCACTTTACAGTGTGGACTGGGTGCTTTTTTTCTTGACACCTACACAACCACTTAACAGTGTGGGCTGGATGTTTTGTGGTACCAACATAACTTTACAGAGTAAGGGTGGTGTGGGCAAAAGTGGAAGTGAGGTGTAGGCTGTATATTGGATTAAGAGGTGCCTACAAGGCGTGTCTTCTGTATTACTGCATAGCGCCAAAAATCTTGATCCTGTGTCATTTTGTCTTAGAGAGGTTCATGTGTGCAAGGTCAGCTTCTATCATCTCGTCCCAGATCTTTCTGAGTCTACCTACTTCATAGCTTCCATCAATTTTGATCGCCCTGCACTTTTTGATACAACTGTTGATCTTCATACGTATCACATAACCGTACCAATGCAATTTCCTTTCTAGTAAACTGCATCTGACCCCTATGCCTAATTTCTCATTTAGTTTGTTTATGCTTTGCTGTTTGTGTATATTACTATTACACATCCATGCATGCTTCATTTCTTTTCAATCTGTGTAGATCCTCTGCACACAATGCCCAAGTCTCACTACCATGTAACATTGCTATTCGTATACAAGCATCATACAATCTGCCTTTCATTTTTAGTGAGAAACCTTTTGTGGCCAACAGCAGTATTAGCTCTCTGAACATATGTATAACATTAATAAATATTTATAGTTATGTGTGTATATATTAGTTACTATAAATGCAAGTGTGTATATAGATGGTTATAATAACTGCAAATATGAATACAATTGGTGTATCATCATCATCATCATTTTACGTCCGCTTTTCCCTCTTGCAAGGGTGGGACGGGTCCTATTCGGCACAGCATCTCTCCACTTGTCACGGTCCTTCCTCATCTCCACCGTACATAATATAAACAACTATAAATAGATGTGCCTATATGCATGTATATATGTGTGTTACAATAGTGACTATATACACCAGGGTGTATTTATGTGTATATAACATTAGTAACTATATATACCAGTGTACATATATGTGTGTATTACATTAGTGAATATAACTACCAGTGTATATATGTGTATATTACAATAGTGACTATAAATACCAGTGTATATATGTTGTGTATTACATTAGTGACTATATAAATACCAGTGTATATATGTTGTATATTACATTAGTGACTGCATATACCAGTGTGTATATATGTGTATGACAATAGTGAATATATAAAAGTGTATATGTGTGTGTATAACATTAGTGACTATAAACAAGTATATATCTTACTTTGACGTATATTTCTGAGCTTCACTTTCATTATAAAACTGAAAAATTGAAGAAAGTACACATTACAAATAGTTATATTTTAGTAACAACTGCAGCTACAGAGCATTAGTAATAACTGTAGTTACATAACTTAATATTACTAGTAAGAACTGTAGTTATATAACTTAATATTACTAGTAATAACTGTAGTTACATAACTTAATATTACTAGTAATAACTGTAGTTACATAACTTAATATATTAGTAATAACTGTAGTTATATCACTTAATATATTAGTAATAACTGTAGTTATATAACTTAATATATTAGTAATAACTGTAGTTATATAACTTAATAATACTAGTAATAACTGTAGTTATATAACTTAATATATTAGTAACAACTGTAGTTATATCACTTAATATATTAGTAATAACTGTAGTTACGTAACTTAATATTTCTAGTAATAACTGTAGATATATAACTTAATATTACTAGTAATAACTGTAGTTATATCACTTAATATATTAGTAATAACTGTAGTTATATAACTTAATATATTAGTAATAACTGTAGTTACATAACTTAATATTTCTAGTAATAACTGTAGTTATATAACTTAATATATTAGTAATAACTGTAGTTATATAACTTAATATATTAGTAATAACTGTAGTTACATAACTTAATATTTCTAGTAATAACTGTAGTCACATAACTTAATATTAGTAATAACTGTAGATATATAACTTAATATTTCTAGTAATAATTGTAGTTATATAAATTAATATTTTTAGTAATAACTGTAGTTATATAACTTAATATATTAGTAATAACTGTAGTTACATAACTTAATATGTTTAGCAATGGCTATAGTTACATAACATTGTATTTTAGCAATGGCTACTAAACATAGCAACTTTAGTTTTTAGCACTGGTTCCAGTTACAAAACAACTTAGTATTTTAGCAATGGCTATAGTTAGATAGCAACTCTAAATTTTAGCAATGGCAGTAGTTACAGAGCAACTTTATATTTTAGCAATGGCTGTGGTTAGCTAGCAACTCTAAATTTTAGCAATGGCAGTAGTTACAGAGCAACTTTATATTTTAGCAATGGGTGTAGTTAGCTAGCAACTCTAAATTTTAGCAATGGCAGTAGTTACAGAGCAACTTTATATTTTAGCAATGGCTGTGGTTAGCTAGCAACTCTAAATTTTAGCAATGGCAGTAGTTACAGAGCAACTTTATATTTTAGCAATGGGTGTGGTTAGATAGCAACTTTATATTTTAGCAAAGGCTGTAATAAGAAAATAATAATAATGAAATTATTGTGTACAGTGCTCAGGTGCACTACAACTCATCAAAGGTGCATGTATAGTACATAGAATAATGTACAGATGTCAGGAAAGTGAACAGTGTATGAGTCATGATATACATGCGTGCGTGTGTATGGAGGGGGATATAAGGTGTAGCGTTGGCGAATTTCCGTTCCATCCACTGTATCGATGACACAACAGTCCACACTGTAAGGTGGCCGTGTAGGAGACACGGTGAAAAGGCTCCCAGTCCACACTGTAAATGTGGTTGGTGTTAGGAAGGGCATCCAGCTGTAAAAAAGCCTGCCAGAGACGCTTCCGTGCAAGCGAGACATGATCTCCCGACCATTCCCGCATTAAATGGAGCAAAACCGTCTAACCCTTGCTAGCGTGGAAGATGGACGTTAAATGATGATGATGATGATGGAGAGTAACTCAGTATTTTTCATGCTTTAAGAACTTAGCTTGAGAACAGTTGATAGCCAATTAAACATTTTCAATTATTATCTTGTTGTTCTGAATTCAAGCTCTAGTAGGTTGGATTTTTTTACAATTCATCATCACTCCACAAATGATATAACACCACTCAGACATAATTAACTATACATCTACTGTTTTCCAGCGGCTGTGCCCAGTCTGGTCGTCTTCATGCATTAGCACCAAGACCAAGCTCCGCCTGTACAAGAGCATCGTGCTGCCGACAGTGCTTTATGCGAGCGAGACCTGGAAGAGTATGGCAAAAATAGAGCGATGGCAGAACGCTTTCCACCAGCGGTGCTTACGAAAGATCCTTCGTGTCTCCTGGTGTGACCGAGTGCAAAACGAGGAGATCCTGCGGAGAGCCGAGTCGTGGACGCCACAGAGAGTGGTCACGGAGCGTCGGTGCTGTCTGGCTGGTCATATTCTGCACCTGTCAAATGAACGGCATTCGAAAACAGCGATGAACTGGACTCCGCCTGGCAGTAAACGGAGGCGGGGTTGCCCAAGGATCACCTGGAAGGACCTGATGGCAGTCAACATCACCTGGCATGGTCTAGAAAAAGTTGCCGCTGATCGTGACCGTTGTCAAGTACTCAATGCTCGATGCGCCGAACGGCGCGGAAGAATCTAAGACTAAGACTTGTGTATTTAGTCATTTGTAGAAAATGTTGAAGTGCTATATTTGACTGGTATTTACTTTATCAACCCCGAAGGGTGAAAAACAAAGTTGACTTTGGTGGGATTTGAACTTAAAGTGAAAAAGCACATAACTAAATATTACCAGATATTTAAAATTACATTAAAATAATAAGGAAACATCAGACTTTACAATTCATTTTAGTTTTTGAGCAGGCAGTAATGGTCAATATCTATGAATTATATCTATAGTAATGATTCCCATATATCTATAGTAGGATCTGCAAAGGTAGTATTGGGAGTTTGTGAGCCAAGTTCAACATCTCAAATACTTTGTAGAAGACATATTATACACACACTGGATTTAATGGGGGAGCAAAGGAGGCTCCTTCATAAGTCAAAGTACTCTAGGCTTCAAATGGGGTACCTGAACTGCCAGAAGGAATAGATCTTTTGTATATATCTATACAATATGTACATTTATGTATATCACTATGCAGCAGCACCAATAGAATATATATATTTATGTGTGTTTGTGTGTGTGTGTGTCTGTACATATACAATAGAATCACCAGCCACCTTTTTTTTGTGATTCTAAACTTATGACTTGGCTTACTGAGGAATAGTCAATTTTCCACTAATCTCTGTCTCTCTCTCCCCCTCTCTTGTCTCTTTTGTGACACTAGCCTGTTTCTCTCTTCTCTTTGCTGTCTTTTATCTTCCCTCTCTACTTAAAAGATGTTTGTTGTTAAAAGAAAATCATACTAGAAATTTCCATTCTTCAACTTGGAAGTAATTCTTAAACATTTACCTGGCTCTTATTTTGCTAACATCGGATATTTTAGCTGTTTAATTTTATAAGATATTGATATGACATCAATACTAAATAAATGCTTTTACTTTTGTGAAAATTATTTTGAAATATTATGTTAAAAAATCAGTGTTTTTATTTTTTACACTTTTTAACGAATAACAATGTATGTCAAATTAAAGTTTTACTTATGGTCTTTCTTTCTGTGTAATCTATTTTGGATAGCAAAATATCTTGATAACATATTTGTGATGTAACTTATAATATTTATGTCTTCTACAGATAACAGATCAGATGTAATCGATATTTTCAATCATCTTGTATCTTTCTTATTTTTTCACAGTCCATGACAGCATTGAGGGTACTTTTGGATTTTCCCCACCGATCAATCATAGCCCAGGCCCTAAAAACCCTGGAAATCAATGGAGCTCACTGCGAAGTTCATATTCTGACTAATTTTTCACATTCACTTTAGGTATATCATGCAATGTCAGAGTCTATGTTAAATTACATTTGATATCTCTTTCATTTAACGGGTATTTTCTGGTTATCTCCAAAACATAATTTCAAAAGTCAAGCTTTTCTTCAGTCCCTATATTCACAGGTTTTATAACATTTTTGTTCAGTCACTGTATGTCTACAACACTGTTATTATTAGAGTGAGTTCAAATCCTGCCGAGGTTTGCTTTGCCTTTCATCCGTACGAGGTCGATAAAATAAACTTTATTTTATTTAATAAAGTACTAGTCACGCACAGAGGTCAATTTAATCGACTTACCCAGTCCCCCGAAATTGTTGGCCTTGTGCCTATAGTAGAAATCATTATTATTACTATTATTAAAACTAGAAATTATTACTTTTTCAACATGTGTTATTGTTTCCACTCCTTGCATTCTAGATGCTATGTTGGGGATAATAATCAACCTTTTTGTAATTTACTTACCCCAAACAAAGAAATAAAGCCTCCAAAATGCAAGGGGTTACTGGGAAGGGAAAATGACAAAACGGAGAGCATAATTCAAGGCGAAAGAAGATGAATGTTGCTTTTGAATTATAGTGGTCAGGAAACAAGAATTGATTAGTAAATCTCTCTCTTTCTCCTTCCTTTTCTTGAAAGGATTTGAAACTTTCATGTGTTTGAACTGTTCTCTTTAACTTATATTTACAGTTTTATGTTTCAATTTTTTTTCTTACTTTGAGAGATGTTTTTTTAATGTCTCATACTTTGGTAAAAATGAGGCCTATATTCTAAAATTTAAACACTTATAAATGTTTCTACTTTTGGCACAAGGCCAGCAATTATCCCAGTGCATTACTGGTGCTTTATTTTATTGATCCTGTAAGGATGAAAGGCAAAGTTAACCTCGGCGGGATTTCAACTCAGAACGCAAAGGGCCATAACTCTATGTTGCACAGAATGGCATCCAACCCTCTACCGATACTGCCAAGTCTTTGATTAAGGGCAACAAATTTTATGTACAATATTTTTTCTTTCTATTCTTTTGTCTTCCTTATACACATTTGTAGTACTACGACTCGCCTATCTATGGGATAAATGTATCAATATCTTATAATTAAAATATATACTTCCAAGCATGCTGAAAATTTATGAACAAAGATAGGGCCGATTTCAATCTTCTATGTAGGAAATCTTCCCATGTTGACAGGGAGTTAGAAAATCTTCCCATGTTGACAGGCAGTTAGAAAAACAATTAATACTCGACTTAAGTATTGTGCCATATTGTGAATTTGACAATATTTCACAATGAGAGCGGCTTGGTAATTACAGGTAATCTCAACACTCTGGAAATTCTTTTAGGAATTATGGAATGGGAGTAAAAACCCAGCGTCCACATACTCCCTCCACAACATTAATATCAAGAAGTCTTCTTGTGAACGTGACCTGGGCATTACTGTCAGCAGCGATTTGCGTTGGACGAAGCACATCTCTAAAATTGTCAAGAAGACCGAGAGTGTCTTAGCATCACTCAGCAAGACCTTTGTCAGCCACTCTCCAGCTATCTATTTAAAGCTGTATATAGCTATGGTGCAGCCACACTTAGAATTTACATCACCAGTTTGGAACCCCTATCTTGCTCAGAACATTGACCGCCTGGAAACTGTTCAGAGACGTGCAACCAAGCGAATACCCTCCATCAGGCATCTACCATACTCTGAACGCCTTGCTTCCCTGGGCATGGATACATTGAAGCTCCGACGTCTGGCAACTGACTTGGTAAACATCCACAAAATTACTAACCATCTTGCCAACAACCCTGAGTACCTTTTTGATTTCCATGTGTCTAACACACGTGGGCATGCCCACAAGGTCAGAAAACAGCACAGCTCCCAAGACTTTCTGAAACATTTTTTCACGCTCAGAGTTGCTGAAGCATGGAACAAACTACCTGCTGTCGAGACACTGCATCCTTTAAAACCTCCATGCTTCCCGAGATTCGCCAACACTACACCTAATACCCCCCCCCCCCCCATACACATGCACACATGTATATCATGACTCATACACTATTCACTTCCCTGACATTTGTATGTTATTCTATGTACTATACATGCACCTTTGATGAGTTGTAGTGCACCTGAGCACTGTACACAATAATTTCATTATTATTATTGCACAATTTGATACATTTCTGATGGGTCACTAAAAAGAATTTTGCAATCTTGGAAATGGTAAACAGTCATACTTATCACCAACAATCTATGAAGAAACCATTCTGTTGATGGAAAAATGTTTTAAGAATTATATTGTGGCAGAACTTAAAATAACCAAGTACCATATTTGATGGTATATATGATCCCTTGTTTCTCTCAAAATGGCTAACAAATATCACGTGTCGTATGTGCAATGTTTGCCTATCTGGTAGATTAATGATTTTTTTAAAATATTCCCTGCTGGAATGAGGAAGTGGTCTTATATTTCTGAGAGTACTATACCATGTGAAATATTATACTCATCCGTTTCCATAGATTCGACAGCAGACCTGGCTCATACCGACCAGTTAACAGTTATTATGGGATATTTTGTTTCTGGGAAGCTGGTAGAAAGGATTTATTTTTACTTTCCTGCAGGCTGGCTGTCACAAGACTGAGATACTAGCTATATCTCTGCTAGAATTGTTTTAAATGATGATATTGATTTCAAAGACAACAGAGAGAAGTCTTATGATAATGCCAGTAATATGTCTGATCACTACTCAGAAATGAAAGCCAGATGTAAGGATAAGAACCCAGTAACTGTTTTCATCCCCTGTGCTGCACATTCATTAAATCTTGTTGGATAGACTGCAGCCTCTTTTTGTACTGAAGCTGTCAATTATTGTGGTTCCACATAAAAGTACTACACCTTTTTTCTGTATTAACACACAGATGGGTACATGTAATAGAGTCTTTGGAAAGAAGGTAAGAGCACAAATTGTGAAGTCTCTGTCAGCAAGAGCTGATACCACTAACACACTCATAGATGGGTATAACAGCATTAAAAATATACCCCGAGATATTGAAGGTGACTTGAAACAAACACCTGATGCAAGATATGAAATACAGTCATTGGAAAACAAAATAGACCGATGGCCAAGACCTGGAACTTAATTTTTGTACAATTCAAAAGCACAAATAAAAATTTTCATAGGGTTGAAATTTACCTGAATAGAGTGGTGGATCCACTGATTCTCTGGAAAAGATTCTGAAATCCTTTCGAGATAGGGATCAAGATGTGGAACTGAGTATCAAGAACTTGAGAGGTATCACCAACTACGAAGTAACAATAGAGAGGCCAAGAAAGAGAAATAAACATTATGATGCAAATCCAATATCACTCTCAAAGGAAATTGTCATTTCCCCAGAAGAAATACTCAGATGTAGGACTTTTAATGCCATAACAACATTTTGGATCAGATGCCTGTTGTCTTAAAACAATGTAGGCTAGCTTATAAATTAGTGCATAGGTTCAAATTCAAAGTATGCTTATGTAGTTTACCTGATGCAGAGATAAGAACTGAAGCTGTGAGTTTAGGTATGTGGTGATAGAAGAAATTGTCCATATTGCAACCTTTTCCAAGCTCAAGCTATGCCTCATGCTATCTCAATAGGCAGTTTTACTCCATGATGAATGGTTTGCTAATACTTCCCCAATTGTTGATGTAGTTTTTATAATATATTGGAGCTTGACAGTTAGTTGGTGTTCAGGAGAGATATCATTCAGCAAATTAGTACTCATAAAGATTCGAATAGGCATTCATCATCATCATCATCATCATCATCAGGTTTAGCATCCGTGTTCCACGCTTGCATGGGTTTGGACGGGGGTTTTCCCACTTGAGGCAAGAGTGGTTGTCTTGCTCGCATAGGACTGTCTGGCGGGTTTTCTACAGTTGGATGCCCTTCCTAACACCAACCACATTTACAGTGTGGGGCTGGGAGGTTTTTACCGTGTTGCCTACACGGCCACATTACAGCGTGGACTGTCTGGCGGGTTTTCTACAGCTGGATGCCCTTCCTAACACCAACCACATTTACAGTGTGGGGCTGGGAGGTTTTTACCGTGTTGCCTACACGGCCACATTTACAGCGTGGACTGTGTGTTTTTTGTCGTGACACCTACACGATCTCATTTGTTTCGGCCTGGATGTTGTGGGACCAACATAACTTTACATTGAAAGGGGCGGTGTGGGTGGGGTGGCGGTGGTGGGACGGGGGTGTGTTTTGATAGAGATGCCTACTGACTGTAGTAGGTTTTTACTTTGTATTTAGGTAAGCCGGGTCTTCTCTATTACTGAGTACCGCCAAAGGTCTCGGTCCAGTGACATTGTCTTGGAGAGGTGTAAGCGTGTGAGGTCGGAATTTATCAGCTCGTCCCATGTTTTTCTGGGTCTGCCTACTCCGTGGCTACCGTCTATCTTTATTGTAGCCGGTAAACCTTAAAGGGATGCAACACACATATTGCTATAGTGTTTCACTAACCTCTTCCTTCCTCAATCATCCATAGATGTGTGTGCATGTAATAATTGTTTCTACTTTTGGCACAAGGCCAGCAATTATCCAGTGCATTACTGGTACTTTATTTTATCGACCCCGGAAGAATGAAAGGCAAAGTTAACCTCGGTGGGATTTGAACTCAGAATGGCAAGGACTGTAACTCTATGCGTCAAAGCATGGCGTCCGACCCTCTACCGATACTGCCAATCCACGTGTCTATTTATGAATATGTATGAGTAGATGAGTGTGTGTGTATGAGTTAGCACTTCTGTTGTCTATTTGTTTATGTATTTTTGTATATATGTGTGTGTGTATGTAACTAAAGTGTAATGTATGTTACGAATGGATGACTAAATGATTTGGCATTACAACGCTATTAGCTGTCAGTCGAAGCAGCCGATGAAAGCAGGCGAAGGTGACGTCATTCGTCAAACATCGTTTATTTCCGTATTACTACCACGCGTAAGTGGAGTTACTTAAATGAAAATATAAGTGGCCCTTAAAAGGGCCAAATTAGAAAACAAATTTAAGTTAATTAGAAAACAAGTCATGGTTATCAAATAAATTGGATTTAATCATTTATATTTTGATAGTCATGGTTATCAATGTAGAAAACAAGTCATTTTCACCAACAGTGGAATTACTTCTGACACCTAATACCATGAACTTAAATGAATTTTCACCAACAGTGGAGTTACTTCTGACAGCTAATACCATGAACTATATTTTCATAGTCATGGTTATCAATGTAGAAAACAAGTCATTTTCACCAACAGTGGAGTTAACTTAAATGAAAATATAGGTGGCCCTTAAAAGGGCCAAATTGTTAATGGAATTAACCATTGCGATCTTTCCATCGCTACCGCTACTACAGCAGATACCATCAATCTCCATGGGGACTGTCTCTTGTCTCCATGCTTTTGAATAAGGTTGGTGAAAAAAATTTGTTTTCTAAACATTTCTTCATAAAGGGTTGGTGAAAAAAATTTGATAACCATAAATTTGTTTTCTAATTTGGACCTTTTAAGGGCCACCTATATTTTCATTTAAGTTAACTCCACTGTTGGTGAAAATGACTTGTTTTCTACATTAATAACCATGACTATGAAAATATAGTTCATGGTATTAGCTGTCAGAAGTAACTCCACTGTTGGTGAAAATGACTTGTTTTCTACATTGATAACCATGACTAAATCCAATTTATTTGATAACCATGACTTGTTTTCTAATTAACTTAAATGTTTTTTAATTTGGCCCTTTTAAGGGCCACCTATATTTTCATTTAAGTAACTCCACTTACATCTATATGCTTTAATAAAAAAAAAAAAAACGCGTGAAAAAAAAAAAGATTAAATTTAAGTAACTCCACTTACGCGTGGTAGTAATACGGAAATAAACGATGTTTTGCTTTCATCAGCTGCTTCGACTGACAGCTAATAGCGTTGAAGTGCCATTTTCCCGATTTTAGAATTATTCCAGTTTATCATTTTTCCGAACTTACAATGAAAAAATACGTATATACGTATATTTAGAGGTAATATCACGTGAACACAATCACGTGACAAATCACATTATTCTTTCAAAAGGAAAGGTTTGGCGCCATTTTTCTCCAGGCAATTGTCAACAAACGCAGGCGAAACTTATATCCACATTACTGATGACAAATTGTAAAAGCAAAAAATAAGAAAAATGGTAAGTAATATCAAATAATTATTAAAAACGTTCAGTCTGACGGATGAGTTATTACACGAATAATTAAGTTTCATACATACATATATATATGTGTGTATGTATGTATATATATGTATTTTATCTGATGAAAGCGCTTATCTGATGGTGGCCCTTGAAATATGTATAAAATAAATATAGTTTCCATTTATTAATATATTGTATATAAGTATGTACACGTACATACATATATGTATACAGACGTACAGTAGTATGTATATATATATACATACATGCACACATATATATATATGTACGTATGGATTCACCGAACATTTATTATAATGCTTGGTGTGTTTGTAAACAAACATCCCGTATTAAGCCGTAGTGTCCAGCAACTATATTGTATATATATAAATGTATGTATGTATATATAACTATTTTTACGAAGAGATTATTTTGGCGAGAAGTTGGGTTTTGGATGATATTTGGTTAAATTTACTTAGGAAATCAGATTATATCTCTTTTATTTATATTTATTTCTCTATCAGTTTTAAATTAAGACTTTTCTTGGTTTTCCTTGGCAGTGTCATATGTATTTCTGTGTATCTTAGTCGCCAAACGATCTTTTTATATGATATATAATAATATATGAAAATTTGATTTGCTTTGCAAAGCTAGCACAACACAAGTTAAATATAAAATAAGTAAATAAATCCATCTCGAGAGGTTATTTCCTCAATTTATTCAACTATTTTATAGCTAACGTGTTCAATACTTGCTAGTAGGATAAACAGATGTTAAATGGTGATGTTCACGTGTGTTGTGCTGGCTTTGCAAAGCAAAACATTTCATATTTACCTTACGTTTTCATAGGCAATTCAATTGTATATTAATGTTTATTTTAGTACAATATTTTATGCATAATCAGTTTAAATTTCATTACAATATTAATAGCATTAGTTGTAATATTAAAGGTATACCCTTAGACAAGATATTTTACTCTTTGCCTAGGTGAAATTCAGTGGGTGTTGTAAGATAGGGCATATACTTACACCACTTGCTTTAATAATTCAGGCAGACATGAACATTTGAAATATCATTCCACTAGTGTAGTAAGTCAATGAAAAATTTAAAGATTTCATTTATATTTTGTTTTACTTCAATTTATCAATTTGAGCTATATACACACATATATACGTATATGTGTATATATATATATATATGTGTGTGTATGGTTGTGTGTGTGTATGTATAAAGTGGTGGAAATAAGTATAAGACACCCCATTAAATTGTTAATAATTTTCTTATTACGGCACAAATTCCTTTGAAAATTTGTGTGTGGAACATAGATCCTATGGGAATCGGTATACATATTCGATTTTATAAAAACTTTCCACGAAAAAAAATTCTCAACAAACTACGTTTTAGAAGGTGGAAATAAGTATGACAGTTTTGAAAATATGTATTTAGCAACAAAATGGTACAAATTTTAGTATTTACATTTATTCACTTTCAATTGCAATACTTCAACACACCTGTTTTGCATCGAACCAATAAGATTTCTAAGAGTTTCGTTATGAATTCCATTCCAATACTGTTCAAATTGATGTCCATTGTTGTACACCCTTCTTGCCAAAATTCCCCACAAATTTTCTATTGGGTTTAAGTCTGGAGACTTAGCAGGCCAGTCCAAAATTTCGATGTTTTTTTTGTTTTAAACCAGTCTTTCGTGAGCTTAGAGGTGTGTATGGCTGCGTTGTCATGTTGAAAATGGCATTATTGTTGTCTGGATGATTCATAAATGGGACAAGCCTTTCTTCCAACACATTTATGTACCGAGCAGAGTTTTGTTTCCCTTCCATCACTCCTAAATCAGCCTTTCCAGACGCAGAAAAAGCTCCCCAAATCATAAGAGATCCTCCTCCAAATGGTCTTTTTGAAAACAGCTGCGCCTCCTTTCTTAAATCATGCCAATAACGCTGGGAACCGTCGGGCCCATCCAAATTAAACTTTTTCTCATCAGAAAACACCACGGTTTCCCATTTATCCTTTGCCCATGTTACTTTCTTCTTTACCCAATCTACACGCTTCTTCTTGTGTTCAGCAGTTAAAGCAGGAGCCATTTTTCCTCTTTCGATATATGAAATTTGGCGAATCATGGAGAATTTGACGAACTCTTCTTGGAGACAAGGGCAAATTCTGAGATTGTTGCAGGTCTCTTGAGCTTGACTGTCCCTTAGAAGCTTCTCGAAAAAGTCGACATCTGGCTGCATCTGTAATTTTAGGTGGACGGCCTGGTCGTTTTTTGGTGCCATATGATTCAGTGTCCTTTAGATAATTTCTCACAACTTTTCGGGACCTCGACAGTTCTCTTGCAATGAAACTAATAGATTTTCCTTCCAAGTTATAGGCAGAAATTTACCCTTTTTCATTTTCATTAAGGTGAGAGTTCCTCGGCATTTGCAGTGACTTTATGCAATGTTTAATTAGGCATCACGTGGCTTGTAATCATGATACATGATAAGAGTTGTTTACAATCTGCGCATGCACTTATTCTTTCTTTGGCACTCAGAAGTA
>OZ024740.1:322551220-322621220 GCA_964016885.1 Eledone cirrhosa
GGCCTCTCTAGAGAATCGTAAAAGCACATATCGTTATATGCTTTTTCTATGAAAATTAGTAGTGGGCAGACTAATCCGCACAGAGTGTGAGTAAGTACCGGTTCAACGGAGACGATAAAAACAAATAACGAAACGAAATTAAATTTCGTTTCGTTTGTAACTCACTTTTGTATGACTGACGCTTAAACAATTAAGTTAAAGATGTACATCCATATATGTATACTGAAATACTAGTATGTATATGAATACACACACGTATACATATGTAGATGTACCAAGTTTTTTTCACTGGTCACTTTACTGTGAGTGGCCAGCTATTCTGTATGTAAACACACAGACAAACCGGTTTTTAGAGTCATACTGGTTTTTGAGGAAACACCTTTCCTCTATTCTCCAGAAAGCCAGACAAGGAATATTGAACTAGTTTCGTTGTTGTTACAACTCATCAGCAATATTTACCTATCTTCCGGCCTCTCTAGAGAATCGTAAAAGCACATATCGTTATATGCTTTTTCTATGAAAATTAGTAGTGGGCAGACTAATCCGCACAGAGTGTGAGTAAGTACCGGTTCAACGGAGACGATAAAAACAAATAACGAAACGAAATTAAATTTCGTTTCGTTTGTAACTCACTTTTGTATGACTGACGCTTAAACAATTAAGTTAAAGATGTACATCCATATATGTATACTGAAATACTAGTATGTATATGAATACACACACGTATACATATGTAGATGTACCAAGTTTTTTTCACTGGTCACTTTACTGTGAGTGGCCAGCTATTCTGTATGTAAACACACAGACAAACCGGTTTTTAGAGTCATACTGGTTTTTGAGGAAACACCTTTCCTCTATTCTCCAGAAAGCCAGACAAGGAATATTGAACTAGTTTCGTTGTTGTTACAACTCATCAGCAATATTTACCTATCTTCCGGCCTCTCTAGAGAATCGTAAAAGCACATATCGTTATATGCTTTTTCTATGAAAATTAGTAGTGGGCAGACTAATCCGCACAGAGTGTGAGTAAGTACCGGTTCAACGGAGACGATAAAAACAAATAACGAAACGAAATTAAATTTCGTTTCGTTTGTAACTCACTTTTGTATGACTGACGCTTAAACAATTAAGTTAAAGATGTACATCCATATATGTATACTGAAATACTAGTATGTATATGAATACACACACGTATACATATGTAGATGTACCAAGTTTTTTTCACTGGTCACTTTACTGTGAGTGGCCAGCTATTCTGTATGTAAACACACAGACAAACCGGTTTTTAGAGTCATACTGGTTTTTGAGGAAACACCTTTCCTCTATTCTCCAGAAAGCCAGACAAGGAATATTGAACTAGTTTCGTTGTTGTTACAACTCATCAGCAATATTTACCTATCTTCCGGCCTCTCTAGAGAATCGTAAAAGCACATATCGTTATATGCTTTTTCTATGAAAATTAGTAGTGGGCAGACTAATCCGCACAGAGTGTGAGTAAGTACCGGTTCAACGGAGACGATAAAAACAAATAACGAAACGAAATTAAATTTCGTTTCGTTTGTAACTCACTTTTGTATGACTGACGCTTAAACAATTAAGTTAAAGATGTACATCCATATATGTATACTGAAATACTAGTATGTATATGAATACACACACGTATACATATGTAGATGTACCAAGTTTTTTTCACTGGTCACTTTACTGTGAGTGGCCAGCTATTCTGTATGTAAACACACAGACAAACCGGTTTTTAGAGTCATACTGGTTTTTGAGGAAACACCTTTCCTCTATTCTCCAGAAAGCCAGACAAGGAATATTGAACTAGTTTCGTTGTTGTTACAACTCATCAGCAATATTTACCTATCTTCCGGCCTCTCTAGAGAATCGTAAAAGCACATATCGTTATATGCTTTTTCTATGAAAATTAGTAGTGGGCAGACTAATCCGCACAGAGTGTGAGTAAGTACCGGTTCAACGGAGACGATAAAAACAAATAACGAAACGAAATTAAATTTCGTTTCGTTTGTAACTCACTTTTGTATGACTGACGCTTAAACAATTAAGTTAAAGATGTACATCCATATATGTATACTGAAATACTAGTATGTATATGAATACACACACGTATACATATGTAGATGTACCAAGTTTTTTTCACTGGTCACTTTACTGCTCTGTGCGGATTAGTCTGCCCACTACTAATTTTCATAGAAAAAGCATATAACGATATGTGCTTTTACGATTCTCTAGAGAGGCCGGAAGATAGGTAAATATTGCTGATGAGTTGTAACAACAACGAAACTAGTTCAATATTCCTTGTCTGGCTTTCTGGAGAATAGAGGAAAGGTGTTTCCTCAAAAACCAGTATGACTCTAAAAACCGGTTTGTCTGTGTGTTTACATACAGAATAGCTGGCCACTCACAGTAAAGTGACCAGTGAAAAAAACTTGGTACATCTACATATGTATACGTGTGTGTATTCATATACATACTAGTATTTCAGTATACATATATGGATGTACATCTTTAACTTAATTGTTTAAGCGTCAGTCATACAAAAGTGAGTTACAAACGAAACGAAATTTAATTTCGTTTCGTTATTTGTTTTTATCGTCTCCGTTGAACCGGTACTTACTCACACTCTGTGCGGATTAGTCTGCCCACTACTAATTTTCATAGAAAAAGCATATAACGATATGTGCTTTTACGATTCTCTAGAGAGGCCGGAAGATAGGTAAATATTGCTGATGAGTTGTAACAACAACGAAACTAGTTCAATATTCCTTGTCTGGCTTTCTGGAGAATAGAGGAAAGGTGTTTCCTCAAAAACCAGTATGACTCTAAAAACCGGTTTGTCTGTGTGTTTACATACAGAATAGCTGGCCACTCACAGTAAAGTGACCAGTGAAAAAAACTTGGTACATCTACATATGTATACGTGTGTGTATTCATATACATACTAGTATTTCAGTATACATATATGGATGTACATCTTTAACTTAACTTAATTGTTTAAGCGTCAGTCATACAAAAGTGAGTTACAAACGAAACGAAATTTAATTTCGTTTCGTTATTTGTTTTTATATAATTTATATATATATATATAATTTATATATATATATAATTTATATATATATATATAATTTATATATATATATATAATTTATATATATATATATAATTTATATATATATATATAATTTATATATATATATATAATTTATATAGATATATAATTTATATAGATATATAATTTATATAGATATATAATTTATATAGATATATAATTTATATAGATATATAATTTATATATATATATAATTTATATACATATATAATTTATATACATATATAATTTATATACATATATAATTTATATACATATATAATTTATATACATATATAATTTATATACATATATAATTTATATACATATATAATTTATATACATATATAATTTATATACATATATAATTTATATACATATATAATTTATATATATATATATATATCATCATCATCATCATTTAACGTCCACTTTTGCCCTGCTTGCAAGGGTGAGACGGGAACTGATGCTGGCTTGATTTCTACAGCTGGATGCCCTTCCTAACACCAACCTCATTTACAGTGAGTGCTGGGTGCTTTTTTTCCGTGGCACCTACACGACCACTTTGCAGTGGAATGATAGGGACCCCAGTCCCTATCATCTCATTTCTACAGCTGAGTAAACTGGAGCAATGTGAAATAAAGTCTCTTGCTGAAGGGAACAACACATTACCCGGTCTGAGAATTGAACTCACAACCTTACGATTGCAAGGCCAATGCTCTAACCACTAAGCCACGTGCCTCCATATATATATATATAATTTATATATATATATATATATATAATTTATATATATATATATATATATAATTTATATATATATATATAATGTATATATATATATAATTTATATATATAATTTATATATATAATGTATATATATATATATAATTTATATATATATATATAATGTATATATATATATATAATTTATATATATATATATAATGTATATATATATATAATTTATATATATAATTTATATATATAATGTATATATATATATATAATTTATGTATGTATGTATATATATATAGTAGAAAAATATGGAAGTTAAAGGACCCCACAGCCAGTAATAAATTTAAAAGCATATTACTTGATGCTTTTGATAGTAAGGAAGAGCAATTAGAGTCGTACAATATAGAGGAACATTGGGGATTCCTGAAAGCTAACCTGCTGAAGGCGACATATGAAACCTGTGGCTGGAGCAGACCTATAGGCAGGAGGAGAGTAACTTGGTGGTGGAACAGTAAGGCCAAAAAGCAGGCTTGGAAAGTATGGCGGGATGGGGGAAGTAGAGAAGACTATCAAGTGGCCAGGAGGGAAGCTAGGAGACAAGTGTACTTCGCAAGAAGGGAAGCAGAGGAAATAAAGTTCAAGCATGTTCTACAACGTGAGGACCAAAAACGTGAGGTGTTCAGGATTGTTAGGCAATGTGTCAAGGAAAAGCGTGATATTGTTGGGGAGAAGTGTGTCCTTAATGATGATGGTGTACTTGCCATCACTGACGCTGATAAGAAGGTAGCTTGGAAGTGTCACTACGAAAGGCTACTAAATGAGGAGAATAATTGGGAGAAAGACAGTCTTCCCCACATCGATCCAATAGAGGGACCAGCAGTGCAAGTTGAAGGTAGTATAATAAGTAAGGCGATCAAAGACATGAAGACGGGCAAGGCGGCTGGGCCTTCGGAAATCGTTGCTGAAATGCTGAAAGCATCTGGAACGGTGGGACAAACTATGGTCACCCGGATAGTAAACCAAGTCATACAGAATGGGGTCGTTCCGAAGGACTGGCGCAGCAGCACCATCATTAACTGCTACAAGGGTAAAGGAGATGCCCTAGATAGAGGAAACTATAGAGGCATTAAATTAATCGACCAGGTCATGAAGGTCACAGAAAAAGTAATCGCGCAACTAATCAGAGAGTGAATTGATCTAGATGAAATGCAGTTCGGGTTTGTGTCAGGTAAAAGTACAACAGACGCGCTTTTCATTGTACGAAACTACAGGAGAAGTACCTAGCTAAAAGTAAACCCCTATATTTAGCTTTTGTTGACTTGGAGAAAGCCTTTGACAGAGTACCCCGCTCGATTATCTGGTGGGCCCTTAGAAAACTAGGTTATGATGAATGGCTTGTGAGAGCTATACAAGCCATGTATAAAAAAATAGTCAGCAAGGTTAGAATTAACAACGAATATAGTGAAGAGTTTAGCGTAAAAGTTGGTGTTCATCAGGGCTCCGTCCTTAGCCCCCTACTATTTATTATTGCCCTTCAGGCTATAACAGTGGAGTTCAAGACCGGCTGCCCATGGGATCTTCTATACGCAGATGATCTAACGCTCATAGCTGAATCAATGGCTGAACTAGAGAAGAAATTCCAAACATGGAAGCATGGCCTAGAATCAAAAGGCCTTAAAATTAACCTGACTAAGACTAAAGTTCTAGTTTGTAGGAAGGAAAATCGGGCACTGGTCCCATCTGGGAAATGGCCATGCTCAGTGTGTAGGAAAGGAGTAGGCAGAAACTCCATTTTATGTCCCAAATGCAAAGTATGGGTGCATAAAAATGTAGTGGGTTCACAGGTAAGCTAAATAAGAATATAGATTTTATATGTGGCTGGTGCTCAGGTGAAATAAGTAGCAGCAAGTGCCCACAGAATACTAGCTCATTCCATTGCACAGAGGGTTCTATAGAAATAGTGGATAGCTTCCGTTACCTGGGTGACAAAATCAGCAGTGGGGGAGGGTGCTCTGAAAGTACAGTAGCTAGAGTCAGAACTGGATGGAAAAAGTTCAGAGAGCTTATAAAACTATTGGCCGCTAAAGTGTTCTCTCTTAAAATGAAAGGCAGGCTGTATGATGCCTGCATACGAACAGCAATGTTACATGGCAGTGAGACCTGGGCATTGTGTGCAGAGGATATACACAAACTGGAGAGGAACGAAGTTTGCATGCTCCGCTGGATGTGTAATAGCAATATACGTGAATGGCAAAGCATAAACGAACTAAGGGAGAAATTAGGAATAAGAGGGATCAGATGCTATTTACTCGAGAGAAGACTACGTTGGTACGGTCACGTGATGCGCATGAAAGACAACAGCTGTATAAAAAAGTGCAGGGCAATAAAAATAGACAGTAACCACGGAGTAGGCAGACCCAGAAAAACCTGGGACGACTTGATAAATTCCGACCTCACACACTTACACCTCTCCAAGACAATGTCACTGGACCGAGATCTTTGGCGCTACACAGTAATACAGAAGACCCGCCTTGCCTAAGTACAAAGCAAAACCTACAGTCAGTAGGCACCTCTAACCAAAATACACCCCTGTCCCACTACCCCCACCCCATCCACACCACCTCCTTCAATGTGAAGTTATGTTGGTACCACAACATCCAGTCCGCTGTAATGTGGCCGTGTAGGTAACACGGTAAAAACCTCCCAGTCCACACTGTAAACGTGGTTGGTGTTAGGAAGGGCATCCAGCCGTAGAAAACCCGCCACAGTCCTATACGAGCAGGACAACCAAATCTTGCCTCAAGTGGGAAAACTCCCGTCCAAACCCATGCAAGCGTGGAAGATGGACGTTAAACGATGATGATGATGATGATGAAGATAAATTAACGGAGCCATAGAGTCGCGTTATTCCCTGTAAATTATGTGCTCAAAGGGAAAGGAATCCTATACATATTGTATATGTATATATATATGCATGTATATATATGTATATGTGTGTATGTATGTATATATATATGAATATATATATATATGTAATCTGAATTTTATAGATGTAATCTGAATAGTATGGTAGAATATTAAGTGTTAAATGTTAGTTGAACAAGTACTTTCATGCGTTCGCAATCTTCAGGTTCATATTCTGTGGTGACAGTCAAGTTTGCAATTTTCAACTGTAATGAGACGGGTAAATTTTGTGCCTTATATACAGTGAAAAGCGGCTACAGAATGCTAAATTTTGAAAACTGTATTTTGACCAATTGGTGTGTAGTTTCACTGGATTACTGAAGCTGATTGCTTTAGGTGTCATGGTTGGTTGAGCATGTCTAACGACTTCTATTTGACTCTATCCAAAGCATCAATTGTTTTGCTATTTTTAGAAATGATGTAAATAGCATTTTCTAGGGTTTTTATACCCCTAAGAATTATAATTGTTCATTTAGCTTGGGTTGGAATTTATCAATAAAATTCTTTTCTTTGATTTTTCTCTTGATTTCACTTGGCCTGTGTAATTTGTAGAATGGAAATATAAATATTTTCTGACCACATGTTGCTAGATGGTTACTCAGGGGTATCTGACGGACATTTGGGTCTCTGATTTGCTGTTGGTGCAACTGTGCACGTTCCGATAGTGCATTTCCAGTTTGACCGACATATAGTTCTTCACAATTCCGGCATTTAATGCAGTAAATTAGATTTCTGCTTTTGCAGTTGATATTTGCATTTGGGAATATTTTTCAAAATTCCAACCTAAGCTAAATGAACAATAATAATTCTTAGGAGTATAAAAACCCTAGAAAATGCTATTTTCATCATTTCTAAAAATAGCAAAACAATTGATGCTTTGAATAGGGCCAAATAGAAGTCGTTAGACATGCCCAACCAACCGTGATGCCTAAACCAATCACCTTCAGTAATCAAGTGAAACTACACACTGATTGGTCGAAATACAGTTTGCAAAATTTAGCATTTTCTAGCTGCTTTTCACTGTATATAAGGCACAAAATTTACCCATCTCATTACAGTTGAAAATTGTAAACTTGACTGTCACCACAGAATATGAACCTGAAGATTGCGAAAGCATGAAATTAATTGTTCAATTAACACTTAACACTTAACATTCTACCATACTATTTCATTCTAATACCATTATAATTTTAAAGGATTGTAAATAAAACGAGTAAATCAGACAAAGTTGGAATTCCTTTTATTAATATAATCTTCTATACACAATCATACACACCCGTGTATATTTATTTATATATATATATATATATGTATATATATAGCTTTTAAGCTATTTTGTAGTATCTCTGTTCAGGAACACACCACTTATATTAAATTTATATGTTTTATATATATATTTTTTTTCGTTTAGATGGAAGACAAAACGAAGAAGATGAATACAAAGATGAAGAAGAGAAAGATAAAGATGAAGAACCTCACTGCACAACACCACACTGCACCACACCGTACCACATCACACCACACCACATTAAAACATACCACACCACATAACACCACAACACTACTCCACACCACATAACACCACAACACACCTCACTGCATCACACCACACTACTCCAGATAAAACACACCTCACTACTCCACACCACATAACACCACAACACAACACACCACTGCTCACTACAACACAACACACCACACTACTCCACACCACATAACACCCAACATTTTTTCCTCATCTTTTTTTCATGTGTTATCAACTAATCTGATCTCCAAGATGTTTGTTATTGACTCTCTCTTCATGGAAAACTTAGGTGGATGCACTTCTCTCATTTAACCCCAGAGTTTTCTCTAAGATTTTTCGTATGTTATCAACGAATATGACCTCCAAACCAGTTGGAAATGATTAGTTGTTCTAGAAAAAAGGAGGGGTAAAGCAGGTGGAAAAACCATTGTCGTTTTGTAGATATATACCCTAATGATTTTTCTTCGGTCTCCTTTTGAGTGCTATCAACTAATCTGACCTTTTAGTTGCTCTGAATCAATTTTTTTTTCCTGGGATTTGGAAACTAAAACTAAATTAAACATAAAATTAAATCTAGCCCCAACCCTAAACTCTAAATCTAAACCAAACCAATCTAAATATAAACTATACCCCAACCATAAAACTAAACCCTAAACATTACCCCAACTCCAAACCTAAACCCTAAACTTTACCCCAAACCTAAAATTAAACCCTAAACTTTACCCCAAACCTAAAACTAAACCCTAAACTTTACCCCAAACCTAAAATTAAACCCTAAACTTTACCCCAAACCTAAAACTAGACCCTAAACATTACCCCAACCCTAAAACTAAACCCTAAATATTACCCCAACCCTAAAACTAAACCCTAAACATTACCCCAACCCTAAACCTAACCCAGGGAAATAAGTTGATTGGAAGCATCTAGGAGGTCAGATTAATTAATAGCACAGGAAATAGCATAGGAAATAGCATAGGAAATAGCACAGGAAATTAATAGTACAGGAAATATACCGAAAATGATTAAGTCCCACAACATGTGAGTGGGGTGTAGATCTGCAAAACTCTTCCCCTCTCCCTCTCCTCTTTCTCCAAAGCTAGTTGTTTTTGACTGGTTTGGAAGTCATATTCACTGATAACGCATGAAAATAGAATCAAAGAGAAAATTCTGAGAAATCAGGGGTTATCCGGGTGAAGGGGGAACCACCTCACCCCGCCGTTTTCCTGGGGGGAAAAAGTCAGTTTCAAGCATCTTGGAGATTGGATTAGTTGATAGCACATGAAAAATAGGATGAAAAAATTTCACATCACATCACACCACATCAAATCACTCCGCACGCCATCACATCACACCACATCTCACCTCATCACATCTCATCTCCTTGCCTCGCCTCATTTCACCACGCCACACCACATCACATCACATTTCACCATGCCATGCCACATCACCTCACATGCCATCACACCACATGCTACCACACTCCACTACACCATATCCCCCACCCTACATTGAACCACACTCCACTTCACCACACCACTGTCAACTACACTACACCACACCACTGTACACTACACTACACCACACCACTGTCTATTCGATTGTTTCTATTTCGTAGGTATGTCCAGTTACAGTAAGAGAAAGAAAGTTATTTCAAAGGATCTGAGTAAGTAAACACTTCATTGACCATCATTTTAAGCAGAATCTCAGTGTAGTTTTAAATTGACCTTTTCATATGATTACACCTCAGTCTTAACTTAATCACCTGTAGATGGATGCTACATGTAATGTTAAAATTAGTTAAACACTGTTTCCCCCTTCTCATCACATGTGGATGCTACATGTGTATTGTTAACATTAATCTAATGTTGTGTGTCCCCCCCTGCCTCACCATATCATACCACACCACATCACACCATGTACCACACCAGACCACATAACACTATGCTATACCATCATCATCATCAGCGTTTAACGTCCGTGTTCCACGCTTGCATGGGTTTGGACGGGGGTAGTCCCACTTGAGGCAAGAGTGATTGTCTTGCTCGCATAGGACTGTCTGGCAGGTTTTCTACAGTTGGATGCCCTTCCTAACACCAACCACATTTACAGTGTGGGTCTGGGAGGTTTTTACCGTGTTGCCTACACGGCCACATTACAGCGTGGACTGTGTGTTTTTTTGTCGTGACACCTACACGATCTCATTTGTTTCGGCCTGGATGGTGTGGCACCAACACAACTTTACATAGAACGGGGTGGCGTGGATGGGGTGGGGGTGGTGGGAATGGGGGGGGGGGTATTTTGTTAGAGATGCCTACTGGTTGTAGTAGGTTTTACTATGTATTTAGGTAAGGCGGGTCTTCTCTGTTACTGAGTACCGCCAAAGGTCTCGGTCCAGTGACATTGTCTTGGAGAGGTGTAAGTGTGTGAGGTCAGAGTTTATCAGCTCGTCCCAGGTTTTTCTAGGTCTGCCTATTCCGTGGCTACCGTCTATCTTTATTGCCCTGCACTTTGTTATACAGCTATCGACTTTCATGCGCATCACGTGTCCATACCAACGTAGCCTTCTCTCGAGTAAACAACATCTGATCCCTCTTATTTCTAATTTTTTCCTTAGTTCGTTTATGCTTTGCCGTTCACGTATATTACTGTTACACATCCAGCGGAGCATGCAAGCTTCGTTCCTCTCTAGTCTGCGTATATCCTCTGCACACAATGCCCAGGTCTCACTGCCATGCAGCATTGCTGTTCGTATGCAGGCATCGTACAACCTGCCTTTCATTTTTAGGGAGAACCCTTTAGCGGCTAATAGTGGTATAAGCTCTCTGAACTTTTTCCAACCAGTTCTGACTCTAGCTACTGTACTTTCAGAGCACCCTCCCCCACTGCTGATTTTATCACCCAGGTAACGGAAGCTGTCCACTATTTCTATAGAACCCTCTGCGCAATTGAAAGAGCTAGTATTTTGTGGGCACTTGCTGCTACTTATTGCACCAGAGCACCGGCCACATGTAAAATCTATGTTCTTAGTTAGCTTACCTGTGATCCCACTACATCTTTTATGCACCCATACTTTGCATTTAGGACATAAAATGGAGTTTCTACCTACGCCTTTCCTACACACTGAGCACGACCATTTCCCTGAAGGGACCGCCGCCTTATTTTCTTTCCTACAAACTAGAACTTTAGTCTTAGCCAGGTTAATTTTAAGGCCTTTTGATTCTAGGCCGTGCTTCCATGTTTGGAATTTCTTCTCTAGCTCGGCCATTGATTCCGCTATGAGTGTCAGGTCGTCTGCGTATAGGAGTTCCCATGGGCAGCCGGTCTTGAACTCCTCCGTTATAGCCTGAAGGGCAATAATAAATAGTAGGGGGCTGAGAACAGAGCCCTGATGGACACCAACTTTTACGCTAAACTCTTCACTATATTCGTTCTTAATTCTAACCTTGCTGACTGTTTCTTTATACATGGCTTGTATAGCTCTCACAAGCCATTCGTCAATGCCTAGTTTTCTAAGAGCCCACCAGATAATGGAGCGGGGGACTCTGTTGAAGGCTTTCTCCAAGTCGACAAAAGCTAAGTAGAGGGGTTTACCTTTAGCTAGGTACTTCTCCTGTAGTTGTCGTACAATGAAAAGAGCGTCTGTGGTACTTTTGCCTGACACAAACCCGAACTGCATTTCATCTAGGTCAATTCTCTCTCTGATTAGTTGTGCTATTACTTTTTCCGTGACCTTCATGACCTGGTCGATTAATTTAATGCCTCTATAGTTACTCCTATCTAGGGCGTCTCCTTTACCCTTATAACAGTTAACGATGATGCTGCTATGCCAGTCCTTCGGAACAACCCCATTCTGTACGACTTGGTTAACTATGCGGGTGACCATGGTGTGTCCCACCGTGCCAGATGCCTTCAGCATCTCAGCAACTATTTCCGAAGGCCCAGCCGCCTTACCCGTCTTCATATCCTTGATTGCCTTACTTATCATACTCCCCTCGACTAACACTGCTGGTCCCTCTATTGGGTCGATATGGGGGAGACTGTCTTTCTCCCATTTATTCTCCTCATTTATATATATATATATATATATGAGCTCCCCACTCGTTATATTAACTGTGTATCCTCGGTGTTTCGTGAAAGTCTGAGTGATCAGCTATATATTTGTTTACAATTTTTTTTTATATTTAGATGGAAAAGAAGAAAAAGACGAAGCAAAGACTAAAATGAAAATGACAACAAAGACAAAGAAGACACGGGAAACGAAGATGACGAAAAGAAGAAGAAAGTATGATCTAAGTTCAGTCTAAACCTAATGACCTGTAGATACGATCTATTTAGGTTTAACTTAAACATTCAAAGATATTTGTATATACTTTTGTTGATGTTTGACATTGTTTTTTAGTTATGAAATAGCTTATAAGCTACATTATAGGATCACAGTGCATGAGCACACTGCTCTTTAAATTAACTTTATCTCCTCAGCACTTTGTAAAGTCTGAGAGATAGGCAACATATATGTTTAACATTTTTTGTTTTTGGTATTTAGATGGCAGAGGAGAAGATAAAGGCACAGAAGAAGTCAAAGGCACAGAAGAAGTCAAAGGCACAGAAGAAGTCAAAGGCACAGAAGAAGTCAAAGGCACAGAAGAAGTCAAAGGCACAGAAGAAAACAAAGGCACAGAAGAAAACAAAGGCAAAGAAGAAAACAAAGGCACAGAAGAAAACAAAGGCACAGAAAAGACAAAGGCACAGAAGAAGACAAAGGCACAGAAGAAGACAAAGGCACAGAAGAAGACAAAGGCACAGAAGAAGACAAAGAAAATGAACAAGAACAATTATTATTACTATTATTATTGTTATTATTATTAGTATTATTATAATCAAACTAAGCCACACTACATCAACCTATACCATACCACACCACACTGACAAACATTATACCATACCACATTATCCAACACCACACTACGAAACACTGTACGACCTCACATCAGACCATGCTATGAAACAATATACCATACTACACTATACAACAATAGACAACACCACACACGATTATGAAACACTATACTTTACCACACTATATCACACCACTCAAGTTAGAGAGGATCAACTTTTTTCCTGGAAAGTAGAAAACCTAACTTTAAAAATAACACTTGCACTCACACATGCTCTAACAGTGAACTTAGCGCTAACATGATAACTAAAACTAACACAAACACTAACCTGAACA
The DNA here is from genome assembly GCA_964016885.1 of Eledone cirrhosa. Classification (NCBI taxonomy): domain Eukaryota; kingdom Metazoa; phylum Mollusca; class Cephalopoda; order Octopoda; family Eledonidae; genus Eledone; species Eledone cirrhosa. Next base: position 322,564,787 of record OZ024740.1, read on the forward strand.
CTAACACTAACCTGAACACTTACACTAAAACTAACATTAGCACAAACATTAGCCTCAACACTAACACTAAAACTAACATTAACTTGAACACTAACTCTAACCTGAAAACTAAGCTAACATTAACCTGAACACTCACATAAACACTAATGCTAACACTAACAGAAATACTAATGCTAACATTAACGCTAACCTTAACACAAAAACAAAGACTAACGCTAACACAATCACTAACACTAATGGAAACATCAAACACTAATGCTAACAGAGATACTAACACAAATATTAATACAAAAACAAATACTAACACTAACACAATCTCTAACACTAACCTTAACACTAAAACTAACACGAACACTAAAACTAACACTAACAGAGATACTAACACAAAAACAAACACAATCTCTAACACTCAAACTAACATTAACTTTAACACTAACACAAACACATGCTAACACTAACAGAAATACTAATGCTAACATTAACACAAAAACAAAGACTAACGCTAACACAATCACTAACACTAATGGAAACATCAATCACTAATGCTAACAGAGATACTATCACAAATATTAACACAAAAACAAACACTAACGCAATCTCTAACACTAACATAACTTGAACACTAACCTGAACACTTACACTAAAACTAACATTAACCTAAACACTGGCACTAAAACAAACACTACCATAAACAGTAACACAAACACTAATCTGAGCACTAACAGTAACACTAACACTATCATAAAAACTAACACTAAAAAAAAAACACTAACACGAAAACTGATACTAATCAGAAAACTAAGTTAACATTAACCTCAACACTAAAACAAACACTAACTTTAACAGAAAAACAAAGACTAGCACTAACACTAAAAGTAACACTAACGCTAACAGAGATACTAACACAAATATTAACACAAAAACAAACACTAACACAATCTCTAACACTAACCTCAACACTAACACTAAAACTAACATTAACTTGAACACTAACTCTAACCTGAAAACTAAGCTAACATTAACCTGAACACTAACATAAACACTAATGCTAACATTAACGCTAACCTTAACACAAAAACAAAGACTAACGCTAACACAATCACTAACAGTAATGGAAACATCAAACACTAATGCTAACAGATACTAACACAATCTCTAACACTAACCTTAACACTAAAACTAACATTAACTTGAACACTAACATTAACTTGAACACTAACCTGAACACTTACACTAAAACTAACACTAACGGAGATACTAACACAATCTCTAACACTAAAACTAACATTAACTTTAACACTAACCTGAAAACTAAGCTTACATTAACCTGAACACTAACATAAACACTCATGCTAACACTAACAGAAATACTAATGCTAACATTAACACAAAAACAAAGACTAACGCTAACACAATCACTAACACTAATGGAAACATCAATCACTAATGCTAACAGAGATACTAACACAAATATTAACACAAAAACAAACACTAACCTTAACACTAAAACTAACATTAACACTAACATAACTTGAACACTAACACTAACCTGAACACTTACACTAAAACTAACATTAATCTAAACACTAGCACTAAAACTAACAATACCATAAACAGTAACACAAACACTGATCTGAGCACTAACACTAAAAAAAACACTAACCAGAAAACTAAGTCAACATTAACCTGAACACTAACATTAACACTAACACGAACACTAACACGAACACTAATGGAAACACTAACGCCAAAGCTGACACTGACGAAGATGGCTATGCTGGCACAAACACTGGCGCAAATGTTGACACAATCGCTTACGCTGACACAAACAGTAACGTGAATACTGATGCAGGTGCGAAGGCGAATGCTGACAAAGACTCTGACGCACACGCTGATGTAAATGCTACACAGACTCTAACACTGACGTGGACACTGTCACAAATGCTCACGCTGATATAAAAAAAGCAAATGCAAACACAGACGCAAATGTTGATGCAGATGTTAAAGCAAACGCAAATGCTGACGCAAACGATGACAGCGATGCTAATGTGAACCTTAACGCAGACGTAAACATTGACGTAGAAGCTAAAGGAAACACTGATGCAGACGCTGACACAGACGCTAACACACGTTACCACGGATGCTAACGTAAACACTGACGCAGATGCTAATATAAACACTGACGCAGACGCTAACATAAACGCTGACGCTGATGTAAATACAGATGCTGACGTAGAAGCTAACACAAACGCTGACACAGACACTAATGTAAACGCTGACGTAGAAGCTAATGTAGATGCTGATGTAGAAGCTAACGTAAACGCTGACGTAGAAGCTAACAAAACACTGACGTAGTTGTTACGTAGAAGCAGGCGTAGAAGTTAGCGTTTACCCTTACCGCCGAAGCTGATCTCCAAAACGCAATTGCTGATGCGGATTGCTGAAGCCAAAGCCAAGCTAACGCTGACGCAAATGTTGAGGCAGTTTTGCCGGCGCTGACGTGTATGCTGACGCTAACGCAAATGCTGATGCAGACGCTAGGGCTCAGGCTAACGCTGATGCAAATGCTGAAGTTAACGCTTACATGGGATATGCAGACGCTGCAATGATGCGGACGCCACAGGAAAGGTTGATGGAAACGCTAATGCTAACGGAAAACGCTGACGTAGACGTTACGGAAACGCTGACGTAGAAGCTAACGTAAACGCTGACACAGACTCTAACGTAAACGCTGACACAGACTCTAACGTAAACGCTGACGTAGATGTAAATACTGACGCTGACACAGATGCGGTCGGAAACGCTGATGTAGAAGCTAACGGAAACACTGACAGAGATGCTAACGGGAACGCTGATGTAGAAGCTAACGTACACGCTGACACAGACGCTAACGGAAATGCTGACAAAGACATTAAAGGAAATGCTGTCGCAAACGCTAATGCTAATGTGAATGCTGATGCAGATGCTGACGCAAATGCTGACACTGACACAAGTGCTGACGCGGACGCTAATGATAATGCTGACTCAGAAGCTGACGTAGACGTAGGCACTGAAACAAACACTAATGCTAACACTAATGTTGACTCAGATGCTAAGGGAAATGCTGACACAATCACTATCACCAATGCAGACGCTGATGCAAATGCTGACATACATGCTGACACTTATGCAAACACTAACACAGATGCTAACACCAGTCTACATAGACGCTTATGCAAATAGTAACTGTAAGAGTAACAGTTACAGTAACACTAACAGTGACAGTAATGCTAACAGTAACACAGTCACTAACAATAAACTTACCATTAACAGTAAAACTTACCCTAACACTAACCCTAAATCTAACATTAACCCAGAGAAAAAAGTCATTTGCAATCACATTTAAGGTCACTCTTTAAGATATAGAAGATAGGCATTACATTTTAATGATTTTAATTTAAAGAGAATCACGCTATACGATGCAACACAATAACACACCACACTACACTAACCTACACTACACCAAACCAGATTATACCATACTTTGGTAAATTTATGATAGGTTTCCATGTTATACTACACCAAACTAAACCATACCAAACCAAACCACACCATAAAAAACTACACCATACTACATCACACCATGCTATTGAACTCAGTGTAACAAATTTTCTTCCTGCTTTTTTTGTCTTTTTGCTTACCACCCAATCTGACATTAAAAGTGTTTGCAATTAACTATTTTTTGCACATATTATCAATGAAGACTTTGAAACCTGTAGAAAATGACTAGCTTTGTAGAAAAAAGAGGGCGGAAAGTGGGTGGAAATACCATTCACAAAGCTTGTCATTTTTGATTGCAGTGAAAGTCATATTTGTTGTTAATATGGTAATGGAGGCACATGGCTTAATGGTTAGAGCATTGGCCTTGCAATCGAAAGGTTGTGAGTTCAATTCTCAGACCAGGTGGTGTGTTGTTTCCTTGAGCAAGACACTTTATTTCACATTGCTCCAGTTTACTCAGCTGTAGAAATGAGATGATAGGGACTAGTGTCCCTATCATTCCACTGCAAAAACCACCCAGCACTCACTGTAAATGAGGTTGGTGTTAGGAAGGGCATCCAGCTGTAGAAATCAAGCCAGAATCAGTTCCCGTCCCACCCTTGCAAGCAGGGAAAAGTGGACGTAAAATGATGATGATGTGAGCATGTTGGAGTTTGGAAAACCATACCACATTAAACTACATCATACTATTAATCTCAGTGAGAACATTTTTCTTCCTGTTTTTTTTTCTTCTGTGTGCCTGTGTGTGCTTACCACCCAATCTGATATCAAAGGTGCTCACAAATGACTATTTTTTTACACATTATCAATGTATATAACATGGAAACCTATCATTTGCAATAGGTGCCCATGTCATAACTACAACAATCCAAACCACTACATCACACCATGCTTTTGATCTCAGTGTGAAAAATTTTCTTCCTGTTCCTTTTTTTTTTTTTTTTGTGTGTTCTTACCACCCAATCTGACATCAAAGGTGCTGCAATTGACTATTTTTCGCACATATTATCAATAATTATGACATGGAAAACTGTCGAAAATGACTAGCTTTGTAGAAAAAAGAGGGAGGATGTGGGTGGAAATACCATTTACAAAGCTAGTCATTTTTTATTGCGGCAGAAGTCATATTTTTTGTTAATATGCTAAAAGCATAGTCCACTGCGAGCTTCTTGGAAGTTAATAACATGCAAAAATGAATGAAAAATTTTTTTTCTAACATAAATCAAAGTGGAAATTTAAATCCTCACTTATAACAAAGCACACCACAGCACATTAATCTACCTCAATCCACACCATATATGTCACCATAACCATACTTCACTATATGGTAAATTTATTACAGAACACCTACTCCTACCATTTACATCACATGGACATTAATGTGACAAATTTGCTACCTGCTTTTTTTTTTTTTCTTTGTGGTTACCACCTCAAACTAACATCAAAGGTGCTTGCAAATGACTATTTTCTCACACATTATCAATGAATATGACATGGGAATCTATCGTTTACAATTGGTTTCCATTTCATAACTTCACCAAACCAAACCACACCATACCAAGTTACACCATACTACATCGCACCAAGCTATTGATCTTGGTGTGAAACATTTTTTTTTCTGTGTGCTTACTACCCAATCTGACATTAAAGGTGCTCCCAATTTACTTTTTTTTTTCACATCAATAATTATGACATGGAAACCTGTCGAAAATGACTATCTTTGTAGAAACTTCACCAAACCACACCATACTACATCACACCAAGATATTGATTTTGGTGTGACTTTTTTTTTTTTTTTGTGTGTTTACCACCCAATTGACATAAAAGGTGCTTGCAAATTACTATTTTATGCACATATTAACAATGGTTATGACATGGAAACTTGATGAAAATGACTAGCTTTGTAGAAAAAAGAGGGAGGATGTGGGTGGAAATACCATTTACAAAGATAGTCATTTTTTATTGCAGCGGAAGTCATATTTTTTGTTAATATGCTAAAAGCATAGTCCACTGCGAGCATCTTGGAAGTTGATAGCACATGCAAAAATGAAGGAAAAATTTTTTTTCTAACATAAATCAAAGTGGAAATTTAAATCCTCACTTATAACAAAGCACACCACAGCACATTAATCTACCTCAATCCACACCATATATGTCACCATAACCATACTTCACTATATGGTAAATTTATTACAGAACACCTACTCCTACCATTTACATCACATGGACATTAATGTGACAAATTTGCTACCTGCTTTTTTTTTTTTTCTTTGTGGTTACCACCTCAAACTAACATCAAAGGTGCTTGCAAATGACTATTTTCTCACACATTATCAATGAATATGACATGGGAATCTATCGTTTACAATTGGTTTCCATTTCATAACTTCACCAAACCAAACCACACCATACCAAGTTACACCATACTACATCGCACCAAGCTATTGATCTTGGTGTGAAACATTTTTTTTTCTGTGTGCTTACTACCCAATCTGACATTAAAGGTGCTCCCAATTTACTTTTTTTTTTCACATCAATAATTATGACATGGAAACCTGTCGAAAATGACTATCTTTGTAGAAACTTCACCAAACCACACCATACTACATCACACCAAGATATTGATTTTGGTGTGACTTTTTTTTTTTTTTTGTGTGTTTACCACCCAATTGACATAAAAGGTGCTTGCAAATTACTATTTTATGCACATATTAACAATGGTTATGACATGGAAACTTGATGAAAATGACTAGCTTTGTAGAAAAAAGAGGGAGGATGTGGGTGGAAATACCATTTACAAAGCTAGTCATTTTTTATTGCAGCGGAAGTCATATTTTTTGTTAATATGCTAAAAGCATAGTCCACTGCGAGCATCTTGGAAGTTGATAGCACATGCAAAAATGAGGAAAAATTTTTTTTCTAACATAAATCAAAGTGGAAATTTAAATCCTCACTTATAACAAAGCACACCACAGCACATTAATCTACCCCAATCCACACCATATATTCACCATAACCATACTTCACTATATGGTAAATTTATTACAGAACACCTACTCCCACCATTTACAAGGATCTGAGTAAGTAAACACTTCATTGACCATCATTTTAAGCAGAATCTCAGTGTAGTTTTAAATTGACCTTTTCGTATGATTACACCTGTCTTAACTTAATCACCTGTAGATGGATGCTACATGTAATGTTAAAATTAGTTAAACACTGTTTCCCCCTTCTCATCACATGTGGATGCTACATGTGTATTGTTAACATTAATCTAATGATGTGCCCCCCCCCCCCCCCCCCCTCACCATATCATACCACACTACATCACACCATGTACCACACCAGACCACATAACACCATGCTATACCATATATATATATATATATATATGAGCTCCCCACTCGTTATATTAACTGTATCTCCTCGGTGTTTCGTGAAAGTCTGAGAGATCAGCTATATATTTGTTTACAATTTTTTTTAATATTTAGATGGAAAAGAAGATAAAGACGACGAAGCAAAGAAGACACGGGAAACGAAGATGACGAAAAGAAGAAGAAAGTATGATCTCAGTTCAGTCTAAACCTAATGATTTATAGATATGATCTTAGTTCAGTCTTAACCTAATGACCTGTAGATACGATCTATTTAGGTTTAACTTAAACATTCAAAGATATTTGTATATACTTTTGTTGATGTTTGACATTATTTTTTAGTTATGAAATAGCTTATAAGCTACATTATAGGATCACAGTGCATGAGCACACTGCTCTTTAAATTAACTTTATCTCCTCAGCACTTTGTAAAGTCTGAGAGATAGGCAACATATATGTTTTACATTCTTTGTTTTTGGTATTTAGATGTCAGAGAAGATAAAGGCACAGAAGAAGTCAAAGGCACAGAAGAAGTCAAAGGCACAGAAGAAGTCAAAGGCACAGAAGCAGTCAAAGGCACAGAAGAAAACAAAGGCACAGAAGAAGACAAAGAAAATGAACAAGAACAACAATTATTATTACTATTACTATTATTATTGTTATTATTATAATCAAACTAAGCCACACTACATCAACCTATACCATACCACACCACAAACATTATACCATACCACATTATCCAACACCACACTATGAAACACTGTACGACCTCACATCAGACCATGCTATGAAACAATATACCATACTACACTATACAACAATAGACAACACCACACACGATTATGAAACACTATACTTTACCACACTATATCACACCACTCAAGTTAGAGAGGATCAACTTTTTTCCTGGAAAGTAGAAAACCTAACTTTAAAAATAACACTTGCACTCACACATGCTCTAACAGTGAACTTAGCGCTAACATGATAACTAAAACTAACACAAACACTAACCTGAACACTAACACTAACCTGAACACTAACACTAACCTGAACACTTACACTAAAACTAACATTAGCACAAACATTAGCCTCAACACTAACACTAAAACTAACATTAACTTGAACACTAACTCTAACCTGAAAACTAAGCTAACATTAACCTGAACACTCACATAAACACTAATGCTAACACTAACAGAAATACTAATGCTAACATTAACGCTAACCTTAACACAAAAACAAAGACTAACGCTAACACAATCACTAACACTAATGGAAACATCAAACACTAATGCTAACAGAGATACTAACACAAATATTAATACAAAAACAAATACTAACACTAACACAATCTCTAACACTAACCTTAACACTAAAACTAAAACTAACACTAACAGAGATACTAACACAAATATTAACACAAAAACAAACACAATCTCTAACACTCAAACTAACATTAACTTGAACACTAACACTAACCTGAAAACTAAGCTAACATTAACTTGAACACTAACACAAACACATGCTAACACTAACAGAAATACTAATGCTAACATTAACACAAAAACAAAGACTAACGCTAACACTAATGGAAACATCAATCACTAATGCTAACAGAGATACTAACACTAACATAACTTGAACACTAACCTGAACACTTACACTAAAACTAACATTAACCTAAACACTGGCACTAAAACAAACACTACCATAAACAGTAACACAAACACTAAACACTAACACTAAAACTAACACGAAAATTGATACTAATCAGAAAACTAAGTTAACATTAACCTCAACACTAAAACAAACACTAACATTAACAGAAAAACAAAGACTAGCACTAACACTAATGGAAACACTAACACAAACACTAACACTAACCTGAACACTAACACTAAAAGTAACACTAACGCTAACAGAGATACTAACACAAATATTAACACAAAAACAAACACAAACACAATCTCTAACACTAACCTCAACACTAACACTAAAACTAACATTAACTTGAACACTAACTCTAACCTGAAAACTAAGCTAACATTAACCTGAACACTAACAGAAATACTAATGCTAACATTAACGCTAACCTTAACACAAAAACAAAGACTAACACAATCACTAACACTAATGGAAACATCAAACACTAATGCTAACAGATACTAACACAATCTCTAACACTAACCTTAACACTAAAACTAACACTAACATTAACTTTAACACTAACCTGAACACTTACACTAAAACTAACACTAACGGAGATACTAACACAATCTCTAACACTAAAACTAACATTAACTTTAACACTAACCTGAAAACTAAGCTTACATTAACCTGAACACTAACATAAACACTCATGCTAACACTAACAGAAATACTAATGCTAACATTAACACAAAAACAAAGACTAACGCTAACACAATCACTAACACTAATGGAAACATCAATCACTAATGCTAACAGAGATACTAACACAAAAACAAACACTAACCTTAACACTAAAACTAACATTAACACTAACATAACTTGAACACTAACACTAAAACTAACATTAATCTAAACACTAGCACTAAAAAAAACACTAACCAGAAAACTAAGTCAACATTAACCTTAACACTAACGCTAATACAAAATCAAACACTAACACGAACACTAATGGAAACACTAACGCCAAAGCTGACACTGACGAAGATGGCTATGCTGGCACAAACACTGGCGCAAATGTTGACACAATCGCTTACGCTGACACAAACAGTAACGTGAATACTGATGCAGGTGCGAAGGCGAATGCTGACAAAGACTCTGACGCACACGCTGATGTAAATGCTACACAGACTCTAACACTGACGTGGACACTGTCACAAATGCTCACGCTGATATAAAAAAAGCAAATGCAAACACAGACGCAAATGTTGATGCAGATGTTAAAGCAAACGATGACAGCGATGCTAATGTGAACCTTAACGCAGACGTAAACATTGACGTAGAAGCTAAAGGAAACACTGATGCAGACGCTGACACAGACGCTAACACACGTTAACACAGATGCTAACGTAAACACTGATGCAGATGTTAATATAAACACTGACGCAGATGCTAACATAAACGCTGACACAGATGCTAACACACGTTGACACAGACGCTAATGTAATCGCTGACGTAGAAGCTAACGTAAACAATGACGTAGTTGTTAACATAGAAGTTAGCGTTTACCCTTACCGCCGAAGCTGATCTCAAAAACGCAATTGCTGATGCGGATTGCTTGAGGCAAATGTTGAGGCAGTTTTGTCGGCGCTGACGTGTATGCTGACGCGGAAACTAGGGATAAGGCTAACGCTAGGGCAAATGCTGAAGTTAACGCTTACATGGGATATGCAGACGCTGCAATGATGCGGACGCCACAGGAAAGGTTGATGGAAACGCTAATGCTAACGGAAACACTGAAATTTGGTAGCTTTTTTTTTTTTTTTTTTTTTGTGGTTACCACCTCAAACAATCAATATGACATGGGAATCTATCGTTTACAATTGGTTTCCATTTCATAACTTCACCAAACCAAACCACACCATACTACATCGCACCAAGCTATTGATCTTGGTGTGAAACATTTTTTTTTGTGTGCTTACTACCCAATCTGACATTAAAGGTGCTCCCAATTTACTTTTTTTTTTCACATCAATAATTATGACATGGAAACCTGTCGAAAATGACTATCTTTGTAGAAACTTCACCAAACCACACCATACTACATCACACCAAGCTATTGATTTTGGTGACAAATTTTCATATGGCATTTTTTTTTTTTTTGTGCTTACCACCCAATTTGACATAAAAGGTGCTCGCAAATTACTATTTTATGCACATATTATCAATGGTTATGACATGGAAACCTGATGAAAATGACTAGCTTTGTAGAAAAAAGAGGGAGGATGTAGGTGGAAATACCATTTACAAAGCTAGTCATTTTTTATTGCAGTAGAAGTCATATTTTTTGTTAATATGCTAAAAGCATAGTCCACTGCGAGCATCTTGGAAGTTGATAGCACATGCAAAAATGAAGGAAAAATTTTTTCTAACATAAATCAAAGTGGAAATTTAAATCCTCACTTATAACAAAGCACACCACAGCACATTAATCTACCCCAATCCACACCATAAATTCACCATAATCATACTTCACTATATGGTAAATTTATTACATCACACCATGGTATGGACATCAATGTGACAAATTTGCTACCTGCTTTTTTTTTTTTTGTGGTTACCACCTCAAACTAACATCAAAGGTGCTTGCAAATGACTATTTTCCCCACACATTATCAATGAATATGACATGGGAATATATCATTTACAATTGGTTTCCATTTCATAACTTCAAACCAAACCAAACCACACCATACCAAGTTACACCATACTACATCACACCAAGCTATTGATCTTGGTGTGAAACATTTTCTTCCCGTTTCCTTTTGTGTGTGTGCTTACCACCCAATCTGACATTAAAGGTGCTCCCAATTAACTATTTTTTTTTCCACTTATCAATAACTATGACATGGAAACCTGTAGAAACTTCACCAAACCACACCATACTACATCACACCAAGCTATTGATTTTGGTGTGACAAATTTTCATCTGGCATTTTTTTTTTTTTTTTTTCTGCTTACCACCCAATTTGACATAAATGGTGCTCGCAAATTACTATTTTATCAATGGTTATGACATGGAAACCTGATGAAAATGACTAGCTTTGCAGAAAAAAGAGGGAGGATGTGGGTGGAAATACCATTTACAAAGCTAGTCATTTTTTATTGCAGCGGAAGTCATATTTTTTGTTAATATGCTAAAAGCATAGTCCACTGTGAGCATCTTGGAAGTTGATAGCACATGCAAAAATGAAGGAAAAATTTTTTTTATAACATAAATCAAAGTGGAAATTTAAATCCTCACTTATAGCAAAGCACACCACAGCACATTAATCTACCCCAATCCACACCATAACCATACTTCACTATATGGTAAATTTATTACAGAACACCTACTCCTACCATTTACATCACACCAATGCTCGCAGTTGACTATTTTTTTCACATATTGTGAATGAATATAACTTTGAAACCTATCGTCAATGATTAGCTTTGTAGAAAAATGAAGGCAGAAAAACCATTCACAAAGCTAGTCATTTTTAATTGCAGTGGAAATCATATTTGTTGTCAATATGCTAAAAAAATAGTCAATTGCTAGCATTTTGGAGGTTGGATTAGTTGATAGGACATAAAAAAAACAAAGGAAAACAAATATTGTCTATATGTTCCTGTGGAAAGTTGGGTCTTCTGTATTACTGTGTGACGCCAGAGGTCATGGTCGTGTGTCATTGCCCTTGAGAGGTGCAATTGGGAAAGGTCGGCTTAGAAATATTTACTTCTGCGTTCACAGATTGATTTTTTTTTAGTTTCAGAAGATCCCATTAAGGGTGAAAGCAGCCGATTCTTTGCTTAAACTTTAATCTGTTATTTTAATAAATATTTACTCTACGGTTCTTATATAATTGATATATATTTATCCCTCTCGAGCCCTCTTTGGATTTTAGTCTTCATATGTATTATTATTACTATATATATATATATATATATATACATATTGAGAGCATTGGCCTTGCAATCAAAAGGTTGTGAGTTCAATTCTCACACCGGGTGATGTGTTGTTTCCTTGAGCAAGACATTTTATTTCACATTGCTCCAGTTTACGCACCTGTAGAAATGAGATGATAGGACTGGGGTCCCTATCATTCCACTGCAAAGTGGTCGTGGAGGTGCCACGGCAAAAAAACACCCAGCCCACACTGTAAAGTGGATGTGGAGGTGCTCCGGGAAAAAAGCACCCAGCACTCACTGTAAATGAGGTTGGTGTTAGGAAAGGCATCCAGCTGTAGAAATCAAGCCAGAATCAGTTCCCGTCCCACCCTTGCAAGCAGGGAAAAAGTGGACGTAAAATGAAATGATGATGAATGCTCCCAGCTGTGGTCACCCCATAGTATCAAACTAATCATGGAGCTTGAAGCAATCCAATGAAGCTACACCAAGAAGGTTGCCCCAATGAAGGAGATAAACTACTGGGAGAGTCTAAAAGAACTGAAACTCTACTTCTCGGAATGAAGACGGGAGAGATATGCAATGATATACATATGGAAAATCCTGGGGGGACTAAGACCAAACTTTCGCATTGAGAGCTGGACCGATTCTCGAACAGGACGTCACTGTGTGGTACCAAAGGTCCCGTCTTCCACATCTAGAATCAGGAGCAGCTATTGCAATAGCCTGGGGTTCAAAGGCCCTCAACTTGGTTTCCTATTCATCAATGCTTCAAGCAAGCTATAAAACTCTGTTATATTTCATCATCATTTTATGTCAGTTCTTCTACGCTAGCATGGGTTGTCTTGTTGTGGGCAGTGTCTGGTCGGCTGACCTTGTCTTGCTCATACGGGAACTGATTCTGTCTTGATTTCTACAGCTCAATGCCCTTCCTAACACCACCCTCATTTACAGTGAGTGCTGTTTTTCTTTTATCTTTTTGCCGTGGCACCTCCACGACCACTTTGCAGTGGAATGATAGGAACCTCAGTCCTATCATCTCATTTCTACAACTGAGTAAACTGGAGCAATGTGAAATAAAGTGTCTTGCTCAAGGAAACAACACATCACCCGGTCCAAGAATTAAACTCAACCTTTCAATTGAAAGGTTGGTTAGCCAATGCTCTAACCACTGAGCCATGTGCCTTCTATTGTTGGCAATGTTAGGTCAGGTGACTATGTCTTGCTCATAAAGAACTGATTTTGGCTTGGTTTCTACAGCTGGATGCCCTTCCTAATGCCAAGCTCATTTACAGTGAGTACTGGGTGTTTTTTGTTGTGATTCCTCCACGACTACTTTACAGTGTTTCGGCCTGTTCTCATGAAAGATATATTGGCGAGTAGGATGGAGTGGTGCATACTGTATGTATGTTTCAGCCTTGGCCTGGGAAGTTGGGGTTTCTGTATTACCTCATAATCTTGGTCCTGTGTCATTGCCTTTCAGAGGTGCAATTGGGCAAGGTCGGCTTTTATCACTTCATCTCAAGTCTTTCTGGGACTTTATGTAGCTGTCATCCTTCATACCAACATAATCTCCTCTCCTGCACACAACATTTGATTCCTCTTATGCCTAGTTTCTCTTTCAGTTTGTTTATGCTTTGCTGTTCGCGTATATTACTATTACACATCCATCGGAGCATACAAGCTTCATTCCTTTCTAATCTACGCAAGTCTTCTACACACAGCGCCCAGCTCTCACTACCATGCAACATTGCCGTTCATATGCACACATCATACAGTCTACCTTTTATTCTGAGGGAAAAGCCTTTTGTATCCAGCTGTGGCAGTAGCTCTCTCAACTTCTTCCATCCCATTCTTTCAGAACACCCCCTCTCCACTGCTAATTCGGTATTGTTTTTACCAAGTCCTCCCAGACTTTGATGTCACTTGTTTTCAGTGATTGTTTGCTGCTTACTGTCCTGGTGCAACTGCTACATGTAAAGCTTACATTCTTAACTAAACTTCCTGAAATCCCAGTTTGCATATGGGGCAGAGGATGGAGTTCCTACCTACACCTCTTCTACATAATGAGCACACACACTAGCCGAATTACCAGCGCCTTGCTGCGTTTCACACATTTTTTTTGTAAGAAAATGACGATTGATTTTAAATCAGTGATATAATTTATGGAGAAAAACTCAATATTACTCAATGTAAAATATCATTTTTTGTAATATATCAAATCAAAATTGCATTATTAAATCTTATTCTTATTTTGTTTCTTGTAAATAATTTTTTTCAAAATATCAATTGAAAACTTTTATGAATAGGCATCATATCTTGTCATTTACCTATGGTTTAAATTTCATATAAATCAAAGGTAAAGTTTCAGCGGTGGTTCTGTGCCCCCGAAACCATAGGAGGAGTTCGTAAAATCTTGTTCCATTTATTGGCCAAACTTTTCACTATAGGGCGTTTAACCCCCATTAGGGTGTCTTAATATTATTGAAATTTGCACACACACATATATATATATATATATATATATATATACACATACACATAGGGCATCCAGCTGTAGAAATCAAGCCAGAATCAGTTCCCGTCCCACCCTTGCAAGCAGGGAAAAAGCGGACATGAAATGAAAATGATGAAAATGACACAAACACACACACACATATCTATACACACACATACACAAACATATTTATATCTTTTAGCAGAGCATTTTAATATTGCCACTCAATGAAAACCCTTTGTTTGGAATAAATGAATCTTGAAAATTAGGTGTGCCTGTCAGTGTGTATGTGTTTGTCTACTTAGCATCAATTTACTACCCTCCCCTACCACCAGAAAATATATAAATACCACCATATTACATTGACAGTCGGCTTTTCTGATGATTTCCTCTGAATGAAACAGTTCTAGTCCTGTTGAAGCCATTTCTATATTAAATATATCTATATACTCTTTTAGCTGTTCCAGCCATCCATGCTGGGGCACCACCCTTGTTGCTACACATTCTATCTCCAGCCTGTGTTGGCTGGCCATTGATGTAAGAGGCAGTTCGTTGCTGCTGCCCTTAGGTTACCTTCGTACCGTGATGTGGGCTCATCCGGGATCCTGGATAACAGGGTGTCAAGAAGTTTCTTGAAAATATCCATGGCCACACCATGTAGATCTCTCAAATCCCTTGGCAGTTTGTTGAAGAGTTGAGGGCCTTTGAACCCCAGTCTATTGCAATATCTGCTTCTTGTTCTAGATGTGGAAGACGGGACCTTTGTCACCACACAGTGACGTCCTGTTCGGGGGTTGGTCCCGCTCTCAATACCAAAGTTTGGCGCTAGTCCCTCCAGGATTTTCCATATGTATATCACTGCGTATCTCTCCCGTCTTCGTTCCAAGGAGTAGAGTTTCAGTTCTTTTAGCCTCTCCCAGTAGTTCATCTCCTTCATCGTGCAATCCTCTTGGTGTAGCTTCATTGGATTGTATCAAGTTCCGTGGTTAGTTTGATACTATGGGGTGACCACAGCTGGGTGCAATAGTCGAGGCGGCTTAGGACAAATGGCATTCATAGTATCAACATGGTCTCCCGGTCTCTTATATAGAAAACCTCAAATAAAAAGTCAAGATTTGTTTCGATTTAACAGAGCAGAAAGAATTCGCGTCAGAATATTCCAACCAATCCAGCCTGTATCAGCTGAATAAATATGTATATGGAGATATATATATACACACCCACATGCACATATATATATATATAAGAATTAAAATACTAGAGTGTGTTGGAGTTAAACACCCTCTTCATATTATAGAAATGACAGTATAGGATATAGCTCATTAAACAGAGCCGAAGAATTATATATATATATATATATATATATACACACACATACATGTATACATGATGGCTGCCCCCTCGTTATCGAGTATGGCCATTGCACGATATACCATTATTAATAATTATTAATTAATTCTATCGTGCAATGCCTGTGCATGAAGATATTTTTTTAAATGAGGAAAGACTGTGCACTGAGCCAATCCCACTCTCTGAGCGACTAGCTTTAACCCGAAAAGAAGAAAATATCAACATCATCGGTAACTACTGAGCCGCAGGTTTTATATCAGAGTTATCCCAGTTTCCTGAGTTGCCTACTAGAAGAATGCCCTGACAAAGGCTAGGGGTCCTTTACTCCCAGTGGTTTAACCGCGCGATCGGGTGTCCAGCCCGATTATTTCTATGTCCCTGTACATACACCCATGTATATATACATATACATATGTACATGTGTATATACATATTTACACACTTTTGGATGGCCGTTGACTCTTATGAGATCTTCCGCCCTTTGTCAGGTTTTGTTTTTTGTCCTGCAGGGTGTCCAAAATCACCCTCCTCACCAAGTAAACTTGGTGGGGTTGCCGGTTTAGTCGCCGACGACCCGACCGTGCGACAGGTTGTACTGGGTTACATGTTACCAATAGCACTCAAGAGTGACCCGACATACATACATACATACATACTACATGATGGCTGCAAACTCGTGTTCAAGTATTGCCATCGCCCGATAAAATGTTCAAAAATGTGAAGCATAAATGTGACTCTTTAAACCAGCCAAATACTTGCACCCTCTGGCACACACATGGCAACTTTAGGCTCCCCCGAAACCTTCCATTGCTTTGTTCTGGCTGTATGTTCACATGTATCTTTTAAGACCTCCCATGCTTGTACATTTCTTACACCTTTTCAGGTCATAATCTACATGAGGTCTACTGATATGACTTTGTTCATGTCTAATCAAACCAGCTTTGCTCAGGCTGACTTGACCACAGTGCTGGCAAACCAGATGATGTTCAACAGCAGGCAGTTCAGAACAGTCTCAATCCTCACCTTCCTTTTCAGTGTTAGGTGTTCTCTCCGACGAGTTTCAAAGTGTTCACCACCTGACTTGATCAAACGTCTCCACTTCACACGCTTGTCAGCCATTTTCTCCCATTCGTCAGATGAAATTCCAGCACAAGCCAAGGTGCCCCTGATACAGTCCCGGTACCGCTTTTTTGGTTTATGTGGTGGTCGCCTTCCTTCACACAGTTCTCCATAGAGAAGTTGCTTTGGAATACGATCATCAGACATCCGGACCACGTGACTGCACCACCTCAACCGATACCGAAAGATTATGCTCTCTATAGTCACGCACCTGCTCCGTTCTAGAACTTCCAAATCACTGGCGAACATTTTCCACCACCCCAAGTAACTTATGAAGAGATTGTTGGTGAAATCTCTCCAGATCCTTGAGGTGCTTTCTGTATGTGACCCATGTTTCACAAACATAAAGTAAAGAGGAGACGACACAAGTCAGATACACTTTCACCTTGGTTTCGATAGTGATACCTCGTCTGGACCATAAACGTTGATGCAGCCGTCCAAAAGCATCACTGGCTTTCTTGATTCTTAAGGATATTTCATTATCATGTGTGCATGAAGTGTTCAACGTACTACCAAGGTAAACAAACTTGTCAGCAACTTTTAGCCTCTTTCCGTACACGTACACATTTGGTGCAGTGTACTCGTTTCCAGGTACTGGCTGATACATCACAACAGTCTTTTCCAAGCTTATTGTGACACCCAAAGTGCTGCAAGCTGCAGAAAAAGAGTTCATAATATGCTGCATGTCACTTTGTGAGTGTGCAAAAAGATTAGTCGTCTGCATACAAAAACTCTCGGATTATAGATGTTAATACCTTTGTGCTTGTACCAAAGCGCCTGGTGTTGAACAACCTTCCTGAAGTGCGATAACTGATGTAAACCCCATGAGAACAATATTTGAATGCCATGAGAAACACTATCGTAAAATATAAGGAAAACAGAGTTGGAGCCGGAATGTCCCCCTGCTTCACTCCATTTTCAACTGATATTGGTTCAGAGATGCTACCACCAATACTGACCAAAGCCTTCATGTCATCATGGAAAAGATGCAGAATCTTCTACCCTCCCTTGGATTTTTTTCCCACAACGCAGTTCAATTGACAGTGTCAAAGACCTTTGTCAAGTCAACAAAGATCTGGTAAAGATCCATACATTGTTCGATACACTTTTCTTGCAGCTGCCGAGCAGAAACGATCATATCCACTGTTCCTCTTTCGTTTCTGAACCCACACTGCGACTCAGGCAACACATTCAGAGCAACTCTTGGGATCAATCTATCCATCAATATTCGACACGACTTTACCAACTACTGAAAGAAGGGATATGACATAATAATTGCCACATTTGTCCTTGTCGTCCTTTCCTTTATGGAGAATCACCATGAGCGCATCCTTCTTGTGGGACATTCTCATCTTCCCACACCATTTTCATGAGGTCAGTCAGGCGCTGCGTGAAGTTTTCACCACCACACTTCAAAACCGCTCCACTCAGACCATCCATACCATGTGAATTACCACAGTTCAGCTTATGCACAACCGAAGTCCCCTCTGCAAGAGAAGATACATTAGCCATCTCATATGCTTCACTGGTTCAATAGGAATGGAACAAATGAAATCATGAACCTGGGATGGCTGGTTTAAGAGCTCATCAAAGTGATCTCTCTATCTGTCGAGTGTCTTTTGGGTCGCGCAGTAATTGCTTGCCATCTTTCGATCTCAAAGGGGCCACACACCTCTGTGAGTAGAAAGTGCGGCAGTTTCACATTGTTGCCATCTGATGCCACTTGAACTTCATCTGCTTTGTTGCTCCACCAGGTATTTTGCATAGCTCTGAGTTTCACCTGCACTTCCTTCTTTACCTGTCTGTAACGCTCATAATTGTCACCAACAGAGCTACCACCTTTAAGAACTGCATCAAGTGCCTTTTGTTTTCTGTCTAGCAGAGCCTTGACCTCCTGGTCATTCTCATCAAACCAGTCCTTGTTTTCTTGTGACAAAGCCAAGGACCTCTGCTGAAGCCTCATAGACCGAGCTCCTGAAGTCCTTCCAGTTGTTCTCATACATACTTACATATATACATGCATACATACATGTATACACACATACATACATCCATCTATACGTGTATACATACATACATACATACATACAATGGTTAAAGTGTTTGACTGACGACCATAAGTTCATGGGTTCATATTTGGGACCGGGTAGTTATTGAATCAACCTGATATCAATGTTTATTATACAGCACACTTCCTCTTTGGTATAATATGACACATAGTAATATCTAACATAGTACCCATCTAATCTGTTATAATATGATTTACCTTTCCTCTGTGAAGGCACATGCCTTAGGGGTTATGGTACTGGACTAACCATTATAAAGCCATGGCTTCGATCCTGCAGCATGTTGCGTCCTTCAGTAAAATACTTTAGTTCGTGTAGCATCTTCTACCAAGACATGCGGCAGACAGATAATATCAGTAATGGAAAAAACCTTGTTTCATTAGTATGACCTGGAAATCAGTTCCACTCTATTTATCTTCTTTATTAAAGGCAATCAAATTATTTTTTATTTTATTCTTTTTCTTATTTTTCCATGTTTGTTAAATGAATTCCAAAAAATCAAACTAAATTTTCCAAAAAATCAAACTAAAATTTCCATAAAAGTTAATGTTTACAATACAATAAAATGTAATAAAATGTATTGAAGTCGACGAAATGTGGACCTTCATTTTTTGTACCACAATTTTTCTTTGTGCAAAAGTGGGCAGCCGAATTTAGGAAAGGATAGGGGATTCTTGAAGATGACCCAATGTCTGGACGTCCTACAACTGCCACTACCGAGGAAAACATTGATCTCAGTACTGCAACACCGATGGAAGAAGTGTGTGGAACGCAAGGGAGACTATGTTGAAAAATAAACCTCATTTGGTCACATTCCATGAGTATCTTTGTCAACCCTCGTATCTGTGTGCAATATACGTAAAGATACAGAATTGCGGGCACTACAACGCTATTAGCTGTCATATTTGTTGGTGAAAAATATTTGATTATAAAACTTAAATTTATGAATGACTTGTTTTCTAATTTGGCCCTTTTAAGGGCCACCTATATTTTCATTTAAGTAACTCCACTTACATCGATATGCTTTATAACCACGACTTGTTTTCTAATTTGGCCCTTTTAAGTCTTCCCCCTCTCAAAAGAACGCGTGAAAACTCCACTTACGCGTGGTAGTAATACGGAAATAAACGATGTTGACGAGTGACGTCACCTTCGCCTGTTTTATAATAATAATGAAATTATTGTGTACAGTGCTCAGGTGCACTACAACTCATCAAAGGTGCATGTATAGTACATAGAATAATGTACAAATGTCAGGAAAATAAACAGTGTATGAGTCATGATATAATAATAACAATAATGAAATATTGTGCACAGTGCCCAGGTGCACCACAACCCATCAAAAAAGTGCATGTACAGTACATAGGGCAATGCACAAACATCAGTAAAATGAACAGTGCACGAGTCATGATACACACATGTGTGCATGTGTATGGAAGGGGCACATCAGGTGTAGTTTTGGCGTATTTCGGGAAGCATGAGTGTCTTAAAGGATGCAGTGTCTCGGCAGCTAACAATTGACGCAGGCAGTTTGTTCCATGCTTCAGCAACTCTGAGCGTGAAAAATGTCTGCGAAAGTCATGGGAGCTGTGCTGTTTTCTTATCTTGTAGGCATGTCCACGTGTGTTAGACACATGGAGATCAAAGAGGCGCTCAGGGTTGCAGTTGGCGAGATGGTTAAAAACTTTGTGGGTATTCACCAAGTCCATTGCCAGACGTCGGAGCTTCAATGAATCCATGCCCAGGGAAGCAAGGCGTTCAGAGTATGGTAGGTGTCTGATGGAGGGTATTCGCTTGGTTGCACGTCTCTGAACAGTTTCCAGGAGGTCAATGTTCCGAGCAAGATAGGGGTTCCAGACTGATGATGCGAATTCCAAGTGTGGTCGCACCATAGCTGTATACAGTTTTAAATAGATGGCTGGAGAGCGGCTAACAAAGGTCTTGCTGAGTGATGCCAAGACACCCTCGGCCTTCTTGACAATCTTAGAGACATGCTTTGTCCAACGCAAATCGTTGCTGACAGTAATGCCCAGGTCACGTTCACAAGAGGACTTTTTGATGTCAGTGTTGTGGAGGGAGTATGTGGACGCTGGATTTTTCCTTCCAAAATGCATGGTGGTACACTTGTCCACAGCCAGCTTCAGTTGCCAGTCTGTGATCCATTGCTGCATTGTGTCCAGGTCTGATTGTAGGAAAGAGTTGTAAATTTCAGGATCAGTCCTTTTGATTTCAAGGTACAGCTTGATGTCATCTGCATATTTTAGTACCGTGGCATTCTGTAAGTTGGCATCTATGTCATTAATATATGCCACAAACAAAAGAGGACCAAGAACAGATCCCTGTGGTACACCAGATGACATCTCATATGGTGAAGAATGCTGTCCTAGAACCGTGACTACTTCTTTTCGGCTGAGAATGAAGGATTTCAGCCAGTCGAAAAGATCATCCCTCACACCCATTGCAGAGAGTTTTGCCATAAGTCTTTTGTGTGGCACAGAATTAAAAGCCTTTTCCACTGGACTGACAGCTAATAGCAGTATCAATAATGGAAAACCAAAAGGAAACACTGTTTCCTTGGTCCAATCTAACGATAGCCCCCTTTTAAGGCAACGAAAGGGTTAGGAGCAGAGCTATAGCGAGTTATTGAAGCACGTGTCTTCTGATATGAACAAACCTAATGTTGGACAAAGATATAACTTTCAGAAGACACTCATCGTTGTTTCTAATAAAACAGATATTTCAATGCTATAAAAAAACATCAAATGTATTTATTGATGAAATAACTTACAATTTCTGGTGGAGCTTGTCTCTCTGGTCGACCACTAGCTGCCATGTTGATATTTTTATTTAAGAAAGTAAAGCTAGCAATTTCTAAATATATTTTCTTTAATAAAACTTTATACTTTCATCAACATTCAAACAATAATAATCAAATGTCTTGTCTTAAAATGTGTTTTAATTATATATATACATAATATATATATAATATATATATTCCTTTGTTAAATTTATATGCATGTGATATATGTAGTTTCGGAGATAACTGCCAGCTGAGGTCACTTATGATGGCCTTCGCAAATTCCCACATCTTGTACAGAACTTTTTTAATTTCTCATAAATTTAACGGCAAATCTGGTTTTCGGAGTATTTGTCCATCAAAGGCTCGATATTTTCACCGAAGAAAGATTCTCCAGAATGGATTCTATTGCAGTAATTTACCACTGGAGTATTATGTAAGCACGAAAGAACACGTCTATGGTCTGTTAATTAGTAAACAGAAATGTCCTTATAACACATGCTGCCTAACTAGGAGAAATATTTGGACTTATCAAAACAAACACACTACTACATTTAAACTGTCGTTAGATAATCAGAAATGGAATTCTGTTCGGTTTTTAAATTCTCACGGTAAACGTGGTGGGCAAAAATTTGACAGAAAAAGCCGAAACCTGTTTGATATTTTAGAAGTAACTCCAAAGTCACACAAATCGGATATTAAGAAATCGTTTTACCGTTTGTCTAAACTATATCACCCAGACATGAATAAATCAGATGAGGCGGCTGTAAAGTTTGCGGAAATTTCTGCAGCTTACGAAGTACTGAAAGACCCGACAAAACGTCGGTTATATGAGAGAGGAATGGTAATTTCAAATGACAGACATGTACATCATCAGGATATACATAAGAGTACATCTGTCAATGCTGAAGAATATTTCAATAGTCACATTAGTGAAAAATCACGGGTTAAGAGACGTGCTATAAGCCAAGATAATGACTTTTGGTTCTATTATGCATCTATGAAGGACTCGAGGAAATATAGCCACGAAAATATTGACACTGTTTTAAAGTCATATAAGGAAGATGAACAATACAGAAAAAGGAAAGGATTTTTGGGTGGCACTTTTGTGTGTGCATTCTTATTGGCAGTTTTCTTAATGAAATAACGAAAAGACTAAATAGAGAATCCGTTTCGAGAGAAAAATGAGTAAAATTTTTTTTTTCTAAAATGATTTTTGGATTTGTATAACCCGGTTTACTGGTTTGTTTATATAACTCGTGTTGACTTTGGCTACTACTGTTTCGAAAGTTGCTGTCATAAAATTTTTTATCTGTTATAAATATGTTAATATTATTTTTATGCCATCCATCAAACTGTTATTTTTACTTCTAAATAAATAATTTGTTTTTTTAAACTGAGGAGATAGCCCTAAGCCGGGAGCCAGGCAATTGTTATTGTTTTAAAGGATAAAGTTAAAGTCCGACCCAAGCCCGGTTGCTTAACTCGGTTCCATTTGTGTTAAGTGACTGAGAATATAAGACACTCCTCTGGACAGGACGCCAGTCCACTGCAGGTTTAAGCTAATGCTGCTGGTACTAATTTCCAATTGAGTGGAGTGAAGCAACGTAAAATAAAGTGTTTTAGTCAAGAACACAACACACCATCATGTCTAGGAATCGAACCCACGATATTACGATCGTGAGCCCAACACAATAACCATTATATTATTTAGCCCCAATCTCGTCTTTTATGACATTTTCTTATACGTGTTCTTCCTTTTTTAATGAGTTAAAGACGACGTGACTGCTATTCTCAGCAGGTTAAGCCAGGGCTTAAATGATCCCGTAGTAACATGCAAATAGTGATGACAATTGGTTAACTAAGGCGTGACATGAACTCTCCTCGTAATTCACACACTGGAACTCAATACTACCGCATGTCATACCTTTAAATGTCAACATAACAAGGTTATGTCCCTTTAAATAATGTAGCTTTTAATAAAGTCGTGTTTAGAAATAAATAAGTTTTCCCCGCTAATTTCTTATGTGCAGAAAAAAGGAGGCTATTTTACCGGTAAGAGTGTCAGACATCAGACTTTGCAGCCCTTTACGGTCTGAGTTCCACAAAGGGGATGACACAGGATCAGGTTGACTGGTAGCATACCATACTACAGAAGACCTACCTTTTCATGTATACTGGATGAAGTATGGAGAGGATGGTGAAGAAGCAGAGAAGTGGGACAACATAGTTCTACTCCTGTCAATTTGCACCAATCTCCTTCATCCCTACTCCTCACTATCCATGTACCTTACTTTACTTGCCCAACTCTTTCCAGCATGTAAAGACAGCTTCCACATTTCTTAGCCCAGTCCAGCACACAAAGATGGACACACCTCTATTTCCACAGCCAGGAATGCCACAACACACTCTGCCATAAATGCTTATATGAGGTTGAGGGCATCAGGTTACGAAAGTCATGCCAAAACAGCACATAAACTAGTCATGGTTACCTGTCTAACCTAATCTTAGAGCGTGACAGCCTGTCTGGACCAGGTGAGCTTGGAAAAGAGGTTTAAATGATGTTGTCATCTGCCCCTACCCCCTGGTTCGTTTCCTGTCCAACCTATGCACACATGGAAAGCCAGACTCCAATAAACTGCCATGCCCAACTCACTCTCGTCAAGGTTACTTGCTCTTCTACATTGGGATGAAAGTTTCTCTGAGGTACAAGTCCAGAAGTCACTCCTGCATACCAGTCTCCTCTCTCCATGCCACCAATGTTGTCCAAAGAAAAGGAAAAGGCTGAAACAGCTTGGCACTAGAGACATCGTAATTCATTTCTACAGCCGAGTGAACTGGAGCAACATGAAAAAGAATGTTTTGCTCAAGGACACAGTGCATTGACCAAGTCTGAGATTTGTACCCAACCTCATGATTGTGAATCCAACACTCTAATCTCTAAGCCACACACCTCCCACCTTCACTAACAACACAATATATAAAAAGATAAACACTTCAAACACATTTTAATGCTGGGTGAAGATTTTAAGATTTATTTTCTCTTTATACAGAAAGATTGGCAAAGATAAAACAGTTTCCTCTTTAAAAATGTTTGTCAAACTCATAATCTGAGCCAGAGTTCATAGCTGCATCATCATCATCATCCTTACCAGCAGCAGTATCATCATCATTTCTTCCTTCCATATCAAACGTCAACAAACTGTCCATTTCATTAGACAAATTAGATGCTAACATATCTGAAAATAGACATATTACAGAATACAACATTATATACAGAATTACTTTACAGAATACAGCATATTATATTATCAGTGAATTTAACTTTGCCTTTCATCCTTACAGGGTCGATAAAATAAAGTTCCAGTAATACACTGGGTAATTGCTGGCCTTGTGCCAAAAGTAGAAACAATTATATTATCAGTGAATTGTTAGAGAACATAAATTAGACATCACACAGTCTAAACCAAAATTGGGGAGCCATTTCATGTTGCAAGGCCACATTAAGTTACTTGTAATATAAGGCCGCATTCAAGAAATCATAATTATATATTCTTAAAATTTTGATACTCACTGGTGCACTAAATCCCCACGAGTTTTCACCAACCAGCTTTGGGTGATAGTAGCTCCAGTCAAGCGAGAATTTAATGCACATTCTAGAATCGCATTAGAACTAAAACATGAGCGCAGAAAGTGTTGAACTGGCCCTTATTATCTAATTTTTAAATGCTGGCTGTCTGTCAATGTGGATTATTTTGATGAATTTTCTTTTACTCTTTGGTATTTAAAATACATTCATCTTCATCATCATCATTTTACGTCTGCTTTTCCCTGCTTGCAAGAGTGGCACGGGTCTTATTCAGCACAGCATCTCTCCACTTGTCACGGTCCTTCGTCATCTCCACCATGAGCTTCAATGATCTGTTCTCACCACCTCCGCCCATGTTTCTCGTGGTCTACCTCTACCACGTCTTCCTACAACTGGCATTTCCTGGCACTTCTTCACCCATCGGTCATCCTCCATGCGCATCACATGTCCATACCACCTCAGTCTCCTCTCTCGCACACTACATTCTATCCCTCTCAGAAACGGTTTCTCTCTCAACACATTTATGCTGGGTCGTTCACCCACATTGACATTGCACATCCAACGGAGCATGCTTGCCTCATTTCTCTCCAGCCGTCGCATATCCTCTGCAGTTGCTGCCCATGTCTCACTACCATGCAGCATCGCGCTCCTTACACAGGCATCATATAACCAGCCTTTCGTACGCAGGGAGAAACCCTTCTTCATCAGCAGAGGAAGCAGCTCCCTAAACTTCTTCCAACCCGTCCTTATTCTAGATACTATGGCCTTGGAACACCCCCCACCCATGCTAATCTGATCTCCTAGGTACCGGAAGTTATCCACGACTTCTATAGCACCCGCCTGCATTTGAAAAATGTGTCTATCAGTGCGACTTCTACTGTCTAATTTCCCTGTACATCTACTGCATACGTATTTCTCCCTACCTGTTAGTTTGCCTGCTATCCCACTACAGCTCTTGTGTACCCAGGATCTGCATTGTGAGCATTTTATAGAATTTATGCCAGTTCCTTTCCTGCATATCGAACATGGCCATTTCCCTGACGGAATCAGAGTTTTGTCCTCTTTTGAACTCATCAGCACTTTTGTCTTAGCTAGATTTACTCTCAGTCCTCTTGCTTCCAATTGCTGTTTCCATAGCCAGAATTTATTCTCTAGCTCCTCTACTGATTCTGCTATAAGAACCAGATCGTCAGCATAGAGAAGTTCCCATGGACAGCCAGTCATAAACTCCTCTGTTATGGCTTGGAGGACTATAATGAACAAGAGCGGGCTGAGGACCGAACCTTCATGTACTCCTACTTGTATCTGGAATTCCTCACTAAACTCCAGTCCTACCCTGACTTTACTGACAGTATCTCTGTACAAAGTTTGCACTGTCCTCACAAGCCATTCCTTAACACCTAGTTTCCTTAGTGACCACCAATGACAGATCGGGGTACCCTATCAAAGGCCTTCTCTAGGTCAACAAAGGCTAAGTATAGTGGCTTATTTTTCTCTAAGAACCTCTCTTGTAATTGTCTCACCAAGAAGAGGGCATCTGTTGTACTCTTCCCAGACACCAAACTGCATCTCATCTAGTTTGACCCTTTCTCTAATTAGTTGTGCTAATATCCTTTCTGCCACTTTCATAACCTGATCCATCAGTTTTATACCTCTATAATTGCTCCTCTCCAGAGCATCCCCTTTACCTTTGTAGCAATTTATGAGAATACTGCTACATCAGTCTTTGGGTATGACACCACCATATATAGCTTGATTGATGATGCATGCAACCAGTTTAGTGCCTATGTCCCCTGAAGCCGTCAGCATCTCAGCAACTATCCCCGATGGTCCAGCAGCCTTACCATTTTTCTTATCGTTTAAATTAAAATAAAGGGCTGATGCGGTATAAAAAGGTTAGTGTGAGCTTGTCTTGTCCATTTTCTTTCTTTTCTCCATTCTTCCTATCACTTCTATGGGCCAACAGACTTCTAGCCATTGAGGTAAATTTTACCCAATGTTGTCATTGACAGTATTTTGTCATTTTAACAGCTTCCTTGTGTTGAATTCTTCTCATTATTCTATGAATTCTAAAACACTCGCACTCAAACTTTATATATTAATAAGAATTAAGAATTTGTTGGAAATTTTTGATTCTTTTAAAAGTCCACAGATTCCCCATCTCTGGTCTAAACACTTTATGATAATAATAAACTTCACATTTTCAAATACTTACAATACTAAAACTTTCCATGATAATTTTATCTAAGAAATGTTTGATTAGTAATGTTCCAAACATCAGCTTACAAATTACAGATTTAATTATTTTATTAATTTGTTCCAAATTTTGATTAGTTTCAAAATTAGAAATATGATAATAAAAGGGTTAACATTAAGGTTGGCATCACTGTTTTATTTTCAAGTTAAACACTGTAGCCTCACTAAGTTAGCAATTACATGGCACATATGGGGCAAGTCATCATTATCACCATTTTACATTCATTTTTCCACACTGGCATGATTTGGATGGAGTGACATAAGTTGAGACTAGACAGGTCAGATGGCCATGTCTTGCTCATATGTTCCAAGTGCCTTCTACTATTTATTACTTTGGACTGACCAATGCCTTGTGAGTAAAATTTTGGAAATGAAAACTGTACAGAAGCTCAATTAACTTGTTTATATATATCATCATCATCTCATCCCACGCTGGCATGGGTTAGATGAGTTATCCTGTTGTGAACAATGCCAGATCAGGTGACCATGTCTTGCTCGTACAAAACCGATTTTGGCTTGGTTTCTACAGCTGGATGCCCTTCCTAGCAACCTCATTTACACTGAGTGCTGGGTGCTTTTTGTCACCAAGCATTGCTGAGCTGCATGATAAACACATCTAGTACATGTGGTAAAGTGTTTGGTGATAGGAAGGGCAATCAGCCACAGAATGCTTGTGAAACAAAGCATCAGGAGGACCCTTCAGTTTGGTTAAAGACACGACAATTTCTCTAGTGCTGGAATTATGATAAAATGCACTTGGTAGAATGTGGGACTGCATGTAAACAAGATGTGGACTCCCAGCCTGTCTGGGAGGTAACTACTCTTGAGTATTTACTGACTTGATCTGTAAAGACATGTCCAATCTTTGATAGCTAGGAAAACTGAAGTTAAATGATGATGATGATGATTATCATCATTATCGTTTAATGTCTATTTTCCACACTAGACGGGTTTGTCCCATTAGAGGCAAGTTGGGTTGGGTGACCGTGTCTTGCTCATATAGAACTTTTTCTGGCTGGTTTTCTACGACTGGATGCCCTTCTTAACACCAACCACATTTACAGTGTGGGCGGGGTGTATATTGGATTAAGAGATGCCTACTGCATGTATGATATATATATATGTATATATGGGTTGGCATCAAGAAGGACATCCTGCTTTAAAATACTGCTACACGAAGTCTTGTCCAACCCATGCCAGCATGGAAATCCAGACACAAAACCAATGATAATCATAACAGTGACTATTACAGTAACTAAACACCTGAATCATTACTTACCTGACTTTTTTCTTTGCTTCTTCATTTTCTTGAAATCTTCTTTCCGACTTTTATTCTTCTGTTCTATAATTGGCACATCTTTGTCTTTTTTGTTGCTACGAGTGGATGAGGTGGACGTGGCTAAACTGGTTGTTGAAGTAGCCAGGGAGCCACTTAAACACACTTGAGTGTTTTTCAGCTAAATGACGAAACAAACAGAAAATTTACTTATTACAAATACAAATTTATAACAAGACACTAATGAAAAGTACCATATATACTTGAATATAAACCAAACCCCCTAAATTCTCACGAGTATAAAATATATTAACAAAGTTTTAATATTTTAATGTTTAAAATGTTTTAAGTGTTGTTTAGAGTATAGTTTTTGTTTCACAATGCCATTATGTAATGCTTTTTTTTAAAACAATTTTATCAATTTTTTTGTAATATTCCTCGGCTTCCAAGTCTATATAGTAAGTTGTATCACCACTACCACCACCAATGATTTTAACAACTAATACAATGAACTAAAAAGTATTTCCGTCATCGTCTTAATGATTGAATAAGTGAGCCCTTGCACCTAGTACACTCTGTAAAATGGTTGGAAAACAAATGGAGGCAATATAGGGTTGACAGAACCATTTTAGTTTCAGCAAGGATAGTGCTGGCACTATGATAAGATGCACCCAGACTAAAATGTCCTCTCTACATTTCTCTATAGGTGTGCCTCCTCTATAATACATACTATATCTTGACATTTTTAGAAGAATTTTAAATCTGTAAATATGAAGAACTTTTCTTTTTATATTTAGTAGGTCTGAAGGAGGGGGTACTGTACACGGGCTTCACAGGCCTTCCAAGACCAGAGAGATCAATGCCTTTAATGCTCCGCTTAAAATGTTTTAAGTCCACTACTTTTAGAAAGTCATAAGCAGAGAGGGAGTTCCACAGGGCTAACATACTGAATATACGATGGGGTGGGGTGATTGGACACCACACGTGTGTTGAGATTGTATTCAGACAGCACCACACTACCTCAGAGTCAGATGTCTCCTTTTCCTCCAAGTCTTCATTCTCATCCATACTTTCAACATCTTCATCTTCTTCTTCAATGGATTCCTTTCCTCCGAGAAGTTGTTCTCTAGCCAGTGAATCAATAGCTGCCTCATCCATTACACATGTAACAGGTTCTGATGCAGGGACAGAGATGAAGTTTTGATTCATTTGTTTTGAATCTGAAATAATAGAAAGACATGATGAAACACAGAACAACAAAGAGAATATTAAGCAATGTCTTCATTAAAAGCTTAATCTTACTCATCATGGAATCTATTCAAAGATATGTTTTATGGCTAGATACCCTTTTAATTGTCTCTTCTGACACACAGAGATACAGTGTACGAGAGTGGGCTGAACAGTTCATACGATGACTATGAAGGAGTTATGTTATTTTGCATACATTCATTTTTACTCTTCTTATTGATAACTGCATTGATTCTTTTGAGGGACTATGTTAAAAAATAAACCTCATTTGGTCATTCCATGAGAGTATCTTGGTCAGCCTATGAACTTTTCAGCTGACCCTGTATCTAAACTGGATAGAAATGCACACACACACACACACACATATATATATATACATACACTAAACTAAAGTAGATGGCAATCACATGAAGACAATGCAAAATTTGAGTGCATTGCTGTTTGGCTGTGCATATGACAACCTAGTGCTGATGCTATGATAAAATGCACCAAGTACACTCTGTAAATGTTAGTGCTGGTGCCACAATAGAATGTACCCAGTACATCCTGTAAGCTGGTTGACATTAGGAAGGCCATCCAGAAACAATGTTAAAATATGAAAGGTATGAACAAGATGAGGTCTCTCTGACCAGTCTAGTTTCAGACCGTGACACTCCCATCTAACACATGTCAGCATGGAAAGTGGATGTAAAATGATAATATATATCATGAGGCCTGCAAGGCTAACTCCTGCATTAACAAGGAAAATGGCCTTAAAATAATAATGAATATGTTTGATGGAAGTGATAGTAGAAGTTAGTTTATTATAACAAAATATTGACATTACAAATGCATAAAATAGAGATAGTAGATGTTGCTAGTAAAACAAGTTCAACAAGCATTACTTACAACTTAAGATTTTAATTTCTTCATCTTTAATAGCATCCAAATCAAAACATTTTCCCATTTCAGTAACAATTTCTGCACTGACATGTGAAGCAGAGTTCTCTGGTGGTTCTGTGAAATAGTTGATACGACCACTGAAAATAAACAAATAAACTTTATCTTAGGTTTTTATCATGAAGGGAAGGACTGCTTCTACATTTAAAACTAATCATTTTACACATTATTCAGAGAGGAAAGTGCAGTGCCCACAACCCCTTCTTTTTTTTAGAGTGTCTAAAATTACTGCTAAGAAGTTCTTAAACTAAAAACATGCTCTGAATTGTTGCATCATCATCATCTTCGTTTAACGTCCACCTTCCACTCTAGCATCAGTGTAAACTCTGGTATATACTCCCAAGGACCAAGTGGTGAGAGAATGTCTACCACTCAAGAATTCAGATTACAAAGAGCTGGAACAAATTATGAATTTATTTCTCTTTTGTATTGCTAAATTTGAACCTGTATATATCTTGCAAAATGTATATCAATAGACATCACCATTTAATAGTTGTTTTCCCTTCTAGCAAGAGTTGGATGGGTCTACACAAACTAAGTCAGTGTTTGGTTGGGGTACTAACCACTCAGATGGGCCAGGGACTGCATCTCCCTTACATTACCACATTCTACAGAGTGTACTAGGTGAGTTTTATAACTGCAACAGTGTCAGAAAGGTCGTCATGATTTTGATGAGACACAAGAAATGGTAAGGATGAATTAGATAAAAAAAAAATAAGTAAATATTAAAAATATAAAAACAAACCCATACAATGAATTAAAGATTCTTACCTGTTCCAATGTTGTAGAATAACCTTAGCAGATTTGTTGATATTGGGAGTGCCCCCCTTTACAAAAAGACCCCATTTTCTAGCAACAATAGCAAGAAATTCCATGACATCATTATATTTTGGTATCTTGTAGTGCATCATGATCTGGAAAACAACATTGAATCTATCATTGGTACCTTGTATTTA
This sequence comes from Eledone cirrhosa, assembly GCA_964016885.1. Taxonomy (NCBI): domain Eukaryota; kingdom Metazoa; phylum Mollusca; class Cephalopoda; order Octopoda; family Eledonidae; genus Eledone; species Eledone cirrhosa. The sequence continues at coordinate 322,597,386 of OZ024740.1, forward strand.
TTGTGTTATCATCATCATTGTTTTAAAGTCTGCTTTCCCGCTAGCAAGGGTTGGATGGGTTTATATAGACCAAGTCAGTATTCAACTGGAGCTACTGATCTCCGAGACATGTTGCACAAGAGAGGTTGTCATGTCTTTGACACACCTGAGGGTCTTCCCAAACCTTCGTTTTGGCAAGATTTCTACAACTGGACCACCTTCCTATCACAAACCACTACGTAACATAAATGATACATTTGAAATTAAGAGAAAGAAAATTGTAATTTAATTCTTCTCCACTAAATATATATTTCACCTGAGCAACCACGTTATGTTACACCTGTTTAAAACACGAGTGAGAACAAATCTACTCTTCACCTGAGAAATCATGTTAAAAGTAAATGTAGAGAGCATTTGGAGACTATTTGAAGTGGAGAGGCCCTTTTAGGTTGCAGTGAATGAGCTAGTTTTCTGAGTAGCGGTATGTCACAATGGAATACATTCAGTATCCACTCCCACCCTAAAACAGTGAGAGAATCCTTGGCAACTGAACAGGGACAATATAAGGTAGAGAGGACTCTCCCGTTTGTGGAGTTTTATAGAATGAACTCAACCCACCTTAGGACACACTAAGGAAGTAGATTTGTCTCATCCATCAACAAATTCTCCCTATGTCTCTTTTAACTATATGCATGGTTCAGAGTTTTTGCTCACATATTGGATACAGTTTTGTGTACATTAAGAACTTTCTCGAAATTCTGTTCATGTGATAGGTTATAAAAAGGGACTAAAATTTTAGATAACTTTTCTCTAGATTCTTTGGAATGAAACATGATAAATATATTATTTCAGACACTAAGATCAATGTGTCACTGATACAAAGAATTATGCTCTGATAAGGCATTTATAATTTGGTTCTGCATATATATTCACATTTACATAAAAACATGCATACATCACATTAATTTGTTTTCTCTGTAATTAATAACGGATTGCACCTGTTAAGTCTTTTTTCTATGTCCTTATGTGATGTTAATCTTATATAGGATAAATGAAAAAAATGGGATACTTTATTATAGGCACTTCTTGTTATTTAATAAACCATTTAGTTTTATGAATTATTTCTGCACATTTATCACTACAATATGGCAACTTCTTTAGTGCTGGTGCCATGATAAAATAGTATGCGACCTAGTGGTAAGGGTTTTGGACTTATGATCATATCACAGATTTGATTCCTGAACTGGGTTGTGTTGTGTTCTTGAACAAAACACTTCAATTCAGGTTGCTCCAGTATACTCAGCTGAAGATAAGTACCAACAGTAGCTGGGGGTTTAACCCTGCAATGGACTGACATCCTGACCAGGGGGAGGTCTTGTATTCTCAGTTGCTTCATGCTATGGAAACCGGGATAAGCTCCAGATGGATGAACCCCCCCCCCCCCCTGACTTGAGACAGACTTTAGACTTTATCCAAGATAAAATGTACTCAGTACACCCTGTAAAATGCAAGAGCCAGTGCTACAATCCAGTATACTCTTAATGTATTAGTGTTGGTGTTATAACAAAATGCACATGGTACACTCTGAAAGGTGGTTGGCCTGTCTAGTCTCAGTCTGTTACAACCCATTCAAACCATGCCAGCATGGAAAACATATGTACGATGATGTTACCTTTGTTTAGAGGATGAAAGAAAACAAATATTCTTACCTGTTCTTTATTACATCGTTTGAGAATTATCTCGACAGCTGTTGTAGGGTCATCGACTTGAGAAACCTATCAAATAATCAAAGTTCTCATTAATCAGGTAATCATCATTCTAGTAACTCTTAAAATCCTTTACCACATGAAACTATATTAGCAAGACATTCTATGATTGCATTGCATTAAAAACTAAATTCTTTACTCTAATACTGCAAATTTTCAAAATGATCTGTCCACTAGTAAAGATACTATACATATTTGAATTAACAACCCACATGAAACTATATTATCAAAATATTCTTGAAAAGTACTAAACATCACAATAAAAAAAATTATCTTTACACTAATACTGCAAATTTCCACAACATTTTGTCCACTAATAAAGATACTATAAACATTTGAACTAATAAACTCAATAGTATTTTGCCTAAGCATGCCACCTATAGAGTATGTTCTGATCTAAAGACTTGAATTAGCTGCTATTTTATAGGCAGCCCTATTGTGAAGTGTTGAAATTAAGCCTTCTAAAGTCCCCAAACCTCATCAACAGAAACTTCTCTTGATTTCTTTTAAAAAAATGATGTCATGTTCTATTAGTCCTGTCATTCTATTGACAATAACTGCTTTTAAATGACTCCAATAGAGTCCAAATTAGTTTATATATCTATACTCCATCCAAACACATTCTGATAATCTGATATAATCTAAGAATTATATTTCTAGAACATATTTACCCTCCAATATTCACAAATATTGTATAGACTCAAATTTAAGCCCCCCCCCCCCACATTTTATGCTTATAAACCGAGGCAGCTAATCAGCACATTGTTTAGATGGCGTATCTAAGCCAACCTTCCTTTCTACAATTGATTTTTTGGTCACATATTCCTTGGCTTATATTTGAGTATATACAGTAATTCATGACTAAAAGTAGAACATATTACATCATATTGTCTCTCCTGGAAAAGCTACACACACACACACATATATATATTATATATAGGTTTGACTGTGCAGGCAGGAAAAACAAAACTCAGCATAAGGGTAGAGTGAGGAAAGTGTATCAACCTTTTTGTGACTATTTCTAATTAAATACACTGTATTTCAATTAATTAATGAAGAATTTAGAGGGATATACTAAAATTATTATTTCTTTACTAAGATAGTAATAAACAGATGGTTCTTTTATAAAATTAAATAGGAACCTTTTACAATAGGTGGATTTGTTTAAAAAAAAAAACAAAAAAAAATACAGAGCTGGTTTTGGCCAGGTTTTTATCAAGTGTTAAATATAAAACTCCTGATTTTCGAGTCAGTGATATAGCTTCACAGTAAATTATATATAAATAGATAGATGTGTGTGTGTGTGTGAATAACAAGCAAATGTGCTGTCATCAACAAAACAAATTCAAAATGAAAATAATAAATGAAAAATGATATTAAAAAAAGCTAGACAAACCTTGACACAATTTTTCAGGATCAAAGAAGTCCCTGATGGATTATCAGACATTACCACACCAGGACTATCCAATAGTTTGATATTCTTTGTTAAACTTATCATTTGCATAGATCTGTTGAGTAAAGACAAATAATTTAATCACTGAACATTTTCACTTCTGTTAGGGAAGGAACTGGAGGTTGTATATATATTATGTAAAAACATATATACACACTACTGGGTATCCATCCTTTTCTAAGTATAACCATAACATACATATGCTATTAGGTATCTAAGTCTAAATATTTCTGTTTTGATTGTTATTCTTACTGAATAACAATTTCAAGAACTGCATTTAAAACATAATATACACACACTATTGAATATCTATTCTTTTCTTAGTATATTCATTTTACTCTTTTGATAGTTATTCTCACTATATAACAATCTAGGAGGAGAGGAATTGTAGTACAGTGTTTGTGGGGAAATGTTATTTAAATAAAAGGGGTCCTTGAGAGAGAAAAGCTGGATTAGACATTGGAAAGACCTAAAATTTTAAAGTCCCACATCCATTCTACAATATATGTTAACAAAAACAAAATGAATTTTCAAAATAAATTCCTTACTTGGTAACTCCAGGAATATCACCAACTCTGCAGGCTCGAGAACGTTTAAGGCTGTTAATAATGCTGCTTTTACCAGTGTTAGGAAGACCTGGAGTAGAATGAAAACAGAAAAGGACCTGTGAAACAGATTCTACATCATAAAACAACAATATAGACATAGAAAAAAAGAACAATCTCATTTATTGAAAATACACTTAGAAATATAACAAACAGTGAAATTCTATCAGTTAATCCAGTGTCATAACATGTTAACAGCTGTTTTCCAATAGTTGTACAGGCAGGATAAGTCTTCTCCAGCACAACCACCCCTGCATTGAGGTTAGCAACAAATTTAGCACCATATATTGAAATATGCCATCCAGGAACAAACACTGGCTACTCTTTGGAAAGACATAGCATCTGGTAGCTACCCTGTTTAGAGCCTCAGTGTAGTTATAAGAAGTATGGTGGATGTATAGTCTTGGTGAAAGAAGCATCCTTTGACCAATAACAACATAGACATAATGTTGGGCAGAATAACGTCTCTGATGTCAATGGTTGGGAGTGCCAAGTTTTTTAAGTGTATTATTGCTTTAGACCTGGAGATAGGAACCTCTCTGAGGTTAATGGCCATTAACACAGTTCCTCAAAATGTATTACTGCTAACATTTATATCTGGTGACCACAGATATTATTAAGTTACCAAATTATTCTAAATAATTAAATGACTCACAAATAACACCCATTCTGATGGCTATATGGTTACCACTGGGATAGAAAGATAGTCATCACAACATTAAGAATTACTTACCAACAACACCAACTCTGATGGCTATCTTCAGACCTTCACTACGGCAATAGTTGGAAAGTAGTTTCATTAAAATATCAGCTCCAAGACAGTTGCTAGTCTTCTTTTCCAGTCCTTTCCACATTGAATATTTGTTTGCATGACCCTATATATAGACAGGAAAGAAAGATATATTATATATACAGAAAAGAAAGATATTTTATATATGTAGAAATGAAAGTTATATTTTATATACACAGGAAACTTATAAAAATAATGATGATGATGATAATTAGATAAATCAATTTGGTTACAAATTGTTGTCAACATTGAAAGATGGGATTGATATGGTCCTGTAACTCCTGATTGAGTCATAGGGGCCCTGTATTGGCATACAGTGTATCTTGGGCATTTAAAGTTTAGCAGAGCCAAACCCTCTCAACTCCAGTACTAGACTGGTACTTTTTTTTATTGACCTTGAAAGGATGAAAGGCAAAGCTGACCTCAAGCAAGATTTGAACTTGAGAGCCAGACCGAATATCACAAAGCACTCTATCTGACTCTGCTAATTCGCCACCTAATGAAGGGATTAAACTTACCAATTTTGACTTTTGTTTCTGAACAGAAGATTTAAATGGAACGGTAGGGAATTCATTCTTTAGATATTTCAACCAAGCTTCAACATTTACACGTGGAACAAGATCTACAAATAAAGACATTACATTAATTACTGTTTAACATGTTTGCCTGTGTGTGTCTTCATATTTAAATTAAACCCTTCATTGTAATTTTATGCAAGATCCTTTAGCTAAGTTATGTGCCAAACACCAGCTTAATGAAAATGTTATTTTACTTAACCCTTAAGCATTCGCATTAATTTTCAAATGTCATGCTTATCTGTTCGCATTATTTTGAGTTAATCATACTCAAGAGGGTTATCAATTTTATTTGTTTGTAATTTTCTTAATTTTCTAAGTGCAAGCTTGAAATTTTGTCAGTAGATATTTAAATATCAATAATTTACAATTATATAATTTTACCTGATTTTTTTGGTCAAATTTGACTTTTATGGGCAGGTGAAATTAATTAATAGGGGCATTTGAAGTATCAATCAGGTGCAAATACTGGTTTAATTTTAAATACGTTGTTTTCGGCATAATACTTGATATATAAGCATCACTAAACCTTATATCAGTGCTCCAGTAATTCCACAGACTTGGAAATTGTTTTATACCGAACATAATATTTACGGTACAAAATGCTTGCATTTCCGCAGCATCTGTCGGTCGCCAAACAGATCGGGTTTTCCTTAATTTGAAATCTGTTGTTGGGCATATCGATTAATCTCTTCTGCCACAACTTCGAAGAAAGTTTGTGGTAAAAACAAAAAGAAATAATCCAGTGTTTTAGCATCAGTAACAAATGTGTGTTGTGAACCAGTATTTTGAATAAAATCGGGAACATATATTGGTGTGGTATTTTTCAACCATGTTGCTGTAATATTTTCAATGGCGTCCTGGAGATCTCTTTCATTTTCATTTTGAAAACAACAATCATCATCATCATCATCATCATTTCATTTTACGTCCACTTTTCCCTGCTTGCAAGGGTGGGACGGGAACTGATTCTGGCTTGATTTCTACAGCTGGATGCCCTTCCTAACACCAACCTCATTTACAGTGAGTGCTGGGTGCTTTTTTGCCGTGGCACCTCCACGACCACTTTGCAGTGGAATGATAGGGACCCGAGTCCCTATCATCTCATTTCTACAGCTGAGTAAACTGGAGCAATGTGAAATAAAGTGTCTTGCTCAAGGAAACAACACATCACCTGGTCTGAGAATTGAACTCACAACCTTTCGATTGCAAGGCCAATGCTCTAACCACTAAGCCATGTGCCTCCATATCGTCGGATGAAATTTCAGAAATGTAAACATCTGATTCATTTGAAGATAGATCATTAATATAATCTTTTGTTTCTTGTTCATTCTGAATGTCGTCGTGTGTAAAACCTTCAAAGTCGGTATCGCTACTTTCACAAGCCATGTTGATACACAAAAAATCTGTTCTACTTTCAACGTTAAAAAAACACATGTTGTTTTAAGTTGTTTCACTATATTAAGTGTTAATTTTCGTGGTAAGGGCCTAATCTCGCAGTAATCTCGAATTGAAGAAATTTCAATGATGGTTTGTTTATTTTTAGAACAATATTTTAGTGTGGGTGTTATCGGCCGGTTTGAACAAATGAAGGGGAAATAAGTCTGGCCGGTTTGAACACTAAAGGGTTAATAAGCTTCACATATTTTTTTATTATTTCCAAAAATTCCGTAACCCTTTTTAAACCAATACATCAAAGTCAGTCCCTATTTCTAATACAAAACCCTTCCCATTTAAAATGTTCATATCTAAATTTAAACTGTCCATCATAATTCTATGTAAGAATAACGGTACAATAATTTTACTAAACCTCTCCAAGTAGAGATGAAGTCCCATGGTTTGTTTGAAGACTTAGTAAGCAAGATGTAGGCTTCTAGGCCTGTCTGAGAGGTCACTAGCTCTGGTTGAATACTGACCTGGCCTGTGATGATTCATCCACCCCTTGCTAGCAAAGGAAAACATATGTTAAACGATAATGATGATGAACACATTAAACAGATGATCTTTCATAATAGAACCGGGTGTTGTTTCATGTAGGATGGTATCAAAAAGGTTAAAGCAGCATAACTTACCAATTTTGTTAAGAACTAAAACAATCTTCTTGTTAAGACCAGAGCTGATGATGGTGTCTTCAACTTCTTTACAGCGTGTACCTAGGGGGTCTCGGGCATCTAATACTTCCAGAATCACATCGGATTGGTCAATTACCTTCATTACAAGAAATTGAATATATGATTAAACCTCCTGAGAAAACATTTCATAGTGGATTTTGAAAAAAATAATATTAGACATCTGGCATAGCTGTGTGGTTAAGGAGTTTGCCTTGCAACCACATGGTTTCAGGTAAAGCCCACTATATGGCACTTTGTACAAATGTCTTCTATTAAAGACTTGGGTTGACTTGTGTGAGAAATTTGGTTAAAGGAAACTGTGCAGAAAACCATTGTGTGTATACATGTTTACTTGGCCTCTTCAGTGTTTTGATGATAGGGGGCCCAGTCCTATCACAGAAAGCAACTTGCTTAAGAGTAAAATGTACCACCATAACCACTTGACCATATCTGTCAATGTCCTGTAACTTAGCAGATCTACAGAAAAGATCAATAAGTACTTGACTTGAAAAAATAAGTAACAGGGGTTGACATGATTGACTAAATCCATTCAAGGTGGTGCCTTAGCATGTCTACAGTATGAAGACTGAAATAAATGAAATAATGGTTTCTGATTTAGGCACAGGTAATTTTGGAAGGTGGGAAAAGTCAATTAAATCGACCCCAGTGCATTACTGGTGCTTTATTTTATCGACTCCGTAAGGATGAAAGGCTAAGCTCACCTCGGCGGGATCTGAAGTCAGAACATAAAGGGTTGCAAGTCTATGCTGCATAGCATGTTGTCCGGTGCTCTACCGACAAATCAGTGAAAGAATAAAAAGAGCGAATGAATCATTTGTGGATATGTGAAAGACTTACCTTCTTGAATTCTTTGTAGTAACATTTTAAAGAATTCTCAATGGATCTCTTTGGTTCTTTATATTCCTGAGTTTCTAACTTTTTGTAGACTTCAGATAAACCTGATGGCTAGAAACCACAATAGAGAAACATGTAGTGATAAATAATTCAGAAACAACTGATTATCTTCGGTCAATGGAGAAGAATGTCATAAGAAATTTAAAGCAGACATAATACAAAGGCAGAGGTCTAAGACGAGACAGACCTAATACAAAGACAGAGGTCTAAGACTAGAGATATAACACAAAGACAGAGGTCTAAGACTAGACAGACATAATACAAAGACAGAGGTCTAAGACTAGACATATACAATACAACTAAGTTCAGATAATCAGATACATATAATAAGACTGAGGTTTAAGACTAGATATATAAATACATGAACATTTCACTTACCCTATAGACTGTCTCTGTTACTTTCTTGTTACCTTTGATTGTGGAGCTCATTTCTGGAAGTTTCCGCCCTTTATTCATCAAAGCGTCTCGTTCCATCTGTCGTTTCCCTTCTTTTTCAACTCGTATCTGAGAGATAGTTACATGAAATGGTCATCAAGACTTGCCACCATCAAAATAATAATGTTTTCTCCTCAAACCACTAGAAGATGCCGCTGTATCATCATCATTTCATTTTACGTCCACATTTCCCTGCTTGCAAGGGTGGGACGGGAACTGATTCTGGCTTGATTTCTACAGCTGGATGCCCTTCCTAACACCAACCTCATTTACAGTGAGTGCTGGGTGCTTTTTTGCCGTGGCAGCTCCACGACCACTTTGCAGTGGAATGATAAGGACCCCAGTCCCTATCATCTCATTTCTACAGCTGAGTAAACTGGAGCAATGTGAAATAAAGTGTCTTGCTCAAGGAAACAACACATCACCCGGTCTGAGAATTGAACTCACAACCTTTCGATTGCAAGGTCAATGCTCTAACCACTAAGCCATGTGCCTCCATTGTATCAAATCAATAATTATGTTCTCCCCTCAAACCATCACCAGATGACACTACCATCACAACAATAATTATGTTCTCCCCTCAAACCACTAGAGGACACCACTATCACAACAATGTTCTCCCTTCAAATCAACAAGTGGCACCCTCATCACATTTACAATGAAATAATAATTATCAGTTCCGTAGATTACAGGAAAAGAAAAATGATGAAACATACCTGTTCTCTCCATTCCACAGCTTGTCTCAGAACAGTCTCTTTGAATGGTAAACTGTTAGGAATTCCAAAGTCTTTCTTTTTCCCTGTGATAACAGGGAAAAAAAAGACGTGTTAGGCTAGTGGGCATGAGTGATGAAGCAGAGATGAATTGAGAGAAAAACGGTTTAAAACATACCAGATGTTGTGTGCAAGAAAGAAGATTGTGCTATATATATATAGACACCTACATAAGTACATAAGCGAGACGCAGATCCTTGGCTAATCTGGGCAATCAGTAGTCTCACTTCAGTACTGACTTGGTCTATGTAGACCTGTTCAACCTTTGCTATCAGGGAAAGCGGATGTTAAAACGGCGATGATGATGATATTTATATTTATATATATACACACATGGAAGTGTAATGTTAGTATACATGAATGATGAAGCAGAGATAAGTTGAGAGAGAAAAACTGTGTATAAGAGGAATCAAATGTTGTGTATACGTGAGGTTGTTCTACATATGTATATACAATAGACACAAACATACATCTGTAATGTTAGTAGACATGAATGATGAAGCACAGGTAAGTAGAGAGTAAAATTGAGATAAGCGGAATCAAATGTTGCATGTAGAAGACAAGAATGCAGGTATGGACATGTGATGTGTATGGATGATGATTGTTAGGTAAAGAAGTATCAGGAGTTTCAAATGGAAGGAAGATATGGTAGAGATAGGTCAAGGAAACATGGACAGAAGTAGTATTAACTGATCTTAGGATGCTGAACCTTACAAGGGAGAAGACAAGAGGAAAGAGACAAGTGACATGATGTTGTTTTGGATAGGACACATCTAATACATACATGCATGGAAAAAAATGGACATAAAAATGATGTTCACATAATTTCCCAGTTAAGCCCAACTAAAATGCCTTTATTTAGAACGACCTATGTAAAGAATATAAAAAGTTGAAATAAATCCTGATAATATAACAATTCCACTAATCCACCACCCATGGATTGGTATTTTATTTTAACAACCATAAAAGGATGAAAGGTAAAGTTGATATATGCAGGATTTGAAATTAGCAACCAGAGTGCAAAGAAATAGACCAAGGCATCCAGTCCTACACTCTAACAACACTACCACAAAACAAATGAGTTCCCACTTAGGGTTTGGCTGGCCTTGTAGAAGGTTTCTTGGGTTTTTTAATGATTGGGGCCCTACTTTTATCAAGTTGTTGTTACAGCTCACACCTTGGTATGTTTAGCTGGCCTCCTACAAGGTTGCATTTCATGGGAGGTTTCTTGGTTGTTATAATGATACCAGCTGCAGTCCTATCATGCTATAATTGTTACATCTCACAGTTATGTAGATTTAGCTGGCCTCCGGTTACATCTGTGTGTGTGGTGTTGGTGGTGGTTGGGGGTGGGTTAATGATAGGGCTCGTAGCCCCATGTCCCCTTCCTCTTTTCACAGGGTTGAGAAGGTCCTTTAATCAACCTCTCTAGTGCTGATGCCACAAAAAATGCATCCTGTAATACACCCTGTAAGGTGGTTGGTAATAGGAGGGGCATCCAATTGTAAAAAACAAGTCAAAAAGGATTAGAGAGGACTCTTTAGTTGTGCCAAAGACACGGCAACCTCCCTAGGATGGTGTAATGATCAAATGCACCTGGTTTACTTAGTAGAGTGCAAAGATGCAGGCTCTCGACCCATCTGAGAGGTTAGTAGCTCTGATAAATACTGACTTGGTCTGTACTGATGGGCTCAACCTTTGCTAGCAAGTAAAACAGACATTAAATGGTGTTGATGGTAATAACATTGTTACAGCTCACACCAATGTAAGTTTGGCTGGTCTCCTATGAGGTTGCATCTACAGGAGGTTTTTCACATATTTTAATGTCTCATGAAATGAAGTGTCATGCTCAAGAACACAACATGGCACCTGACACAGAAACTAAACCCATGACCTCCTGATCATGAGTCTGTCCAACAGCCTAGTCAATAGGCCACATGCCTTCACAACTCAACCAATTCACTAACTATAAAGATCATATAAAATTCAACTTACTCTTGTTCTTTAATGGATTCTTTTTAGCATCTCTCTTCGCCTTTTTCTTGTGTTCTTTCACCTTGAAGACACAAACAAAATAATTAGGCATTTATACAGAGGGAAATAATGATTTCTAATTTAGGCAAAACACCAGCAAATTTGGGAGAAGGGCAAGGTTGATTAAATTAATCCCAGTCTTTGACAGATAAGGTATTTGAACTCACAATGTCCTATGAACAAACACTGCAATGGCATTTTATCCACCGGTCTACCAATCCACCACCCTCCTGTCAGAAGCAACTTTCCTCAAGTGAGACCAGCTGAGCTCATGGATGTTATCAAACCATCTCGCTTGGGGACTACCCCCTGCTTCTCCTGATGGTTGGTTTTGCTCGTAAATCATTTTTGAAAATAAATTTAGATGGATTTAGTATATAACTAACTCATTATTTATCCAGTGTTTGAAACATAACCTAAAGTTCTCACATAAAATTATGATGGAAGGTTTTTAGATAAATATTAACAGCTTTGTATCAAAGAACCAGGGGTGGTTTTGGTATCAAGAGAATTAACAGAGATACACCCACTGAAATGACTACTAATTTTAGAACTAGGAAGAATCATGTCTTTCTACATACTCAACATAGCCAACAAATAAATCTCTTTCTAATTGCCTGACTGGTTAGAAACAGCAACTAAATCAGATGCTATTGTCTTATAATATATTTGATAATGTACTCCAGAGTAGACTATCATTGAATAAATAATGCACTCGATACACTGTAAAAGAGTTGGTATACAAACAGTAGCTACAGAGTACAGAGGATTCTTCTGTTACAAAGATAACCTCTCTAAAGATGGTGCTATAAAATGCACCCAGTACACACTGTAAAGTGTCTGGTATCATGAAGGGCATCCAGGTGTAGAAACCATGCCAAAAGAGGAAAGAAGTCTCTTCTGTTACGCCAAGGACCAGACAACTATAGTGCTGGTACCACGATAAAATGAACGAATTACACACTGTAAAATGGTTAGTGTTAAAAAAAGCACTCAAACGTAGAAACCATGACAAAAATGAACGTATGCGACCAGGACATGTCTCCTCGACATTTCTAGAGTAATGGCTCTTGGTCTGTAATGACCCGTCCAACAGGAAATCGGTGTAAAATAGATGATGATGGGAAGGTCACGGCTTAAAGTCCTTTGATCATAGATCTGTTCCATCAAGGTGGACTTGGGACTATAAACATTATCATTTGGCAGTATCGGTAGAGTGTCGGACGTCATGCTTTGCAGCATGAAGTAACGGCCCTTCGCGGTCTGAGTTCAAATCCCGCTGAAGTTAACTTTGCTTTTCATCCTTATGGGGTCGATAAAACAAAGCACCAGTAATGAACTGGGACAATTGCTGGCCTTGTGCCAAAAGTAGAAACAATTATCATTAGTATGTAAACAAAAGATGATGTTTGTTAGACCGAGGTAGACCTGGGGCTAAACAAAAACAGCCAGCAACCTCATAGCTTAGTACATTATTCACACAACCTTTTCCTAAGTCGAAGAACAATATAATACCAAATAAATAAGTTTCATGAAGAGGCGTGATTGCATGCTGAGTTGTCCTTTAGCCTTAGGTCAACTGTGATCCAGCAGATCTATTATCAAAAGTATACCAGACGTGACCATCATGTTTGTATGATTATCATGAACTGTTTAATCTATTTTTCATAATCTATGATAGTGGGCTGTGATTTGAGGAAGATTTGGTCGCTCTTTCAAGCAAGTCACGTAGCGGCTTCCTTATTAGCTTATTCTTGATGTTGTTTAGGCCCAGGTCAACCATAATTGAGCAGACCAATGATTAAAGGTATTCCAACCATGACCATCCCATCTTTTTATAAAAGTATTTAGGACTACATTATCTCACAAATCCTCCCCGGTAAAAACAACAACAACAAACGAAAAAGTAGAGTATGATTTGAGTGAGTTAGCTGCTGTTTTTAACATGTCAAGTTCCCCATTGTCTCGTGATAAAGTACAGCGACACGATAAAAAATAAACAATGTTTCGATTATATCTTAAATAATGTAAAATTGAGATTCAACATAACATTTAATATTTGAATAACAAATAAATATAACTCATCTTCGAAAAGACAACATGAAAATAAAATTATAACTTATTTTATACATATATAAGCAGTTGAATTAATGAAATTGAACAAGAACTAGCCAGTTGGTCATAATAACACGTGGCTTAGAAATAAATGTAACAACTCTTACCTTTTTAATGATTTTGTAGCGAAGTTTCGCTTTCATACGCTTGCTTTGTTTTTCTGAAACACAAAATATTTATGATTACTATCTATCACCAAGTATTTTGTAATTAAAATAGAGAAAAATGATAAAATCTTAAATACTGACTTCCAAAATTGCTCGGCATGGTGGATAAGTTTAAGTTGTAAAGATGGAAAACGGTGGCAACTGAAATTAATATGATGAATAAATTCAGGTTTGTGTAACAAGAGTTATCTTACTTGTTTCCTAATTTTAGAGTTTTCTCACGTAATACAACATACTTGAAATATAAATAAACGAATAAACTAAATGATTGAATGACTAAATGGTTTCTTTAAGAGTTTTGAAGTATTTGTTCTGAAACATATGTATGTCTATTTGTATATTTATATATTATACTATTTGTTGGACCTCCGTCGGTTTCAATGACGAGTGTTCCAGTTGTTTGATCAACGGAACAGCATGCTCGTGAGATTGACATACAAGTGGTTGAACATTCCACAAACACATGTACCCTTAACGTAGTTCTCAGGGAGATCCAGCATCACACAGTGTGTGACAAGGGTGGCCCTTTCAATTACAGGTACAGCTAATTTTTTTACAACTCACTGAGCTGGAATAACGTGAAATAAAGTGCCAAAGGCGCGACGCGACGCAGGGAATCAAACTGACGGCCGTGAGTCGAACCCTATAATCACTGAAAATCGCGAACCCTTGATGTATCGGTTTCTTTCCGATAGGTTTGTCTTTGAACCAAAACATTTCTGGCGTTCTGGGTCCCCGAACCACCTCTCTACTCTATACTATTGGAACAAAGTTGGTCAACCGCATGAGTGAGCAACGCTAGTTGCAATCTTTCTTTCAGCGCGCTTCCCTCGCTATTATACGGCGCTGTAGCGTTTTTTCTAAACTGTTTGGGCAATGAGGCCGCATACACCCGAAGTTCTGCACGTCGGAGACGCAAATCGGATGAACAGAAGGTATTTGAGAACTCTGGCCCCACGACTCTCTCAGGAATAAGTGGGAGAGGAAGAAGAAGAAGAAGAAGAAGAATGTTTCTACTTTTGGTTCAAGGCCAGCAATTATCCCAGTTCATTACTGGTGCTTTATTTTATCGACTCTATAAGGATAAAAGGCAAAGTTAATCTTGGCGGGATTTGAACTTAGACTGTAAAGGGCCGTAACTCTATGATGCAAAGCATGGCGTCCGACCCTCTACCGATACTGCTAATCCACCACAATAATAAGAAGAAAAGAAAAAGATGATGAGAAGAAGAATTCTTTCTATATTGTTAGATTACATGTTTTATTGCTCACACGCACACACAAATACACACAACACGCAAATATACACACATTCGCAAGTGAAAGAGAGAGAGAGAGAGGGGGGGGGGGGCAATAAAAAAGTTTCATTTTTCTACATGCCTCCATAGAAATATAACATTGATACCAGTTATGTATTGTCATTATTCAACGGATTTTTTACAAAAACAAAAAAATAAAATAGATGAATTTCGAATCTCGATACTTATGAATATTTTTGTGTTAAAAAAAAAAAAAAAATTTTATTCTGGTTACCAGAGTAAATAACGAGTTAAATTTCATTTTATTTGACTGTTATGACACAGGACTTACACAATAAATACAATTATATTAATCTTACATTCTGAAATTCTTATACGAATGTATTAAATCACCTTTTGAAAACAATATTACAAAAAATTTCAACATCATGTATTTTCAAGGGAAATAACTTTTGAAAAAGATTCCCAGTTATGTTTCTTGATTTTTATTTATATCGAGTTGATCTCAAACTGAATACCAATTAGAAATTTCCATTGCTAGTTTAAGTCATTGTGGAGTGGCAGTATCGGTAGAGCGTCGGACACTATGCTTGGCAGAAGAGAGTTACGACCCTTTACGTTCTGAGTTGAAATCCCGCCGAGGTTAGTTTTGCTTTTCATCCTTACGGCGTCGATAAAATAAAGTACCAGTCACGCGCAGGGGACGATTTAATAGGCTACCCCTCTCCCAACATTGGTGGCTTTGTGCCTAAAGTAGAAACAATTATTTTTATCGAGTTTATCTCAAACTGAATACCAATCAAAAGTTTCCATTGGTTTTTTTTTCTCATATTACTTTTGTTAGTTTCAGTCATTAGACTGCGGCGATGTTCAAAGTCTACCTTGAAGGGAAAAAGTCAAATATATCGACTAGAGTACTTATTTTTACGACATCATTACTTATATAGCGTCACTTGTACGCAGCACATTTTCACGTTTGGATTTTTCTTTTACTGTATTGCTTGTTCCAGACATTATATTACGGTCAAGCTTGGGCATTGCTTTGAGGTAGTTAACTATATCGACCTTAGTACTTATTTCTGTCAAGACTGATACTATTTTATCGATCTCTATACCACTCCTTCCACACACACACAGACACACACGCACACATACACCCCCACACACACGCACACACACACATATACATATGTAGGATCCTGATGTAAGGCAGGAGTGACCACTGCCAAAAAAGGTACTCAATATATTAGTAAAGTATAGATATAGTCATTTTATTATAGAAATATATAAAATGAGATATATACAGGAGATATATTACTTACAGCATTGCATTGCCATTTCACACACACACACACACACACACACACACACACACACACACACACACACACACACACACACACACACACACACACACACACACACACACACAAACACAAATGTCGCTGCTGATCCACCGTGGGCTCTTTCGGCCTCCACCCGTTTTCCTGTCGCTTCAGTGCCGACTGCCTTCCACGCCATGCAGCTCTCGTAAAGCATGGCTTGGATGCTGCAAGTTTCCCCTCCCAGCTCGAGCCGGTGGGGCCTGACCGAGGGAACGACAAAAGGCGAGACGGCATGACCATCTTCCCGTTCCGCGGTGGTAAGCCCCTCGTCTGAGATGCCACTCGCTGCGACACATACTCCAGCGGCAACCTGGTGCAATCAGCGACTAACCCAGGTTCTTCTGCACTTCGGGCTGAGGAAGGTAAACACTCCAAATATCCCCGCCCTTCAACAGGATTGCAGTCAAGCTCCTAGCAGTGGAGACTTCTGGTGTCCTTGGCCCTAGGGCTACCTCACTACTTACCACCATTGGCGCTGAGCTGGCTAGCTGCAGGTGTGAGCCTCGCGTTATGGAATGGCTTTTCCAACGCATCTCCCTTAAGATTCTTCGGGAAAACGCCTTCCTCATTCTGTCAGCCAGGGCCGTGGGGTGGCCAGCACGTGGGACCCCATTTGCTGATAATAGAGAGAGATGGGGAGGGCGAGAGAGATGTAGGCGATGACAGTGGGAGTGCGGCTCTTCTGTGTTCGGACCTGGTGTGTAGCGTCAGTTGTCCGTAAGGAGGTAGTGATTCATCTACTAATATAGAGTATATATCTGCGTTATAAAGAATTATAGAAATAAATATATAGAATAAAGAGTATAAACAGGGAGAGAACACGTAAGACGTTAAAAAGGAAAATAAGTCCCTAAACAAACTAATATCAAGTAAAGTTTGAGCGAGTGAAAACGGCACGTTAAACCAAATCATTGTTATTTGTTTATTAATTTCTGATAGTTTCCCACGTTTAGCAGATTACTAACTCTACCATGACCTATTTTTATACATTGATATGGTTCAGGGTTCGATAATCTATTACTAAATAGAAAGCTTGGTATTTCTTTAGCCGAATATATGGATTATATAATTCTATACAACTCTACATCAAATATTGTAAAATCCTGGTATAATCTGAAGCTTATATCTGTGTTATTATTTTGAAAATACCAGGGCGGTGGATTAGTAGCATCGGTAGAGCGTCGGACAACATGTTTCGTGATATAGAGTTCAAATCCCGTCAAGGTTATCTTTGCCTTTCATCCTTATGGGTTGATAAAATAAAGTACCAGTAATGCACCGGGTTCAATTCAATCGACTGTCCCCTCCTCCAAAATTGCAGGCTTTGTGTCTAAATCAGAAACCATCATTTTGAAAAGATCAAGAAGCTCTATACCTTACTCCATTGTTTGAACCCATCTTTATAACTGTCTCAGTTGTTAAAACAGTTGGATTGTGTAATATTGTTATGGTGTTCTTTTGGTAGCCCTTGATTTTTTAAATTGTTATTTTAAAGGATTTTTATAGTTCTATCCATATACTGTTTTCTTTTCTATTTAAACTGAACAGTTTAGTAGCTTACACTTCATAGATTCTTCTACCGACAAGTGAAAAATAGTTATTTTGGGGGCAGAGATTAAACAACACAATATAGTTTTCCCTACTTGAGATTACTTGAAGAGAACTAGTGCTTGTTTCTCGCCTACTCAGCTGCCATGCAAACATTGAGCATTGATAACGCCCTCATTATATAACCATACGTGTTTATATGTGAGGTAGTGGTATTTGTTTTAATAAATAACTTTAATGGTATACTATGTCGAAGTCGTTATTTTCAATGAATACTTGAAATGCCGTGGTTATGGAATGTTGTGGCGTTAATAGCTGGATCTTGAAAAGTATTTCGTCACATTGATAATTGATAGATTCTGGATTGTGGAAATGAATCACCTGTGTTTAGAGAGATTAAATTGTTTCCTGTTTAGTTGCAGTCGCTAGGGCTGTGCATAATTTAGTTATATTGTCATTGGTGATACGAGATGAGGTATATAAGTTGATATTATCTGCAAAACCTGATACTTCCTCAATTTCATTTGGATATGTAAATAAATCTGTTATGCAGGATAGAAGGAAAATGGGTGAGACTGACGAACCCCATGGGCGACCCTTTAAATGGTATGCCATTTGGCTTTTGTCATTATCAATGTCTTCTAGGACAATTGGGGAGAAAGCTTTCAACTCAGTTGCAAAGATAGTTGGGAATTTCATAACGATATAATTTTAATATTAGAGTGTCATGAACTCTGTTATTCTAAGCTCCCTTCATATTTACTGAGATCAAGCTGGTCGACTTTTTCATTAGTTTTTAGTTTCTGATGAATGTAGGTATTTCATGTACACAATTTTCACTGTTATTATTAACTCTAAATTGGCGGTGGATTGGCAGTATCCGTAGAGGGTCGGACGCCATGCTTTGCAGCAAAGAGTTACAGCCCTTTATGGTCTGAGTTCAAATCCCGCCGGGGTTAACTTTGCCTTTCATCCTTACGGGGTTGATAAAATAAAGTACCAGTAATACACTTGGATAATTACTGGCCTTGTGCCAAAAAGTTCAAATCCCGCCGAAGTTAGCTTTGGTTTTCATCTTTACGTCGTCGATAAAACAAAGTACCAGTAACGCACTTGGGTTGATTTACTCGGCTTTCTCCTTCCTTTCAAATTGCTGGCCTTGTGCTAAATCTAGAAACAATTATTAACTCTAAATCCTGAGTTCAAATCCCGACGAGCTTAGCTTTGCCTTTCATCTTTACGTGTTCGATAAAATAAAGTACCAGTAACGAACTGGGGTCGATTTAACCGATTTAACCCCCCCCTCTCCCGCCCCCATTGTTGGATTATGCCTGAATCAGAAACTATTATTAACTCGAAATCCCAACAGAGATGTGAGGAAAATGTTTTATCCCCTCAAAGTAGGATAGTCTAATACCTATCATTTTTTTCAAGCCTTCTAGATAGAGTAATTATTGGAGCTATAGGATATGATAGAATGGTAGTTTACCTTATTTGGTTTTGGTATAATTAATATATTAATACATTTCTATATATCTGAACGTTTTTGAAGTTTGATTATATTATTAAGAGCGGTGAATTGGCAGTATCGGTAGAGGGTCGGACACCATGCTTTGACGCATAGAGTTACGGCCCTTGCCATTCTGAGTTCAAATCCCGCCGAGGTTAACTTTGCTTTTCATCCTTACGGGGTCGATAAAATAAAGTACCAGTAATACACTGGTTAATTGCTGGCCTTGTGCCAATAGTAGAAAGAATTATATTATTAAATGAGTTTAACATTAATTCTTGTATTACACGTCATGCTTCATTGATGATTAAATTAAATATTTTAGCCGGAGCTCAGTGTGTGTGCATGTGTATATATGTGTTTGTGTGTGTGTGTGTAAACAACGTTTTGATTGGTCCATTCCTTTTCTTTTACGAGCCAGAGAATATGTTTCATAATTGTTTTGCAGCAAAAGCAAAAATTAAAATACAACTGCCGAGTGTGTATTTTATTTATTTTGTATTTACTTCTTGGTTACGGAGATTATATAAAATAATAGAAACTCTAATCAAACACACGTATTTAAAGTATGAAAGTATGCATTATCTCCCCCCCCCCCCCCTCTCTCTCTCTCTCTACACACACACATACACATACACATATACAGACATCTCTGTCTCTATCACTACCTGTCTGTTCACCCTCTCTCCCTATATATATATATATATATATATATATATATATATATATATATATATTCACACATACATACAAGAATACATACATATCTAAAACACACCCATATATACATACATTCATGCACACACACAGATATACGTATGACGCTATAGTCACTTATATATTATGGAATACTGTTGGCTTCTTGCTACAATAATTTCTATA
This sequence comes from Eledone cirrhosa, assembly GCA_964016885.1. Taxonomy (NCBI): domain Eukaryota; kingdom Metazoa; phylum Mollusca; class Cephalopoda; order Octopoda; family Eledonidae; genus Eledone; species Eledone cirrhosa. Next base: position 322,617,688 of record OZ024740.1, read on the forward strand.
CTTTTCATTTATACATACACATATATATATATATATAAATATTCATACATACATACACATACATACATACAGATATCTATATACCCACACATGTAATCACACATATCAATAAGATTCCGATTTACAATTATAAATGTTGTTCCTTGGGCAAGAAACTCAACTCTACCTACCGAAGGCGCTATGTCTATTTGAAGAATCATTATTGCTTTATATGAAAATCTTTGAAATTGATCCCGTGTAGCAGCAGTAATATATATATATATATATATATATATATATATATATATATATATATATATATATATATATATATATATATATATATATATATATATATGTATGTTATCTCTTTCTCTTAATTTCGAGTATATTTTTTGACCGGCCACCTTCCTGGCGGCAAGGTTGTAAAAGAAAAGAAATTGTCATCCCTTGAATCGCAAGAATGTTTTGCAAATTTTGAAGGTGCCAGCTATCGCAGGCATTTGTAGACTATGAATTAAGGAGCTGCGCTCTTTGTCCGCAAATCCAAGTTCAGTCTTTGGTCCAAACGGGTTGGTATGTATGTATGTATGTATGTATGTATGTATGTATGTATGTATGTATGTATGGTATCCAATGATGTTGACTTGTTCTTCTTTTTGGTAAATATCATCTTGGTTAAGAGAGTGGGACTGGCTTTGTGCAGTGCCTTTGCTCACTATAAAAGCTTCACGGCACAGGCATTGCTTTATATCTGGAGATCTCTCTGCACTTGTCGTCACATGGTACCATGGGCCCAGCACTATGTGTCAATAATTGTCACAAGTGTAGTGTTTGTACCAGAATTTTCAAGTCGCTGGCTGGGCTAAAAAGTCACACTCGTTCAGCGCATCGGTAGGGGTTCTCCTACATGGATATAAAGTAGTGGCCGTACTCGAAAACGAGTTGGCAGCCACCATATATATATATATACATATATATATATATATATATATATATATATATATATATATATATATATATATATATATATATATATATATATATATATATATAGCGGCGATGAATTAGTTTTGCGAGGTTTTTTATATGAAATCGTGTGTCGAAACAAATATTGTTATACTTGGGGAGGGTCATATTTGTCAGAATTAATAACAGAACACACTCACTGTTTGGTTGGTTTTCGCTTCTCGCTGTCTTTTATATCTGCGATCTAACTTACTCGGTCCTCAATGTTGCCATCGACTGACCGACGGTCAAAAATAATACAGATACAATATAGACACAAACACGTATATATAGTTTATCATAAATCTTTCGTTGCACATCTGCAACATCGTCAGTGGTGTTATATTTTCATCCTGTTGTGTTGTATGTCTACGCCATTTTTATTCAGTCTGTCTATATATTTATTTATTTATTTGTTTGTTTATTTTATTTTGTCTTCTTTGCGCATGCGTTTGCGTGTGTGTATAGTGTTGTTTATGTACTTGTTGTTATTGTGCTTGTGTATGTATTTATTTATTTATTTATCTTATTTTATTTACTTATTTATACTTCTCTTAGGTCAGTGTTGTTTGTTTGGGTGTTGTTGTTATTCCATTCATTCTTTCTGTTTAGCCTTGGTCTTCTAATTTCTATTTCACTGGCCTCTCTGATTTGCCTATCTGCTGGGTCATTTCTATGTTTAGATATTATTCTAATTTCTATGTTGTCTATGTTACCGTCATGTCGTTGTCTAGCATGTTCGTATAGTACTGACCCGTTTTTCGTCCTTTTAGTTCCCCCCAGTGTTGGTCTATCCTTTCACCTATGCTACGAGCTGTCTCACCTATGTATGTGGTTGTCATGTTTCTGCAAGTACCCTCTGTACATCTTATGCTATAGACTACGTTTCTAGTTTTACAGTTTATCCGGGGGTTCACCTTACATATGATACATTTCCTATTGGTACAGTGGGTTTTCTTAAAATGGTAGGTTTTGCTGATCAGGGATTTTATGGTGGTTCCTGGCTTTTCTACCACCTTTATTTTTAAGTGGGTCTTTCTCAGGGCCTTTCTACACTGGTTAGCTAATTTCCCTCCAGGGGTGGCGTCCACAAACATGACACTCTGGTATCTCTGGTTGTCGTACCATGAGGTGGCTTTCCCTGTGTGTGTTTGTGTCTATATTGTATCTGTATTATTTTTGACCGTCGGTCAGTCAATGGCAACATTGAGGACCGAGTAAGTTAGATTACCGATATAAAAGACAGCGAGAAGCGAAAACCAACCAAACAGTGAGTGTGTTCTGTTATTAATTCTGGCAATATTACACAAATATGACCCTCCCCAAGTATAACTATATATATATATATATATATATATATATATATATATATATATATATATATATATATATATATATATATATATATATATATATATATGGTGGCTGCCAACTCGTTTTCGAGTACGGCCACTACTTTATATCCATGTAGGAGAACCCCTACCGATGCGCTGAACGAGTGTGACATATATATATATATATGTGCATGTATGTATGTATGTATGTATGTATGTATGTATGTATGTATGTATGTATGTATGTATGTATGTATGTATGTATATATATATATATATATATATATATATATATATATATAAATATACACCCATTATATATCAAAATACATTAACGGAGTCATAACCTCACCTTTGTCTCCGTAAAATAAGAGCTCCCTGTACATTGATAAACACACACACTCTCTCGTGCGTTATCTTTTCTACATATATATATATATATATACATATATATATATATATATACACATATATGTGTACATGTAATAATGTATGTATATATGTATGTATGTATGTATGCATGCATATACATATATATATATATATATATATATATATATATAACAAAGGAATTGTGGTAAGGAACCAGAAATAGCCGTCGAGCTTGAGCTCTGCCGTCGGCGTCATACTTTTTCCTATATATATATATATCGATTATGATATCTCCAACAGCAACAGAATTTTGATTGAAAATGTCTATGTAGCTACCAAACAGTGTAATACGTACATTTCCATTTGAGTGAGTGGGTTTTGCTTGTGTGTATATTTGTGAGATGCGATAGTTGGAGATATATGTACGTATGTATAGCGTACGAAATTGTATTATCTTGGAGATGGCTGACGAAGAAAATAAATGCTTTTGTTCGTTTCTCCTTCGTGTCGATATTTGATAATAGTAATAACAATACTTTCTGATTAAGGCACAAGGCCAAAAAGTTTTGGGGAGGGGAAAGTCGATTAAATCGACCCTAAACCGTGACTGGTTTTTTTATTTTATCGACCTCGTTTAAATGAAAGTCAAAGCTACCTTGGCGGGATTTGAACTCAGAACGTTAATGATTGCAACTGGATGCAGTAACGACTCTGCCAATTCAACGCTCTCGTATAGCGGAGGTAAAAATATATAATTGTTTCTACTTTTGCCACAAGGCCAGCAATTACCCAGTGTATTACTGGTACTTTATTTTATCGACCCCGTAAGGATGAAAGGCA
>OZ024740.1:322631220-322633720 GCA_964016885.1 Eledone cirrhosa
GCCGAGTCCGTGATGACAATCAAACCGCCTCCCCTCTTCACAAAGGAAGCAAAGGCGGTTTTTCTGTGCGTAATAGCCATGTTGAAAGAGGTTGTTTGGTGGACACGATTGAAAGGTCTGAGGTCAGGCAACTTCCTCTCTGGCCATAGTCTGGTCTACTTCTTCCGATATCACTTCGGAAGAAGGATAAGAATGGAGAGAGAGGTGCTTGGCCACAGGCAGTTTTATGAAAGGTGGGTGATAGTGGCGAGAATGGCTCGTGTAAATGGGCCTTCTCTGTATACCATCCTGTAGGTAAAGAAGTAAAGGAGAGGGGAGCACCTTCTCCATGTGCTCCCCGGGCAAAGGATTGCACACTTTTTCGGGGGTGTGTGCAACCCCCATCACGTCCCCTCCCTTTTGAGGTTATTTTCGATTATTTTCATGTTACACCCTTTTTACTCGATTATATGTAAACTCCCCCTTTGTATTTGTCCCTTCTTTTTATGCCTTTATGGTAAATAAAGAAATCTATCTATCTATATATATATACATATATATATATAGCGCAGTGAATTTCGTAAAACAAAATGTATAACGAAAGCCGGTGGAGCCGGAGTCCGAGTTATAATATACAAAATTAAGTTATATTCACATTTATGTTACATTCTTGTGTCATATAGGAAACATTATGTTACACTGTTGTGACACAGGAACTAACTACAATGTAACATGATGTAACATTATGTTACAGAATGAGATATACTTGTGACACAGAAACTAACTACATTATGAATGGAAATAACATGTTACACTCTCCTAACATTGTTGTGATAGGAGTCACTGTTGTAACACAGGAACTAACTATAACATTGCATGGGGTAACAATATGTAACCTTCTTGTAACATTATTGTGACACAGAAACTAACCACAATGTCGAGAAAGGATTATGTCATACTCTCATAATACTGTTGTGTGATAGGAGACACTGCTGTAACACAAGAACTAATTATAATATAAGGTGAAGTAACAATATGTAACACAGTTGTGACACAGAAACTAACTGCAATATAAAATGATGTAACATTATGTCACACTCACGTGACACTGTTGTGTCACAGGAACTAATTACGTATAATGTACCTTGAAGTAATATTATGTCACTATATTGATGAAATTCCGTTTGATAGATTAGTGAGAAGGGATCTGCCCATAGCCTTTACAGAGTTGTGAGATCGATGTTGTTAAAGTTCAGTGTATGTATACTGTTCTTGATGTCGCTCTTAATTTTCTGTTGCTGTTGTTGCTGTTGTTGTTTGTCTCATCATCGTTGTCGTTGTTGTTGTTGTCATTGTTGTTGCAGCTGTTGTTACTATTGTTGTTTATGTTGTTTGTCTTATTATCATTGTCGTTGTTGATGTTGATATCATCGTCATCATCGTCATCATCGTCGTCGTTGTTGTTGTTGTTGTTGATGTTGTTGTTGTTGTTACATGTAAGGAAAGAAATTGTAATAGTTAAAAATTTGTTTAAGACATGTTTAAAAAAATCATTATCTATATATATAAAACTGAGGATGTGTGTGTGTGTGTGTGTGTGTGTGTGTGTGTGTGTGTGTGTGTGTGTGTGTGTGTGTGTGTGTGTGTGTATTTGTGTGTGTGTGTTTGCGCGTGTGTCTATGTGTTTGAATCCCTAAAACTCGAGAAGTACCCAACCGATTTTTTTCAAACTTTACATGTGTATTACCTATGTTTCAGGGAGTGTCATGCACATAAACAAATTCGACTTTTTGATCCCCTAGGGCCCGCGTTAGGTGAAAAGCTGCGTTTTTTCATCTTTTTAGGGTTTTTTTGAGGCGTTACGTCAGACCGATTTCCTTGAAATTGTAACTATGTATTAGTCAGTCTCTTCTTCATACCGTGAGCAAAGAAAATCCAACTTTTTTATGGCCTAGGTGAAAAACTTCATTTTTTCAGCTTTTTAGGGCTTTTTTTGAGGCGTTACGTCTAGCCGATTTTCCCGAAATTTAAAGGCATATTATGCACATAAAAAAAATTCATTTTCTTGATCCCCTAGAGCCAGCATTAGGTGAAAACCTGCATTTTTCCTGCTTCATCGAGGAAAATCTTAAAGATTATCCAGCCATCAGAGTATTCGGTTTATTTTCTTTACATATTGTCCAGGCATGCAGTTTTTCCACGATTAGGTCTGTTGGCGGCCCGCGTTCCAAAATACCTTATCCCGTGCAACGGCGGGTACCACTGCTAGTCTGTTATATAACATTTATAACGTTATTTTTTAAAACTAAATACAACAACAACACTAATAATAACGTCTACAGCAACAACAATCGCAACATGATGGACGGTTTATCTCCCTTCCATTTTTAACTTTCATTATTCGTCATTTTTACTATCTGGTAGTAAAACGTTTTGCAAAAAACAGAATCATTATATTTGAAAGACAAAAACAATAAAGGGCGGAACGATAGTATAAATAAAGAAATGAACAAATAGACAA
>OZ024740.1:322641220-322648720 GCA_964016885.1 Eledone cirrhosa
ACTGCTTGCTCATCAAATTAATGTATACGTGGCTGGGTATTCCACAGACAAGGTTATCCTTAACGCAGTTTACAGAGACAGCATAACATAGGGCCTGGTACCATTAGCCCTTTCAATTACGAATACAACTCATTTTTGATAGCTGAGTAGATTGGAGTAAAGTGAAATAAAGTGTCTTACTCAATAACACAATCTATCGCCAGGAATTGAGCTTACGGTCATACAATCGTAAGCTAAACACCACGCCAACAACTAAGCCATGAGTCATCACATGTCTTAATCGGTGATATAGTAAGATAAGGTTTTTGGCAAATTTGCTTTACTTCTTGTCGGAATCACTTCATTTCCTTTCCGTTGCAAATATTTCTAAAGGTCATCAATTATACTATATTTTCGAGTGGACAGATAAATGTGAAAATTTTCAAAAATGAAAATTGAAACTTCAGTTTTTTATGTGATGCAAACCCAGTGCAGGTTTGTATTTTTCAAGAATGTCTTGCTAATATGGGTCCATGTGGTATATGAATTAAAATGGTTATAGTATCCTTACTAGGGGACATACCGTTATAAACATTTCTAATGTTTGAGTAAAAAAGGGTAAAGATCCCTTCGGCGACGAATGACCATTGGTTTGGCACCTAGAAAGTACCTATCAAGCAAGGTTAAAGTGTTTTTGTAGAAGACCAGAATTCGTCCATGCACACCTGTCACTTATCTCCACGCCATCAATATTGTTCAAGCGAAAGGCAATGGCCGATACAGTTTGGCACCAGAATCGAACTCACGATTATGAATCTCCCACTACTAAGCCAGGCGCCTTCAAAGTATTAGAATAAAGACCGTTGGTACTCCGTCGGTTACGACGACGAGTGTTCCAGTTGATCCGATCAACGGAACAGCCTGCTCATGAAATTAGCGTGCAAGTGACTGAGCATCCACTGACACACGTACCCTTAATGTTGTTCTCAGGGAGATTCAACATGACACAGAATGTGACCAGGCTGGCCCTTCGAATTACAGGTACAACTCATTTTTTGCCAGCTGAGTGGACAGGAACAACTTGAAATAAAGTGTCTTGCTCAAGACACAACGTGCTGCCGGGAATCGAAGTTATGATCTTACGATTGTAAGCCGAATACCCTAACCACAAAGCCATGCACCTTCACAGAGTAAAGACTAATATTTAATGAAAAGCAGTGATAATGCTGTTTCAACAACGTCTTGCACAAGCGGTTTCATGCAGTACATGGCGTTAAAGGTTAAAGGAAGAATTAGGAAAAATTACTAGTGTGACAACAAATATAATTAAGGTAATAGATTATAGTTAATTAGTGATTAGTGAAAGAAGAAATCAGTTCACTCATCCAATGTTGGAGGTTTTCAATCAGCAAAACAAACTAATTTATAGTAATTACTGAATTACGACAAAAAATACAGAACTAATCATAGAAGGAAATTTTCACAATTTTCACAAAGAAAACATAATTTACATGTAACAAGACTTTCTTTATGATGTATTTTACAGATGGAAGAACATTATTTATTTAATGATCTGAGTTCAAATCCCGCCAAGGTTAACTTTGCCTGTCATCCTTACGAGGTCGATAAAATAAAGTACCAGTAATGCACTGAGTAATTGCTGGCCTTGTGCCAAAAGTAGAAACAATTATTTATTTAATGATCTGTCCACTAGTAAAGATACTAGAAACATTTGAATTAACAAACCACATGAACCCACATTAGCAATTCAATCTTGAAAAATTACAAAGCAACACTATGTTAAGTTTCTGTCCGTCTCCTTCCTTTGGAACGCCAGGAATATTCTCACACAATTAAATAAGGAAGTGATATCACGCACACACACAAACTCATGCTTACGCACATGCTCAAGTACAGCTCTTTTTACAAAACGTTTTTCTTTCCATTTCAGGTAGACGCGCGCCATCATCCACTTTTCTAAAAAACAAACCATACACAAAACGCCAGCACCAACAGTTTTGCAAGAGATGTCAACATGAATGGACCTATCCCGCCCGTCCCCTCAATCTATTTTATTTCTCATTCTTTCTTCTGATGAAGGACTAGTGTCCGAAACGTTAAGATCCTCTTCCTGCTATATCAAGCGTTAACCTAATATATACCTTCCATATACCGTACCGATTGTGTTGTTATTTCTGTTTACCTTTTACACACACACACACACACACACACACACACACACACACACACACACACACACACACACACACACACACACACACACACACACACACACACACACACACACACACACACACACACATATATATATATATATATATTATCACGCTCACAAATTCTTAAAACTTCTTAAAACCAATAAACTAATCGATTTGCAATTTTTCATCTTTCCAGATAAGACATTTGGCCATACTGACACCTGATTTTGCAAGAATCAGTGAAATACCTGTTGAGATATTTAGCTAGAAAGAGAACAGACTGAAATCATTTTGTGTCAGACTCACCATGTCTTCCCAACTGAGCAATGTTGAGCGGGCGAAAATCATCTAGGCCCTCAGTAATACTATCAACATTCATTCTCTGTCTTCTACCTTCAAAGTTCATTCAAGAACCACCAACAGAATTGTGAATAAGTTTGAGAAAGAGGGAATAGTGGAGAGGAAAACTGGATCAGGAGGTATAATCGCAAGAGGGATTATCATTTCAATCTGGAGCTGAAGAGATCAATAAGATCCAACTCAGTCTATAAGACGTTTGGAACACAACGGAGGAGTTTCAGCTATGACAGTTCAAAGAGCGGTGACAGAAGACTTGAAAATGAAATCGTAGGTGAAACCTGTGAGGCACCTTGTTACACAAGTTTAGAAGATTGGAGTGGGCGAAGATCATCTTGAACAAAGTGAAACATAATCTTGGAGTGATCTTTTACACAGATGAGAAGAATTTCACCCAAGATATGCACACAAACAGACGCAATATCCGCATTCTGGTTTCAGATCCTCACGAGAGAGACAAAAATGTCATTTTCAGGTGCAAAAACCCTGGCAAATTGATGATTTTCGCTTGCATGGTCTCTGATGACAAGAAAATGACATTGATTATGTTTGAGAAGGCTGAGAGACTGACAGAAGTTTGTCATGTTCAGTTTTTGAAAGATGTAAAGACTTGGATGCTTTCTGAATATCCTGAGGCAAGAGTAACCTGCACGCCCTCAAAATCTCCATCCGTAGGACATGGGAGAGGATATTGATGAGGAATTCATTAAGAAAGCTTGTGGTGTAGTCAGAAATAGGGTTGAGGAAGTCATTGCCAAAAGAGGAACAACTCTTGATGCATGCCTAACAGGTAGAATTTCGGCCAGAATTGTCTCTGGCACTTTAGAAAACTTTAAGTTTCCATTCGAACTTTATTCAAATCCCTTGTGTGCTCCCAATCCTGCGGTATGGTTGAATATTTATGAAAATGTCATTTTCGTCCATGATCACCTTCAACACTCACACACTCTCTCTCACACACACACACACAAACATACACACAAACATACACACAAACACACACGCTCACCCACTCACACACACTCCCCCCACACACTCATATACATGTGCAGTTTTCCGTGTTTCTTTTTTCGGTACACAACTCAGCTATTTATATCTACTGTAACACTGTCTACTACTTTGGTTAACATTCTCTCTATTTACCAGCGATACAACACACACACACACACACACACACACACACACACACACACACACACACACACACACACACACACACACACACACACACACACACACACTCTCTCTCTCTCTCTCTCATTCTCTCTCACACTCTCTCTCTCTCGTTCTTTTTGCTTTCTCTTTATTTTCTTTCCCTTCTCTCTCTCTCTCTCTCTCTCTCTCTCTCTCTCTTGCTTTCTCTTTATCTTCTCTCTCTTCTCTCTCCCCCTTTTCTCTTGCTCTCTCTTTATCTTCGCTCTCTTCGCTCTCTTCTCTCTCGCCCTCTTCTCTTGCTCTTTCTTTATCTTCGCTCTCTTCACTCTCTCTCTCTTCTGTCACTTTCTCTTTATCTTCACTCTCTTCTTTCTCTCCCTCTCTTTCTCTTCTTGTTCTCTCTTTATCTTCGCTCTCTTCACTCACTCTCTTCTCTCACTTTCTCTTTATCTTCACTCTCTTCTCTCTTTCTCTTCATCTTCGCCCTCTTCTCTTTCTTTCTCTCTCTCCCCCTTTTCTTTTTTCCTCTTCTCATTCTTTCTCCTCTCTACTCAGCTACTAGTTCACAATTAAAGTATATTTATTTATGGAATATATCATGTGAATACAGTTTAATAGAAAAAGAAAGAAAAGAAGAAAAAAGGAAAATATAGAGAAAAAAGAGAAAAAGAAAGAAAACACGGAAAGGTGAGGGGATGGCAAGAACTCTAGTGTCGCGGAAGAGAAGGGAGGGGTGAGGGGGAGAATAATTGGGCTTTGGACCTAGGGCTGCGCCCCGCAGACAAGGTCACAAAGCATTCCCACGGACAATTGCCAGCGACACCCGCTGTCGACGTTCCGATCTTGCGGAGGAGCTCGGCTGTACGGGATTTCCGGCTCTCCTTTCTGTCGCTACATGACTTTGAAAGAGACTTGATGTGTTTGTCTATTAACTTCCACACTTACTTTTTTGACGAAAGTCTATTTATATTTCCTTTCTTTCTGCATTACATTTTCACAACAAGCCCGTACCATTTTCTGTCATGTTTCCAGTCGCAGTAAAACTTATCATTTATTTACATACTCACTTTGTTGTCCTTGTCGAAAGATATTCCGTTACTTTTTCTGTCTCTATGTTGTTGTGTTTCTAATATGTATCTTCGCGGCGGGTTGTTCAAGATATTATCAAGCCCATCCTTATGTTCGAAACTGTACTGTCTAGAGATGGCTGTCGAGGCTGACATGCTTTTATTCGTTTGGCCCATATATTTCGTTTTCTCCCGTGTTTAACTTTGCTATTTATTACTATTCTAACGCTACCATGCTCTTTCTTTCATTACACACAGACACACAGACAGACAGACAGACACACACACACACACACACACACGCGCGCACGCACGCGCACACACACACACACACACACACACACACACACACACACACACACACACACACACACACACACACACACACAACACACACACACACACACACACACACACACACACACACACACACATGAGATAATGTTTGAACCAAACTGAATCAAAATAGATTTACTTCCTCATTTGCTATCGGTAAAAGCGTCGCCGTAGGGAACAAAATCCTTATAACATTTAACTCCACTTTTCTTAAGTATAGAACACTAAGTGGGATAATGTTCTTATTAGTCTTATCTAATAACATTTCACACACACACACACACACACACACATTTATATATATGTACGCATGATGTATATGTATATATACATGCAGTGGCGGACTGGGTCTAAAAGTATTGGCTGCCAGGAGATGAAGGGGGCCCACCTACATATAGAATGCTATCATTTAATTTTTATAATAAATAAATAACATTTTCGAAGAATGCATAAGTGGAAACAAAACAGTGCAATCAAATTTTTGCGGAAAAATATCTTACCTTCTCCAATAAAAAATATTATGTATTTTGCGAAATCCAGAGACTTTCAACTGACCAGAAGTTGACCTAAATATTACTAATAGCTCTAGGAAAGCTATGAACGACACCACATTTTTTTAACTTTGATTTTGAAAATAGGTTTATAATTATCAATTTTCATTATACTTTTGTAGCTGTCTCGGTGGCCTAGCTGGAGGAATCGTAGACGGTGGTGATCCTGGTCTGAAGTGGATTCTGGTCGGGAGGAGGGTTCCCGGTAAACCTTTTCAGTTTTTTTCTATTGGTTGTAAAATAAAAACTGAAAAAAGTTTACATGCACCTCTTGATCAGGATTGAACCCAAGATCAGGATCTCCACCGCCTCTAGTACCTACCGCTAGGCCACAAAGACGACTACGAATATCTTATGAAAATTCATACTTATAAACCTACTTTCAAAATTTTCAAAACAAAGTGTTGTGGTGTCGTTCATGTCTTTCTTAATGTTATTGCTCCTACTTAAGGTCGACTTCTAAATAATTTGGGTGTTCCATAAAATACATCCTCGTTTTGTTTCTCATCTATCTAGACTATATTTTAACCTGTAATCCATCTTTCATTTCTGTCGCACCTCATTTCTCCCCCCCCTCTCTTTCTCTCTGTGTTATTTGAATATACTATGAGTTAGGCTTACCTTTTTCTTATACATATGTTTTTGCATGTCAGTTAGATTCAAACTTATAATGATTGGCATTATATATATATATATATATATATATATATATATATATATATATATATATATATATATATATATATATACAGTGGCGGACTAGGTCTAAAAATATTGGTTGCCAGATGAAGGGGGCCCACCCACATATAGAATGCTATAATTTAATTTTTATAATGAATAAATAACATAAAAAAAAATACATGAGTGGAAACAAAACAATGCAATCAAATTTTTGCGGAAAAATATCTTACCTTCTTAAATAAAAAAAATATATTTTGCAAAATCCAGAGACTTTCAATAATGACACACACACACACACACATATATATATACTCACTCACGTACACACATACGAACACACAGGCACACTACCCCCACATATATATATACATATGTGTTTATTTATTTGTGTGTGTGTGTGCGTGTTAGTTAATGTCAGAGTTTCAATTATTCAATGATTGCTTCCTTAATTTTAACACCATCTTATAAACCGGCGAATTGGCAAACTCATTAAAGTGTTGGATTAAATTGTTTGCGATATCAAATCCCACCGAGATCAACTTTATCTTTCATCCTTTCGGAGTCGATAAAATAAAGTAGCAGTTTATGATCGGTGGATTGGTCAAATAATCCAACATTATGCTTTACAGTATCTGTTCGGGCGTTGGATTGGCAGTGTCGGTAGAGGGTCGGACGCCATGCTTTGCAACATAGAGTTACGCCCCTTTGCGTTCTGAGTTCAAATCCCACTGAGGTTAACTTTGCTTTTCATCCTTTCGGAGTCGATAAAATAAAGTACCAGTAATGCACTGAGATAATTGCTGGCCTTATGCCAAAAGTAGAAACAATTATGCTTTACAGTATCTGTTCGGGCTCTGTGCGTTCTCTGTTCAAAATTCTCTATTTGTCATCGGAAAAGGAGTGATGTCTCAGCTAGAAGTTGCCACCATCATCAATGGAAAGACCTATGTAAATAATAATAATGATGATGATGATGATAATAATAACTGTTTCTACTTTTGGCACAAGGCCAGCAATTATCCCAGTGCATTACTGGTACTTTATTTTATCGACCCCCGTAAGGATGAAAGGCAAATTTAACCTCGGCGGGATTTGAACTCTGACCGTAAAGGGACGTAACTCTATGCTGCAAAGCATGGTGTCAGATCCTCTACC
>OZ024740.1:322656220-322666220 GCA_964016885.1 Eledone cirrhosa
GTGTTTTAATGCCGTTTTATAGTCGTTAAGATTATCTGTGTTCCACCGTTCTCTCTTATATCGTTTTGTAAGGATTTCTTACTGCATTTGTAATAGATGTTATAGTTTAAAGGTATCTACTTTTATGTGTGTATAGATCCTTCTTTAATGTTTGCATTGCTTCACGCATCGATACACACGTGGATTGTTGAAACCTATCAGAGAATTCTAACTGCGTTGAAAAGAAATATTCACAATGTATCTGTTATTTATGAATATTCGAAATGGATCTAGAGTGACGTATCGATCATTATATTACTTGTGAGAAACTGTGAATAGTTCTGGAAACTACTTTACAGTAAGTTTACAGCAACGAACAAAGAGTTCGAAGGTGAAGTATCTGATATAGTCCCTGCCTGAGATACAACAAAACCACTACCATGAAAGGCCGCCAGCATTTTATTGTTAACGGCGCGAAATTCTATCGCTGCTACAATAAAGACCAATCACGTGATATAAAGATGGCGGGGGTGGGGGTGGGGTGGTCTTCTTTCCTAGAACGTGATTTCATAAATAATTGTATTCCAAGTAATTAGAATGAGACACCATAGAAGTCATTAAAGGAGGCATTACCTCATGTCGTTAGTAGAGTGTGAAGAAATGACTTGTAAAGTTTCTCTGTGAACTTATGATTCTCAGTCACCTTTCTTTGATGTTGCCCGACATTGGTAAGTTAAGGGTTAAAGGTAAAATCTAAGATTTTAATTTCAGAATCAATATGATTGAGATGATCTTCGCAACGATTTACGATCATTCTTTGCTATGTATCAATTGATGTGGAACAACTAAACCGATTTAAGCTCCTGTAGTATTTAGGAATAAAATCTTATTGTGTTTTCTGAGGAACGAAACGTTTTAAGTGGGTTACCTATATCTAAGTTGTCATGTACATTAATAAATAACTACTCAGGCCTATATCGAAGTCGCTATGTACTTTTAAATCGGCCTGTTGAGGCATATATATCATTCAGATGTCATGTACTTTAATAACGGTCTACCGAGGCATACACTTAATAGAAACTTAGAGAGGCATATCATCCAGTTGTCCTGTACTTTAAACACACAATACTGAGAGGCATATATCTTAGTTGCACTATAAAAATAAAACACAAACACACAAAACACATACATCCACCTATCCACCCATTGATAGATAGATACATACTTAATATATAACTACAACCCTTCATCTATCCATCCATCCATCTATCTATAGATAGATATCTTTCTTTATTTTTTTAAATAGTTACATACATACACATGAATGCATACATGCATACATACATACATGCATACATACATACTTACATGCACACACATATATGCATACATACATACATACATACATACATACATACATACATACATAAACCCCTTCACTCATCCATCCATCTATCGATAGATAGACAGTTAGTTACATACATAATACATACATATATGATGGCTGCAAAGCCTGCTAAGAGTACTGCAATCGCTTGTCAGATTATAGAGTTTGGTGCACTTTTAGGCTACGGCCAGTCACACAAACATGTAACGTATCCTGAACAAGCAATGCCTGTGCTTTGAAGGTTTTTAAGTGGGGAAAGGCCTTGCACACGACCAATCCCACTCTCTGAACATCGAAAACACTACCCGAAAAGGAGAACTGGTCAACATCATCGGATACTTCGGAAGCCGCGGTTTTTTTTTTTTTTAGAGTTTACCTCTCCTAGAAAGGTGTGGTGAAAACTCCCAGGTGAGTTCCTCCGCCATTTGCCGGGTCTCGTATTTCATCCTGCAGAGTGTCCAAATATCACCCTCCTCACCAAGCAAGCTTGGTGGGGTTGCCGGTTTAGTCACCGACGACCCGACCATGAGACAGGTTGTACAGGGTTGCATGGAACCAGTAGCAGTCGATGCATACATACATACATACACACATACATACATGCATACATATGTAAATACAGACATACATACATACATATATACATACATACATGCATAATGATATGGAACAGGGAAAAGAAATCATGCACAGTAGTGGAAATTAGCTGCTCAGCAGATGCCAATATAATATCAAAGATTAGTGAAAAGGAGAATATTTATGCAGAACTGATGAGAAATCTATAGATATTCCACCCTGAATATACCTTCAGATTTATGCCTGTAATTATTGGGGCACTGGGATATGTTAGTAACTGCCTCAATACAAATCTTGAGAAGCTGAACCTCACAGAAACAGAAAGAACACAACTAGTTAGGAAATTACAAGTACATTCCATTAATGGAACAATAAAAATATGTAAAACATTCCAAAAATTCTGCATTAAATAACTGCTTATACACTTGTACAGATACAAAGCATATGCACATGCACACATACAACTCAAAATATCCACATCCATACCTGCACACACATGCATGCATGCAGACATGCATACATATCTACCTAGTTGATGTGTAAATTCCAATGAGTTTTATATTTATGTTAGAAATCGGCTCTCTCTCTATTGGCAAACATTTGTGAAACTATAAAATCATATGAACATGCATACATACATATATTCATACATACATACATACATAGATACATTCATACATACATACACATATTGCATCTAATAACTGCATATACACATGTACAGATACAAAGCATATACACATGCACACATACAACTCAAAACATACACATACGCACATACAATAACATCCATACCTGCACACACATGCATGCATGCATGCAGACATATCTACCTAGTTGATGTTGTGTAAATTCCAATGAGAGAGTCTTGTAACTATGTTAGAAACCGACTCTCTCTCTATTGGCAAAAATTTATGAAATTATAAAACCAGAAGAACATACATACATACAAAAATATATACATACATACATACATACATACATACATACATACATACATACATACATATATACTTACATACATACAAACATACAAACATACATACATACACACTTACATACATACATACATACATACATACATACATACATACATACAAATATATATATATATATATATTTATTTATTAAAATAACAGATTAAAGTTTAAGCAAAGAATCGCTGCTTTCACCCTTAACGGGATCTTTTGAAACTTTGCCAGAGAACGTCTCTATGAACCACCTAATAGAATATTAGTCTACGACTTCTTTTATACCATAAACGTGGTTTTGTCTTTGCGTGTAATTGTTTTTCACCGCTCCAAATAATGACGTATTATATTCGTTTTTTCCCGTTCTTTGCCAGGGAACGTTTCCCCGAACCAAAGTATCGTCTTCCTGTCTTCCTCCGGTTGCAACGGCTTTTGAAATATTCACTTCTGCGTTTACAGATTGACTTTGTTAGTTTCAGAAGATCCCGTTAAGGGTGAAAGTAGCGATTCTTTGCTTAAACTTTAATCTGTTATTTTAATAAATATTTGCTCTACGGTTCTTATATTTTTGATATATATTTATCCTTATCGAGCCCTCTTTGCATTTTGGTCTTCAAATTTATTATTATTACTATATATATATATATATATATATATATATATATATATATATATATACATAATTATATTTGACTTCAGTCACTATTATCCGCCCAAAGATAACCTGAAGATCCACATGTGATTATGAATTCAAAATATTCCACAACACCTGGAGTCCCTTACCTGAAGGTCATTAGTTCAGACGTCACCTTACTGGATTGATTCCAAGTGCCACGGCTCTCTCTTGACATGCTGCCCTAAACACCTCAACATCTTCCAATATCTTAGAATGTCTACTTTACACAGAAGTTCAATCAATCGATATTTCTTGAAGCAAACTTTCTCATGTAAATTTAATTTGAACAAGAATCTTATATTCTAAGATTTTCGAATGAAATATTGAACTTCTCGGTTAAAATGTACGAATCCTGGTTTAAATTTCTGCCACGTCATCAACATGGTGGTATGTGTATGGATATGTGTGTGTGTGTGTGTGTGTGTGTGTGTGTGTGTGTGTGTGTGTGTGTGTGTGTGTGTGTAACTGTGTGTGTGTATAACTGTGTGTGTGTGTCTGTGTGTGTAGCTGTGTGTGTAACTGTGTGTGTGTGTGTGTGTGTATGTGTAATAGTGTGTGTGTGTGTAACAGTGTGTGTGTAACTGTCTGTGTTTGTAACTGTGTGTGTGTGTATAACTGTGTGTGTGTGTGTAACTGTGTGTGTGTGTGTATAACTGTATGTGTGTGTAACTGTGTGTATGTGTAACAGTGTGTGTGTGTATAACTGTGTGTGTGTGTATGACTGTATGTGTCTGTAACTGTGTGTGTGTGTATAACTGCGTGTGTGTATAACTGTGTGTGTGTGTAACTGTGTGTGTGTGTATAACTGTATATGTGTATAACTGTGTGTGTGTGTGTAACTGTGTATATGTGTAACAGTGTGTGTGTGTATAACTGTGTGTGTGTGTATAACTGTATGTGTGTGTAACTGTGTGTGTGTGTGTAACTGTGTGTGTGTAACTGTGTGTTTGTGTAACTGTGTTTGTGTAACTGTGTGTGTATAACTGTGTGTGTGTAAAACTATGTGTGTGTGTAACAGTGTATGTGTAACAGTGTGTGTGTGTATAACTGTGTGTGTGTATAACTATGTGTGTGTGTAACAGTGTATGTGTAACAGTGTGTGTGTGTATAACTGTGTGTGTGTGTATAACTATGTGTGTGTGTAACAGTGTATGTGTAACAGTGTGTGTGTGTATAACTGTGTGTGTGTATAACTGTGTATGTGTAACTGTGTGTGTAACTGTATGTGTGTATAACTGTGTGTGTGTGTGTAACAGTGTATGTGTAACAGTGTGTGTGTGTATAACTGTGTGTGTGTATAACTGTGTATGTGTAACAGTGTGTATGTGTAACAGTGTGTATGTAACAGTGAGTGTGTGTAACTGTGTGTGTGTGTAACTGTGTGTGTGTGTAACTGTGTGTGTGTGTGTAACTGTATGTGTGTGTAACTATATGTGTGTATAACTGTGTGTGTGTAACTGTGTGAGTGTATAACTGTGTGTGTGTGTATAACTGTGTGTGTGTGTAACTGTGTGTGTGTATATAACTGTATGTGTGTGTAACAGTGTGTGTTTGTATAACTGTGTGTGTGTGTAACTGTATATGTGTAACAGTGTGTGTGTGTATAACTGTGTGTGTGTATAACTGTGTGTGCGTGTAACTATATGTGTGTATAACTGTGTGTGTAACTGTGTGAGTGTATAACTGTGTGTGTATATAACTGTGTGTGTGTGTAACTGTGTGTGTGTATATAACTGTATGTGTGTGTAACAGTGTGTGTGTGTGTATAACTGTGTGTGTGTGTATAACTGTGTGTGTGTGTATAACTGTGTGTGTGTGTAACAGTGTATGTGTAACAGTGTATTTGTGTGTAACTGTATGTGTGTGTAACTATATGTGTGTATAACTGTGTGTGTGTGTAACTGTGTGAGTGTATAACTGTGTGTGTGTATAACTGTGTGTGTGTATAACTGTGTGTGTGTATATAACCGTATGTGTGTGTAACAGTGTGTGTGTGTGTATAACTGTATGTGTGTATAACTGTGTGTGTGTGTGTGTATAACTGTATGTATAACTGTGTGTGTGTGTGTAACAGTGTATGTGTAACAGTGTGTGTGTGTGTATAACTGTGTGTGTGTATAACTGTGTGTGTATGTAACTGTGTATGTGTAACAGTGTGTGTGTGTATAACTGTGTGTATAACTGTGTGTGTGTGTAACAGTGTGTGTGTAACAGTGTGTGTGTGTGTGTATAACTGTGTGTGTGTGTAAATGTGTATGTGTAACAGTGTGTGTGTGTATAACTGTGTGTGTGTATAACTGTGTGTGTGTGTGTAACTGTGTATGTGTAACAGTGTGTGTGTATAACTGTGTGTGTGTATAACTGTGTGTGTGTAACTGTGTATGTGTAACAGTGTGTGTGTGTATAACTGTGTGTGTAACAGTGTGTGTGTGTAACTGTGTGTGTGTGTAACTGTGTGAGTGTATAACTGTGTGTGTATAACTGTATGTGTGTGTAACTGTGTGTGTGTGTGTATAACTGTGTGTGTGTATCACTGTGTGTGTAACTGTGTGTATGTGTAACTGTGTATGTGTGTAACTGTGTGTGTGTGTAACTGTGTGTATGTGTAACTGTGTGTGTGTATGTGTGTGTAACTATATGTATGTGTAACAGTGTGTATGTGTAACTGTGTATGTGTAACAGTGTGTAACAGTGTGTGTGTGTAACTGTGTGTATGTGTAACAGTGTGTGTATGTGTGTGTGTAACTGTGTGTGTATAACTATATGTGTGTGTAACAGTGTGTGTGTAACTGGAGGCTTTCATGGTGTGGGGTTTTGTTGTATCTCAGGCAGGGACTATATCAGATACTTCACCTTCGAACTCTTTATTCGTTGCTATATATGTATACGTAACACTGTGTGTATGTGTGTGTGTGTGTATGTGTGTATGTGTGTGTATGTGTGTGTAATTATGTGTATATGTGTAACTGCATGTGTGTGTATTTACCCAGAAATAACAGCCAAGTTTACCTCAATTCACATCAGCTTATCTTTTAAAAACATAACCCATTGGTTAAGGTAGTGTGGGATAGACTATGTGGGAAACCCCTGAAATGTGTTGGTCACGACTGGAACGTCTTGGGTCATACGTCTTCTCGATCAAGACAGATCTGGAGCTGTGGACTCTTTCGGCCTCCACCCGCTTTCCTGTCGCCACAGTGCCGGCCGCCTTCCACGCCATGCTGCCCTCAATGAGGTCATAAAGCATGGCTTGGACGCTACAGGCTTCCCTTCCCAGCTCGAGCCAGTGGGGCTGGACCGAGGGGACGGCAAAAGGGCAGATGGCATGACCATCTTCCCGTTCCGCGGTGGCAAACTCCTCGTCTGGGATGCCACTTGCACCGACACTTTCTGCAGCCGCAACCTGGTGCAGTCTGCCACTAACCCAAGTTCTGCTGCACGTCGGGCTGAGGAGGCCAGACTCCTCAAATACCGGTCGCTCTCCTACAGGTTTGCGGTTGTACCCTTGGCAGTGGAGACTTCTGGTGTCCTCGGCCCTAGGGCTACCTCCCTACTCACCACCATAGGCGCTGAGCTCGCCAGCCTCAGTTGTAAGCCCCGCGAGTTGGAGTGTCTTTTCCAGCGCGTCTCCCTTGCCGTCCTCCGGGGAAACGTCTTCTCTACTCTGACCACCGGGGCTGTAGGGAGACAAGCCGATTATATTACCAATTCTGTTGAATAGTCTCAAATACTTCAATACTTTGAGAAATGTAGTTGTTATTGTTGTAGTTGTTGATCAACTGGAGCTACATAACAGCAACAATAACAACTACAACACCAACTACTAATACTACTACTACTACTACTACTACTACTACTATTACTACTACTACTACTACTGGTACTGCTACTGCTGCTGCTGCTGCTACTACTACTACTACTACTACTACTACTACTACTACTACTACTACTACTACTACTACTACTACTATAACAATAGAAAGATTGAGAAAAGAAAAATACATTACATTATCATCGAACACTCCTCACACATACATTGGGAAAGTGTCTCCATCGGTTATAGGTCAATCTCTCCTCCTCCTTCTCCACCTCCTCCCTTCCTCTCAATTTCTTCTTCTTCTTCATCCTCTTGGTAAACCTCTTTACAGTCACACACACATACACACGCAGAGAATCACACACACACACACACACACACACACACACACACACACACACACACACACACACACACACACACACACACACACACACAAAAAGAAAACCAAACAAATCAAAATAAACAACATCAACGACAACAAAAACCAAGACTAAAAAAAATTTGCTCTAAATTAGATATTCAGTTGATTGAATCAGGATTGGTAAAGTTTTAAAACTGATTGACTTTGATGTAGAAACTACCAATCGTTGCAGCTGTATTGGAGATCTTAATATCACAGAACGTCTGCAAGCGTGAAATAAACTAACTCCATGGAGATAAACTGATCGTATATGGCGGAGGAGAGATATAAAAATATGGAGAAGAAGAAAGGAAAAAAATAGCAACTTAATATTTTCGTTAGCATATTTCTAATGAAAGATACTATGGGCATGTGGTTAGAATGTCTCAGGAAAGCATTGCTGGACTGATTTTATGGGCAAAACCAACCGACAGGAAACCCAGGAGTACACCACGAGCAGCATGGTCGGATAACATCCGGATTAGTTGGAGATGGTTGCTGGAAGGAGTGTTTGAGGGCCTCTGCTCCACTACTCTCTTAGGAATAAGTGACAGAAGAAGAAGAAGAAGAAGAAGAAGAAGAAGAAGAAGAAGAAGAAGAAGAAAAAGAAGAAGATATTTCTAATGAAAGACACTGCCAACGATTTCGAAATAATTTTGAAAATAATGAAGAATTTAGAGAGATCTAGTCATATATCTAACTTTCTCATTAAATTGGTGTTTGGAACATAAAGAATTTAAGATAATATTATGTTGCACGTGTTTTAAATAAATCTAAACAATTTAATCCTTTCGTTAGCATATTTATTATGAAAAACACAGCCAACGATTTTCAAATAATTTTGAAAATAAAGAATTTTGAGGAATTAAGTAATACATTTTCTCATTATTAAGTTGATGTTTGGAACATAACATACCGAAGGTTTTTCCATAAACTTTTTAGAAAAATATAAAGTTTCGTATCATAGAATAACTTTGCTGCCGTATAATAGTAAAGAGCCCTTGACTTCTGGTGGAGTCGTAGGGGCGCCGTCCTGACAAATGCCATGTGTTGGGCATTCAAAAATCTGACTGAGTCCATCCCTCTCCCGGTCGGAACACCACTGATTGCGCGCACAGAGATAAATACATACAGGGGGTGATAAAGATAGATAGAAGATGAATTGACTTCAATATTGGCCTTGTACTTTATTTTTTTGACTTCGTAAACGTAACCTCGGCATGATTTGAACACAAAACGCCGTGAGCCGGGGCATTTAATCCGAAATCCAAAACTCTAAAAAAAGTCTAAAGTCTGTCTCGAGGCCGGAGGATTATCAGGCCTGCGCTTATTCCGGTTTCCCTGGACCCCACGCCCCTGGACCACACGCCAGTCAATCGTAGATTTAACTCTCCCCAGATATTGCCGGTATTCATTTTCAGCTGAGTATACTGGAGTAACGTGAAATGAAATGTTTTGTTCAAGAACACAACATACAGCCCAGGAATCGAACCCACGACATTATGATCGTGAGTCCAACATCCTCACCACTAGGCTATGTGCCTTCACACGACATTGAAACGACTCTGCCAATTCACTGTTCTCGTATGGCAGAGGGAAAATATATAATATATGGTGGAGAAGGGAAAGAGTTACTTTCATAATAAACCCATAAAAATAAAATGAACACATATGGAAGAAAAATAGAAAAATATGGCGAAGATGGAAAATAAATAACGTGTGGGAACGAACTATGCTACAAACAGAAAGAGATTTTGCAGACTTGGAATAATAATTAAATTTATCTATTTCCAAGACTTTGCAATTTTCTTTTTATCAACATCTGAAAACTTATTTCGTAATTAAATTTTCATGGAATTAAATTATTATTAGTTGGAGACGTATTCGATATTGAAAAATTTGAAGTAAATCTCCGTCAATGGAGCAGGTCAGAGTGAAATTGTTACCAAGATGAGATATAATATAATTATCTTACCTCAGCCAATATAGGTTACTGTATTCATCGGAATTTACTTGAAATAGAAACCTAGTTTTCCGAAACATAAACCTATTGTGAATTTACAAAATTTTGCCCCCGATCAATAAATTTATGATAATCACAAAAACTGAGGTCAATTTGAAAATCTAATTCATCGAACCGTATCATCAAACTGCATCGTGTATCATGTTATTATCTTAACTGGGGCTATCT
>OZ024740.1:322668720-322678720 GCA_964016885.1 Eledone cirrhosa
TCGTTCGTCAATACATAAGCCACACGTTGGATTTCCCTTTGCGTATGGTTTCGACTTAGTGATGGCTTTCCATTGGATGGAGTAGTCTGTACTTGAGTCCTTGAGGGACCATACGTGGCTCGCGAGTTTCGTGGATGAACGTCTGTCCGGGTATCTGAAGGTAGACTGGTGGTTCAGGAAACGTTCCTTGAATTGGCCTCCGCCATGCTCACATAGGATTTGACCTCCTGTGGTTCGTTTGGTCGGTTGGAAGTGACCACAGCTTCATAGATTACAGCTGGTGTGTTGCATTGCTGTTGAAGGGGGAAAGCTTCAGGCTTACTGCAAGAGCACCCTGGTGGGGTGTTGCGCCTAGGGGTGCTGGTGATGTGGGCCTTCATGTTCTTAGCGCAGGAGTATCCTAGTTTAACTTTGTGTCGGTTAAAGATATGGCGGTATTTATGATCTATGGGGAAGTGTCTATCTAAGAGGGCTAGACATTTTTTTCCTACATTGGTTTTTACGTTGAGTGAGAAGGGAGGAGAGAACCAGATAGTTTGTCTATTGCTGCGCTTACTTTTCTTAAAGGTGTTGTTGCTAGTGGGAGAGTATGTGATAGGTTGTGAGAAGCCGCTGTTAGCCAACGCCGTGTTATAATAGGGTGCCGCCCTGTCAAAGATAGCCTTATTAGAGGAGAGGTTTGAGATTCTAGTACTGATATTCTTAACGAAGTTTCTAAAAACAGTAGGAGGGTGGCATGAGTCCTTGTGGATGTAATTAAGTTTCTCGTTTAGCTTGTGGAAGGGCCTGTGGGTGTGTGTGTGCGAAGGTCTAAATTAATGTCTAAGAAATCTACGTTAGAGAGGTTGGTGGCTACTGTTATCCTAAGGCCTAACTCATTGAAAGTAGAAGCTAAGTCTTTTTTAAACCGGTCGAGGTCGTGACCACTTTTATAGCTCGATAAAGTCAGGCCATCGTCACGGTATATTCCCGTGTGGAAGTCCGGGAATCTAACACGTAATATGTCTAAGATAAAATGGCCAACCAAGTCGCATACGTCAGCACTGTCAAACGATCCCATGGAGACGTCGAACAGCTCTGAAGATGTAGACTTCTTTGCCCAGGCTACTCCGTCGTTAAAGAGGAGGGTTTTCCGGCAGTGAGCGATGATTTCCCTGTCTAAACCATCGACGGTGGTATAAGTGGTAGCGACGTCCAACGCTTTGTTTAACAGGGTCTCTGAGATCGACAGATAAAAACCAACAATGTCGAACTGTGTGAACTTCGCTTTTTTGGATTTGAAGGAGTTGAACCACTTAATTATGGAGTCGCTGTTCTCCCACTGGGGCAGGTTGGACTTGGTCCTAATGGTCTTAACTATGTTTCTAAGTATGGCCTTACTGACTATATATATATATATATATATATATATATATATATATATAAGTATGGCCTTACTGACTATATATATATATATATATATATATATATATATATATAAGTATGGCCTTACTGACTATATATATATATATATATATATATATATATATATATATATATATGTATGTATATATATATATATATATATATATATATATATATATGTATATATATATGTGTATATATATATATATATATATATATATATATATATATATATATATATATATATATATACATATATATATATATATACATATATATATATATATATATATATATATATATGTATATATGTATATATATATATGTGTATATATGTATATATATATGTATATATGTATATATGTATATATATGTATATATATGTGTATATATATATATATATATATATATATATATATATATATATATATGTATATATGTATATATATATATATATATATATATATATATATATATATATACATATACAGAAATTGCAACTGCCGCGACAGAGGACGCTGCCCCCTTAGAGGATACTGCTTGACTGATAGGGTTATATATAGATGCACTATTACTAGCCACAATAGCGTTAAACATTATATAGGGGCCACCTCCGGCCCATTCAAAATTAGGTTTCGAACACATCTCCACTCTTTCACAAATAGAAAACTAAGGCACTCCACCTCGCTCGCGGACTACATCACATCACTAAAGGACTTAAACATCAGCTTCTCCACGCACTGGGAGATTGTCGGCAGGGCTGCACCGTACAACTTCAAGAGGAAATGCGATCTTTGCCTCATGGAGCTCTACCACATCATAACTGCACCCCACGAGCTCATCAACAGCAGAGCTGAAACAGCGATAAGTTGTACACATCGCTTAAACATATCCTTCTTCAGATGGGTTAAGGATGAAGAGTGAAATAGTACACTGGATCTCCCTGCAACAAGTCTTAACACCCCGGCGGGCAGGCGCTGCAAAATAACACCCAGGAAACAATCCTTGCATACCAGACCCAGCCTCAGACAAACGGATGCGGCAAAAAAAAAAAAAAAAAAAAAATTGTCCGGGAAAGACTGCCCTAACACCGGCCAGAGTTACCTCCCTTGACCTGCTGCAAAATCAAAACAAGATATTTTTGCGAGCAATGAACCTTGATATGGATTTAACCCCCAAAACTCTTTCCGAGCAATATAAGGAACACTTGTGATTATTTATGCCCTTGAGAAGCCTAACTGGGCGAAACGTACGTAGGTGATATTTTAAATAAACCTGTTTTAACGGTCTATTCTCCGATTTTTTACTTTCCTACGTGCTTACGCTCTGCTAACTCTCTAGCCCACTAAATATTAACACTTCGAATATTTAATACTGCCGACACTAGTATCGAGAACCTTTGGCATACGCTACTTGGCAAATAACTATATGTATCACCTATCCCCCCTTTTTTCTCTTTCTCGATACGTAAATACTATATTACCGTGCTCCTTTTGTAGAGCATCTCACCTTATTTGCCATTATGTTGGAGAACAACTCGTTACCCATGTCTCTCAAGTGTATCCCCTTACCCAGCAGAAAAAACCTACCTTAAACTGCTTATAGACGCTACTAATTCGTTTATACGGAGAGTCAGATGGAAGGCCTACCACCTGGATAAGAACACCCGTAACCTTCCTGAACCCAAAAAGAAGTATGGCTTCAAAACATACCGAAACCCACCGCACAACACCTTACTGGACTCCTTTGAAGAGGACCTGCTGAAAATGATCAAAAAC
This sequence comes from Eledone cirrhosa, assembly GCA_964016885.1. Taxonomy (NCBI): domain Eukaryota; kingdom Metazoa; phylum Mollusca; class Cephalopoda; order Octopoda; family Eledonidae; genus Eledone; species Eledone cirrhosa. Next base: position 322,671,903 of record OZ024740.1, read on the forward strand.
GTTAAGCTCAGAAAGAAACACCAATGCAGCAATCCATTCTTAACGTCCCTTGATACACTAATAACTAAGATCAAGAATGACCCGCACCTCTTCATCACCTCCGACAAAACCAAAAAGCTGTACAAGATGGACGCGAGTGAGTATAAAAAATTCATCTATAAGGAATTACACTAGACTACAAAAAGACACCCTCTAGTACCCTAAATGACATAAATAGAGTAGGGAAGGATATAGTCACCAGCTTAGAAATAGAAAAGTACACTAACCCATATGTCCCTCTGACGCCTAAATTCTCTCTTAAGGATCACAAATATGACTTTAATGAAAGCCCCTCTATTAGACTAATATGCCCCTCTACATCAGATATAGGTAAGATTAGTAAAGTGATCCTCGACAGAGTACTACTCGAGCTTAATAGAAAGGCTAAGGTCTGCCTCTGGGGCAACACCGACCAGGTCATAAAATGGTTCACCGAGTTGCCGGATAAAGCCACCCTGAAATTCATCCAGTTTGATATAGATAGCTACTACGCCTCTATCTCCCCCATACTCTTAAATAAGGCACTTATCTTAGCTAGATCTAACACTAGCCTCACTAAAAAAGAAATAGACATAATTCTAGCGGCACGTAGAACCATTATCCAGTTTGAAGGCTCCCACTGGACCAGAACTAACCGTCCTGATAACTTCGATGTCACGATGGGGTCCAGTGACTCAGCGCAAGCAACTGACCTGGTCGGGATATACCTCCTACATAAGCTTAGGGAAGAAATACCGGCCCTACAAGGAGGTGTATATAGGGACGACGCCCTGTTTACCGTTAGGAACCATAGTCCCCGTAGGATAGAGAACCTTAACAAACATATACACAGGTTCTTTAAGTCATACGGCTTATCCGTAACTATGGACCTCAACCACAGGGTTGTCAACTTCCTGGACGTGACCCTGGAGTTGAGTACGGGCTTATACAAGCCATACCATAAGCCTGGAGAGTGCCTCTCTTATATTAATTATGCCTCCAACCACCCTAAGCAGACTCTCAACTCCATAGTCTATAGTATCTCACATAGAATCTCGAGGCTATCCGCCAATGAGGATATCTTCAACCAAGCGGCTGATTACTACAATAGGGCCCTGATAAGCGCCGGCTTTAACCGAGGAATTTCCTACATCCCTAACGCTAGCTCTAGAAACCCTCCCTCATAAAACTAACGTTATAGTAAGCCATACCTATAACCGATCACGCGGCGACCTCGTTGAAGTCGGATATAATAGAATAGATAACCGCACCAAAGATCACGTCCCCGGCGACGGTGAACACTGTAGATTACTCAAACTATTCCCCTATTACAAAACCAACAAAGGCGACGGCCTACTACCAACGCCTTCCAACCAACATCTTCGTGTACATAAACATGGAAGAGGTAGAAAGAGTGCACCCGAGCATAAAGTGAAAGGGGCACCGAACGGGCGACTGCGCATTAACACACATAAGAGCGGTCACTTAGATGGAACCACCCGTAGCAAAAGTACAAGGACACGTAATCACCACCGTAACGTCCTATGGTTCCACCCCCCTACTCTCGGAGTGTGGCCTCCAACATACCCCGGATGTTCTTCGAAGCCTTAGAGAAGAACTTCCCGCCCAACCATAGGTATAGAAAAATTCTTAATAGGAACAATATAAAAATATCCTTCTCTACTACTCCTAAACTAGCAGACATCATAGGAACAACGAACCACAGTAAGATCACCAAGACACAGCACCTCGACACAGACGCACCTACACCTGACAATAACTATATCGGCCTTAACAACTCCCTGGCAGCATCCAATAGTGTTGGCAACGGCATCCGCAGACGCAACCAGAATAACCGCGAAATGACTGGGGAACATGCAGAACATGACGTGCGGAATAACAATCGCACCACCCCGCGTGCTGTGGGTTGTAATTGTGCTAACGACAGCTGCGGTAGCGTAGGTAACAACGTAGGCAGCAACAATGATAGCCTTACCGTAGGAAATAGACGGAACCGCGACAGAAATTGCAACTGCCGCGACAGAGGACGCTGCCCCCTTAGAGGATACTGCTTGACTGATAGGGTTATATATAGATGCACTATTACTAGCCACAATAGCGTTAAACATTATATAGGGGCCACCTCCGGCCCGTTCAAAATTAGGTTTCGAACACATCTCCACTCTTTCACAAATAGAAAACTAAGGCACTCCACCTCGCTCGCGGACTACATCACATCACTAAAGGACTTAAACATCAGCTTCTCCACGCACTGGGAGATTGTTGGCAGGGCTGCACCGTACAACTTCAAGAGGAAATGCGATCTTTGCCTCATGGAGCTCTACCACATCATAACTGCACCCCACGAGCTCATCAACAGCAGAGCTGAAACAGCGATAAGTTGTACACATCGCTTAAACATATCCTTCTTCAGATGGGTTAAGGATGAAGAGTGAAATAGTACACTGGATCTCCCTGCAACAAGTCTTAACACCCCGGCGGGCAGGCGCTGCAAAATAACACCCAGGAAACAATCCTTGCATACCAGACCCAGCCTCAGACAAACGGATGCGGCAAAAAAAAAAAAAAAAAAAAAAAAATTGTCCGGGAAAGACTGCCCTAACACCGGCCAGAGTTACCTCCCTTGACCTGCTGCAAAATCAAAACAAGATATTTTTGCGAGCAATGAACCTTGATGTGGATTTAACCCCAAAAACTCTTTCCGAGCAATATAAGGAACACTTGTGATTATTTATGCCCTTGAGAAGCCCAACTGGGCGAAACGTATGTAGGTGATATTTTAAATAAACATGTTTTAACGGTCTATTCTCCGATTTTTTACTTTCCTACGTGCTTACGCTCTGCTAACTCTCTAGCCCACTAAATATTAACACTTCGAATATTTAATACTGCCGGCACTAGTATCGAGCACCTTTGGCATACGCTACTTGGCAAATAACTATATGTATCACCTATCCCCCCTTTTTTTCTCTTTCTCGATACGTAAATACTATATATATATATATATATATATATATATATATATATATATATATATATATATATATATATATATATATATATATATATATATGTATACGTAAATACATATATGTATACAGACGTACAGTAGTATGTATATATATATACATACATGCACACATATATATACATGTACGTATGGATTCACCGAACATTTATTATAATGCTCGGTGTGTTTGTAAACAAACATCCCGTATTAAGCCGTAGTGTCTAGCAACCATCGTTGCTCGTTTGTTCAACACTGACAAAGGAACGCTGTACTAGTTTATCCGTTTATCGTTTTCGGTGCACCCGGCCGATTAACCCACTCGATATGCAAATTGGGCTACTCAGCCGTTAATATGCATAAGGAAAGTATATACTTTCAGACGTTCAATCATCTGGCAGGAAGGTATACGTTGCTGACGATAGCTAATAAGCTTGAAACTAGTACAGCGTTCCTTTGTCAGTGTTGAACAAACGAGCAACGATGGTTGCTAGACACTACGGCTTAATACGGGATGTTTGTTTACAAACACACCGAGCATTATAATAAATGTTCGGTGAATCCATACGTACATGTATATATATGTGTGCATGTATGTATATATATATACATATAACTGTACGTCTGTATACATATATGTATGTACGTATACATACTTATATTTAAGCAACAGCCGTACTAAGTGTGGGAAATGAAATTTCGTTTCATATTTACCGTTTATCGTTTTCGGTGAACCCGGCCGATTAACCCACTCGATATGCAAATTGGGCTACTCAACCGTTAATATGCATAAGGAAAGTATATACTTTCAGACGTTCAATCATCTGGCAGGAAGGTATACGTTGCTGACGATAGCTAATAAGCTTGAAACTAGTACATCGTTATTTTGTCAGTGTTGAACAAACGAGCAACGATGGTTGCTAGACACTACGGCTTAATACGGGATGTTTGTTTACAAACACACCAAGCATTATAATAAATGTTCGGTGAATCCATACGTACATATATATATGTGCATGTATGTATATATATATACATACTACTGTACGTCTGTATACATATATGTATGTACGTATACATACTTATATTTAAGTAACAGCCGTACTAAGAGTGGGAAATGAAATTTCGTTTCAATTTTTCCGTATATATATATATATATATATATATATATATAAATGAAAGTATAGAAATTGTTGTAGCGAGAAGCTAACAGTATTCCATAACATATATGCGACTATAGCGTCAAAATGGGAAAATAGTTAACATAAGATAAGAAAAATAATTCAGACTCAATTCAAAAGGAATCAGGATATAGATTTATCCAACAGAATTTAGAGAAATCCAGGGAAATATCAATAGAGCCTTAACTCATGATAAAACAAATCTAAAGTACTCAACCTTCAATTTGGGACAACTTCAAATGCTCTGTATAGTCTTGAAAACACTATTTCACGAAAACTTTCAGTGGGGATGGTCATGGTTGGATTTCGTTCATCAGCAGAGCTCAACATGGTAACAAAGATCTCACTGGTAATATTCCAAAAAGGGAATTTAAAAGCAGGCTAGTTTAACATCATGCGTGATTATTAAAATAAACGCACATGTGGAAAAACAGGGCTGGTGACGTCAGAATGAGACAAATGTTATATACACACACACACACACACACACACACACACACACATACGGATCTAGCTATCGACAAGACGGCCGGAACTCACCCTGAATCTTTTCATATATATATATATATTATATATATATATATATAAAATACATAAACATATATATATATATATATATATATATATATATATATATATATATATATATATATATGTATATATATATATATATATATATAAAATACATATACATATATATATATATATATATTTCTCACGTTATAATAACCCTAATAGATTAAAACGAAGTTGAGTCACGCGATTGCTGACGCCAGCTTTCTCTGATCCACAGCAATCCACATTCTCTACTGAATCCTTTCTATCAACATGTGGCCTACAATTTTAGCTATCCATTCTTTCAATATGTAGACGACCTTTTTAGCTGCTATTCCTTCTTTCAACACGTGGCTTAGTATTTTAGCTATCCTTTCTTTTAACATGTGAGCGACTGTTTTAGCTATCTATTCTTTCAACATGTGGGTGACTATTTTAGCTATCCTTTCTTTCAACATGCGGACGACTATTTTAGCTATCTTTCTTTCAACATGTAGGTGACTATTTTAGCTGCTAATCATTTCTTTCAACATGTAGGTAACTATTTTAGCTACTATTCCTTTCTTTTAACATGTAGGTAACTATTTTAGCTGGTATCCTTTCTTTCAACATGTGGGCTACTATTTTAGCTGCTATTCCTTCTTTCAACATGTAGGTAACTATTTTAGTTATTCTTTCTTTTAACATGTGGGTGACTATTTTAGCTATCCTTTCTTTCAACATGTAGACGACTACTTTAGCTATTTTCTCTCTCAACATGTGGACGAGTATTTTAGCTATCTTTTCTTTCAACATATAGGCGTATCTTCCATTTTGTTTCTGTTCTGTTCTTTTCCCCCACAACCCATTCAACTCTTCCTTTAATAATTACATTTCAAAAGTGAGTTATTAATTAAACGATTACTTAACAGAATTATAGAATCAATCAAAAATTATCCCGATCAATGAAGGATGCAAAAAAAAAAAAAATCCAATATGACAAAAGATGAAAAAAAATCAAAGAAAGTAAAGTTACGTAAGACATTTTTATTTGTGATTGGTGGTTTCGAATTGAAGTAATTTCCGCCCTTCAACAAATAGTCTTTGATTTTTTTTTCAGTGAGTATTATCTTTTATCCTGACTTAAAAAAACAACAACAGTAACAGCAACAAAAACTAGCAATGCAAATAAGCACGAAACAACAACAAAAATAAGCACAAACAACAACAAAAAAAAAAACAACAGCAAAAAAGAACAACAAAAACGAAACAAAACAAAATAAACAAAAAAACAAAAAAAACACGCAAAAACATATATAGAATCTTGCTTAGAAGTTTAATAATTAAATTATTAATATTATTAATAATATTATTAATAATGGTATTAATAACGTCATAAATAATTTAATCATTAAGAGTAATAAAAAAATCATCATCATCACCATCATCACCATCTTCATGAGGTATTTAGTTATGACTTTCTACATTCTGAGTTCAAATCCTGCCCAGGCTAACTTTGTTTTTCATCCTTTCAGGGTCGGTAAAATAAAGCACCAGTAATGCATTGGGGTCGATTTAATAGACTTTCTCCTCTCCCCCAAATTGCTGACCTTGTGCCTAAATCAGAAACCATTATAAAGGGCGGTGGATTGGCAGTATCGGTTGAGCGTTGGACAACATGCTTTGCAGCATAGAGTTACGGCTCTTTACGTTCTGAGTTCAAATCCTGCCGAGGTTAGATTTACCTTTCATCCTTACGGGGTCGATAAAATAAAGTACCAGTAATGCACTATGGTCGATTTAATCGACTACCCCTCCCCTTCAAAATGCTGGCCTTCTGTCTAAAGTAGAAACAATTATTATTATTTGCTTTTTCGTGCTTTAAAGGTTTAAAAAAAAAACTCTTTGAACCCCCTGCCCCTACATCCTACCCCATTTTCACTCCATCCTCACCCCACCGACCTTGAATTAAGCAATGATGCAACAGGGATATCATCCTTTCAGAAATTTTAGTTAAATCATGTTAGTACATTTATTAACACAGATGCAATAGAGAG
>OZ024740.1:322683720-322693720 GCA_964016885.1 Eledone cirrhosa
TACACCACCACAATCTACGCCACTACCATCACCACCACCACAATCTACACCACCACAATCACCACCACCACAATCTACACCACCACAATCTACACCACCACCATCACCACCATCACCATCTACACCACCATCACCATCTACACCACCATCACAATCTACACCACCACAATCTACACCACCGTCATCACCACCACTACCATCACCACCACAATCTACACCACCACTACCACCATCACCACCACTACAATCTACACCACTACCATCACTACCACCACAATCTACACCACCACTACAATCTACACCACTACAATCTACACCACCACCATCTACACCAGCACCACAATCTACACCACTACAATCTACACCACTACAATCTACACCACCACAATCTACACCACCACCATCTACACCAGCACCACAATCTACACCACTACAATCTACACCAACACTACCTTCTACACCACTACAATCTACATCACTACAATCTACACCACCACAATCGACACCACTACCATCACCACCACAATCTACACCACCACAATCTACACCACTACCATCACCACCACAATCTACGCCACCACAATCCACACCACCGCAATCTAAACCACCACCACCACCACCACCACAATCTACACTACCACCATCCCCACCACCACAATCTACACCACCACAATCTACACCACCACAATCCACACTACCACAATCTAAACCACCACTACCATCACCACCACCATCACTACCACTACAATCTACACCACTACAATCTACACCACCACAACCCACACCACCACAATCTACACCACTACAATCTACACCACCACAATCTACACCACTACAATCTACACCACCACAATCTACACCACTACCATCACTACCACCACAATCTACACCACCACAATCTACACCACCACAATCTACACCACCACAACCCACACCACCACAATCTACACCACCACAATCTACACCACTACCATCACTACAACCACAATCTACACCACCACCATCACCACCACCACGATCTACACCACTACCATCACTACCACCACAACCCACACCACCACAATCTCTACTATTGCAACCACCAGCAAAATAAGGTTTACTAATTTATTATAAAGTAGAGTTTGGACATTTATTAAGTAGGTTTAATTATATATTATGAAGTAAGAATTAATGATTTATTGAAAAAGGGGGTTTAAGCATTTATCATAATTTAGAATTTATCAATTTTCGTAAAATAGAATCTAATAATTTACTGGAAAATAGGGTTTATTGTAAAATAGGGTTTAATAATTTATTGCAAAATAAGAGATATCAGTTTTATACAAAATAAAGTTTAACGAGATATTATAAAATCGGTATATTATGAAATGTGGTTAACATTTTATTATAAAATAAGTTTTATAGTAAAATAGGGGTTAACAATCTTTATAAAATAAGGTTTATCGTAAAATAGGGGTTAACAATCTTTATAAAATAAGGTTTATCGTAAAATAGGGGTTAACAACCTTTATAAAATAAGGTTTATCGTAAAATAGCGGTTAACAACCTTTATAAAATAAGATTTATCGTAAAATAGGAGTTAACGACCTTTATGAAATAGAGGTTATTGTAAAATATAGGTTTGAAATTTATTATAAAATAGAGTTTAACATTTTATAATAAAATAGAGTTTATTTGTAAAAACAATAAATTTTTCCTAACATAGGTTATAACAATTTTTCTTAATATAGGTTTTAACAATTACTGCGCGGAAGAGTTATGTTAGTCATTTAAAAACACAGAAAACTGTTAAATTTACTTTATATTAATCATAAAAAGAAAAGAAATGAATGATAAAGTTATCACTTTTGTTTTATTAAATGACTAAAATGACCCTTCCATGCAGTAGTTGCTTTTGTTTCAACACATGTTCTCAGATCAAACATGTACAACTGTGGCTAAAATGACTACGCAGTAACTGCTTCAGTTTCATAACAGTCTCAGATCAAGTCACCTGCCAAACATGTACAACTGTGGCTAAAACGACACTTCTACGATGTCATTTTTTTTTAGTTTCAACACAAGATCTCAGATCAAGTCATCTGCTAGACATGTACAGCTGTAAAATTGCTTTTCCATGATGTAATTGCCTCAGTTTTAACACATGCTTTTAGATCAAGTACCTTGCTAGAAACGTACAACGGTAACAAAAATGACTCTTCCACGATGTAAATGTTTTAGCTTTCAACACACTGTCGCCGATTAAGTCACTTTTCAGACAAATACAACCCCGAAATTTCGAGAGCTTCAGCTAGGGTTTAACAATTTATTGTAAAACAGGGGATAAAAACTTAATACAAAATTATAATGAATAGTGTTTTATAATCATTATGAATTATTGGATTGGTGGTGGATTGGCAGTATCGGTAGAGGGTCGGACGCCATGCTTTCCAGCATAGTTACGTCCCTTTACGATCTGAGTTCAAATCCCGCCGAGGTTGACTTTGCCTTTCATCCTTACGGGGTTGATAAAATAAAGTACCAGTAATGCACTGGGTAATTGCTGGCCTTGTGCCTAAAGTAGAAACAATTATGAATTATAAAAGGAATTATAAAATAAGGTTTATTGAAATGTATGGTTTTGGACTTATAAAATAGTGCTTACTAATTTACAATTAATTAAAGTTTAATTATAAACGGATTTAATTTATTGTAAAACGTGGTCGAACTATTTAATATAAATTAACTTTTTTACTGTTTAAATGTTAAATAATACGAAGAATTGTATTCTTTCCCTGGTTTCTCGATGTTTCTTCGTTTTAGAAATACGCAGCATCACAACACATTACCCTCCCTCTCCCCCTCCATCTCTCCTCCTCCCTCTCCCCCTCCATCACTCCCCCTCCATCACTCCCCCTCTCTCTCCTCCCCATCTCCCACTCTTTCCTTTTTTTCTTTCTTTCTCTCTTTCTCTCTATCTCTTCCCGTCTTTCTTTCTTTCTTTCTTTCTTTCTTCCTCTCACTATTTCTGTTTTTTCTCTCTCTCCCCTTTTCGTCTTTCTTTCCTTCTCTCCTTCTACCTTTTTCTCTCACACTCACTCTCTTTCCTTTTTTCTTTCTTTCTTTTTCTCACTATTTCCGTTTCTCTCTCTTCATTCTTATTTTTTCTTTCTCTTTCTATTTTTCACCCCTTCTTTCTTTCTTTCTTTCTTTCTTTCTTTCTTTCTTTCTTTCTTTCTTTCTTTCTTTCTTTCTTTCTTTCTCTCACCCCCTCTCTCTCTTTCTCAATCTTCCACCTTCATGCGCTCACTCTTTCTCTTTCTTAAGTATTCCCTCTCAACAAACATACACACACACACTCACCCGTTCCTCCACACTATTTTCCATATTCCGTTAGCCACTCTCAGTCAAACATTATCTGTTGCTTACACTCTTTTACTTTGTTTTCTATCTCTCTCTCTCTCTCTCTCACACACACACACACACTCTCTCTCTCTCTCTCTCTCTCTCTCTCTCTCTCTCTCTCTCTCTCTATATATATATATATATATATATATATATATATATATATCTATGTTTATCCTATACAGACACATTGTCTATGTATCTCTCATACACAAATACTCACACTATCTCACCCTTTCTTTCACACATGCTATATATATATGTTTGTCGATCTATCTATCGCTCCTGAAGTCGGGGGTTGTTCTATCTACGGGGTATTAAACAACCCATTTGTAACACCTCCCTCCTATTGGGGATTCGATTGTTGAATTTGTTTGTTTAAAATTTTTTTTTACACGATTGTATATAAAATCTCCGGCATATGTCCTTGTATTGTCCCCTTTTCTTGTGCGCCCTTGTGGCAAATAAAGCAATATATCTATCGGACTGTTTATCTCTCTGTCACACACACACACACACACACACACACACACACACACACACACACACACACACACACACACACACACACACACACACACACACACACACACGCACGCACACACACACACACACACACACACACACACACTATCTCTCGATTTCTTTCACACATGCTATCTCCTTCTCTATCTCTCTCTCTCCTCCTCACTATCTATTTATTTATCTATCTGTCTGTGTGTCTGCCTATCTATCTATCTATCTATCTATCTGCACCCCAGTAAATGGGTGAATGAAGCGAAAATGGCCCGAGTGATTGGGCCTTCTCTGTATATAAGCCTGTAGGTTGAGGAAGAGAGCAAAGGGAAGAAAGGAGCACTTGCACAACACGCTCCTGGAGTTGAGGGTTGTTCTATCGACGGGGTATTAAACAACCCAGTTGTGGTGCCTCCCCCCTATTGAGGATTTCGATTGTTGTAATTGTTTGTTTTTATATTTTTTACACGACTGTATGTAAAATCCCTGGCATGTCTTTGTATTGTCCCTTTTTTTGTGCGCCCCTATCTATCTATCTATCTATCTATCTATCTATCTATCTATCTATCTATCTATCTATCTATCTATCTATCTCGCGGGTGAAATGTCTCCCCCTATTGGGGAAAATCGATTAATTTTTAAATTGCATTTGTGATAGTATTTTACACGTTTTTATTGTATGTAAACTTCCCCCTTTGTATTTGTCCCCTTCTTGTGTGTCCCTGTGGCTAATAAAGAAACATATCTATCTATCTATCTGTCTATCGTTGATAGTGGACGTCTTTCACATCGGCTCTTCGATTTTGGATCACTACTTTGTTATTTGTGAGTGTGTTATTTGAATTTTGTTATTATTGTTGACTCTAACCCCTCGTCTGGGACTGTAGACGTAGGGTAAATATATTTTCGCCCCTTTTGGGGTGAAAATCTTTAATTTAAAATGTTTATTGATATCGTTAAAAACGAGGAAGCCATATTGCAAGCTAACGCCACGCCCACCAAAAAAAGCGAGAAAGAGGGAACAACAATTCAAACTGTTGAACTACTCCTCCTCTCGAATGGAAAAAAACACTGTTAATTTGAGTGAAAACACAAATTTTGAAAAAGATAACAGGGAAAAAACCCCACAAAAAATGGAATTAATAAAACCAACAACACTGCAACAACAAACAACAATGAACGAAACGAAAACAACAAAGACAGCAAAATTTCTTTTGCCCAAACGGTAAAAAAAACGATCGAATACAAACCTATAGACATTACTAACGCTAAGCAAAACTTACTAAATGCTAGAAAATACGTATCTTTTGGGGAGGATGGTTCTTTTACGATCAACTCCCCAGAAAAAGTTCGTCAACAGGCATATAGGAATACTATAACTTTCAGGACTATATCCAACGCAACAAGAAAACCAGCTCAATTGACAGAAAGTCAAATTGAGCTGGTTCTGAAAGACATTAAAAAAGACATGCTCTTTATTGAAAGTATTATGCCAGTATTATGGTCCGAATGAAGGACCAAATGCTGGCTCGAAAATGCTCGGTGGCACCTATAGTGTCACCACAATACACCTTCTTCCCTACATATAAAGGAAGAAGAACACAAAGACTATTAATGTGGAGCTCAACGCCAGAAGTAGACATCTGGTCCGTCCTGACAGGATTCACGGACCTAGAAAAAAGGACATTCTAGTATCAGCAGGTGAGTCCACCAGTGGACTGTTCGGGGGGAAACGTCTGGGGGTTCTCATACAGATGACACCAGAGAGTATCGCCGGAATACCCGACCGAGTACTACTGGATGGTCGAACCTTTATTAATATTACGGTGGAAGGCAGGAGGCCCTCATGTTACCACTGCGCTGGCAGAGGTCACCTGAGGACTGCCTGCCCTCTACTAACAAAAAAACACTGCTACAAACACCACAACAACAACAAAAACAACCAGCACCACCACCACAAAAACAACAAAATACATCACCATCACCACCACAACGACAACAAAAACCAACAACACCACCTCCAGCACCACCACCACAACAACTACAAAAACAAAAGAGCACGAAACAAATCACAGTCACATCCACCCACCCCACACAGAAAACAATCAAAAATACTCACACCAACACAACACTACCACAAAATATCCCTACCCCCGAACACGGACGAAAACCTCCTTACATCGGAGCGTAGCGAAGATGAAGGAGAGCCTTTCCGACCAGTAAAAAGGAAAAAAAGGAAACATACCACTAACAGAAACCAAACAAACACAGAAGAAACCAAAACAACACAAAGGACCCCTCCCCATTACATAACACTAACAGCGTCACAGAAAAAAACATTACAGTACACTTACATTAACAAACAAAACAAAAAACTGCTCAATATAATAAACAGCAACCCTTCGGTGCAAACCGAAGGGCCAAATTTTAAGACAGTGGATGACTCTCCACACCTCAAAATGATAACGGTTCCCATGAACCGCAGAGAGGTAAGTGCCTCTTTCTTTACCACCAACATGGTTGTGTTAAGAGTAGGTTGTCTAAATGCGCGTGGCTTGGGCTCACCTTGGAAGCAAGCTAAACTTCTAAATGACCTCAGGTCACGAGGTATAAATGTGATGGTTATTTGCGAGGCAGGATCAGCAGCGTGCAACAACTAGCCCCCACCTTTGATGACTCTGTCAGCTCGGAGGTGGGGGTGGGGTTGTCGTTCTGCTGCAAAAACATCTGGGCCTCGCTACACAGACGGTACACTTAGACCCGGAGGGTCGACTAGTGGTTCTGGACATTGGCAGTGGTGAAGGAAAAGCTTTTAGGCTAGTCGCCGTTTACGCCCCTTTTGGGGCAATGCGGTCGGACTTCTTCCATCGTCTGGAGACTTTTCTAGGGACGTCCCGCTCCTTGCTTTTAGTGGGGGACTGGAATGGTATCTTAGATGCACGTTGGGACTATGTAGGGGCATGTCCCGATAGAGGGGGGTGTAACAACCTCAAGGGGTTAATCGGCCGATTTGACCTGGCCGATAGATATCGACTAGATTTTCCGACTGTGCCAACCTGGACTTGGACAAACCACAGCGGTCAATCTAGATCGTACCTAGATAGGTTCTTAGTTAGAATTAAGGATAGGGACTTTTTAAGTTGTCCAGAAATGCTCATGGTGGGCTATTCAGACCAAAAGTTAGTGACCTGCGTAGTCCACCTTGATAGAACGCATAGGCAGAGACCCGGTTACTGGAAGCTCAACTTGTCCTTACCGGCAAGTAGAGCTTACAGGGACCGGATTAGAACCTTAGTTAAGGAGCGGTTGATCGGTGCCATCGTCAACAGCAGGTGGTGGGGCTCTCTGAAAAGAGAGATTAAAGTAGTTTCAATAGGAGTTAGTAAGGAGTTAGCCTCAGATAGAAATAGGAAGGAAAGGGAGTTGGTAGTTAATGTTGAAGAGGCAATGAGAAGCGGAAACGTGGCCAGAGTGCAAGCGTCGAGAACGGCCTTGAGCCAGTTCTTCGACGCGAAACACGAAGGCTGCGTTGTCCGAAGCAAAATACGTGCTCTGGGAAACGAGGGGACCAAAGCTGTTAGCTGGGTCCGCGTGACAGAAGCCAAAAGTGGGATTAGATCCACTATCCGGTCTTTGCAAAACCAGGATGGACGGGTGATCCTTGAACCTAAGCAAATGTGCGAGACCTTTCAAAGGCACTTTTCCCGATTGTTCGGGAGGGGCGGGGGGCCGGTTGGAGATGTGGATTTCGGTCCATACCTCGACGGCCTGCCGCGTCTTTCAGACAAGGAGGCGAGGTCCTGCGACGGGCCGATCTCAGCTGCTGAAATAGGGGACGTGCTGAGCCTATGCGGCAAACGCAAATCTCCAGGGGTCGATGGTCTGCCCTACGAACTATATATTAATATGCCGGACTTGTTCCCCGATCTCCTCGAGGCGGTCTACTGCGACTGGCAACAGAACGGGAGAATTCCCTGTTCTGTGACCAAGGGCGTAGTCTCACTAGTGAGGAAGGACGAGAACAAGGGGGATGACATTAGTAATTTTAGGCCCATAACTCTGCTAAATGCAGAGTTAAAGATTTTGGCCAAGGTGTTAGCGAAGAGGTTGTGCTTGTCGTGGGGGGCCTGGTGGGAGATGCGCAGACATGCGCTATCCCGTCCAGGTCCATCCACGACAACCTCCACCTCATGCGATACATCATAGAGGGGGTTGGGAACGAACCCGGCTTTGGTGGGGCCCTGATAAATGTAGATCAGTCTAAAACTTTCGATAGGATGGACCTGGATGCGGTGCTAGCGGCGACTGGTTTCGGACCCGTTTTCAGGGGCTGGATCACTGCCATGCACAGCAGCCGCATCTGCTCTAGAGTCAAGGTGAACGGCTACCTCTCGGAGCCGTTCGAAATCACCCGCTCCATCCGACAGGGGTGCCCTCTCTCCTCCCTTCTGTATGTATTGGCTCTCGAGCCACTACTGCGGAAGTTGGAGTTGTTGCAGGGCATCCCTTTGGAACCGGGATTGCGCAAAGCGGTGTCGGCCTACGCCGATGACGTAACAGTAATGGTGTCGACCACCGCGGAAATCGAGGCAATCGGCACCTTACTGGAGGAGTACGAAAGGTTGACAGGGGCTAAGCTGAACCGGGACAAGTCAGTCGCTTTGCAACTCGGCGAGTGGAGGGGCAAACCGATGTCGTCCGACAGTATCGTCGGACGGTGGACGGAGGGCCCGGTGAAGTTGCTTGGGGTCTGGTTCGGACCGGACCTCCAGGTGGAGAAAAACTGGGGTGAAGTGACAAATAGGGTGCTTGCACTGACCCAGAAGTGGGCCGAGTGCAAACTATCCCTGAAAGGTCGGGCGGAGGTGGCGAACGCTTACATAGCGTCCGTCATCTATTACCGCTTGACTGTCGTGCCTTGCCTGGGTGAGATCCTCTCTTTGGAGCGCGCTCTCTTTCACTTCCTTTGGAAGAAGAGGTCTCCCCTGGTGAGGAGATCCATTTGCTGTCAACACCCTTTGAAAGGAGGGCTGGGGATGCCGTGGCTAAAAATGCGTAAACACGCATTGAGGCTACGGCACCTCCAGGTATTCCTCACCGGTCAACCGGTGTGGGCCCTGTTTGTGAGACGAGACTTCGAGAGGTTCGTCTCGCTCACCGAGCTGCAGTCCTGGGTGAAGCAAAGACCGAGAAAACCGTCGCGCACGCATTGGTATACTGCACGGGCGTTACCGATCTGTGGGGCTATGTCGAACAACTGCTGTCACGGGTGAGACCAATTAGGTTGACCACCGAGTCCATTGTAACGACCAAGCCGCCCCCCTTCAAAAATGAAGGAGAGGCGGTCTTCCTCTATGTAATAGCCATGGTAAAAGAGGTTGTATGGTGGACGCGTCTAAAAGGGCTGAGGTCGGACACCTTTTTTTCCGGCCAACAACTGGTCCTTTTCTTCCGATACCATTTCGGAAGAAGGATCAGGATGGAGAGAGAGGTGCTCCACCCCAGCCAGTTTTATGAAAGGTGGGTGAAAGTTGCGAGAATGGACCGTGTGAATGGGCCTTCTCTCTATATCAGCCTGTAGATGGAAAAGGAAGAAGGGAGCACCCTCTCTTTGTGCTCCCGTAGAGAAAGGTCGCACATTTTTTTTCGGGGGTGTGTGTGACCCCAAAACGATCCCTCCCTATTGAGGACCTTTTTGTTATAATTTTATTTGTTATTAATTTTTTTTCTCGATTTATATGTAAACTCACCCCCCCCATGCATATGTCCTTTTCTTTTGTGCCCTTGTGGCAAATAAATAGAAATTTATCTATCTATCTACCTATCTCTCTCTCTGACTATCTCCCCCCCCCCTCTCTCACCCCTCACAAGGTGTGATAACTTGTTTCTTCAACCGTAGATTATTCTACCATAATCAGTCCCATGTACGGAAGGATCAACAGAGATTCTGCTTCTTAAGTAGAAAAATAAAATGACTTATTACCCCACCCAATAGGTTCTTAACCACCCAATAAGTTCTTCCCCACCCAATAAGTTCTTCCCCACCCAATATGTTCTTCCCCACCCAATAGGTTCTTCCCCACCCAATAGGTTCTTCCCC
>OZ024740.1:322701220-322703720 GCA_964016885.1 Eledone cirrhosa
TGTAAAAAAGGGGAAATAAAGCCCCCCCCCCTCCCCTCCACCAGCTCCCTATACTTGAACATTATTGGGGATGGTTCTACTTTCATTTCTTTAAGAAGGTTGGAAATATATACACACATGCATATTCACACATACATATGCACATAACTACACATACACTAACATGGATATGAAGGAACACACATATAAACACATACATATACATGCATACACACGCTCATAGATCTATACACGCGCATACATAAGCACACACATATTCACACACACGTATATACCTCGCTACGCATAAACAAACTTTCTTTATGAGGGATGGAAATTCGCATACACACACACACGCGCATACATACACACGCATACACACACACGCGCGCATACACAGTGCATATACAGTGCATACACAGTGCATACACACATACACACATACACACATACACACATACACACATACGCATACACAGTGCATACACACATACACACACGCATACACAGTGCATACACACATACACACACAAACGGGTTTTCTCACCAAAATTCCTATTTGAACCCGCCAAATTCCAATGTCTATGAAGAATTGGGTAATGAGGTCCTCGTGCTTTTGTATATGGTTGATTTTTGAGCCTTACAACTTCAGCTCGTCGACAAAGAAAAATGGAAAATACTTTTGGGTTCATTTTTATGAACATTATATTTTGTGAGCACATATGATACTGAGTTTAACGAGAGGACGCCGTGCAAAACAGACAAACTATGTGCGGCAAAATGTCCTCTTAATAGTCTACCGTATCAAACTCAATTTACTTCTTATCACCTCTAAGAAGAAAAGTGGTTTAAATGTTGGTCAGGCGTTGGATAGCAGCTACTATTCTCCTACACAAAATATTTAGTGCACCAGACCTCTATTTCTGGAAAGACAAAAACAGACATTATATATATATATCCTATAATTGTTACTCGCGGTGTTCCTTCTTCTGAGGGGCTGTTGACGTTAAGATTTTAAGGAGGAACTCGGCAGTATGGAATCCGGGGACACTTGAGGTCTTGACGGTGACCGGTGCACATAGGAAGCGGTTGGACAAGCACCGGTATTTGCTTAATTCAAAGGCCAGTCTTGTAATATACTGTGTGGATTCAGCTCGAAAATTTCACCACTTTTTCTATATATATAATTGTTTCTACCTTTGGCACAAGGCCAGCAATTATCCCAGTATATTACTGGTACTTTATTTTATCGACTCCGTAAAGATGAAAGGCAAAGTTAACCTCGGCTGGATTTGAACTCAGACCACAAAGGGCCGTAACTCTTTGCTGCAAAGCATGGCGTTCGACCCTCTACCGAAACTGTCAATCTGTGCTCATGACAGGTGCAATGCGTCCGAACACGGAAGAGCCGAACTCCCACCGTCATCGCCCCCATCTCTCTCACCATCCCCATCTCTCTGTATAGTGAGCAAATGGGGTTCCACGTACTGGTCGCCCCACAGCCCCGACGGACAGAATGGAGAAGGCGTTTCCCCGGAGGATGGAAAGGGAGATGCGTTGGAAGGGCCATTCCATCTCGCGAGGCTCACACCTGTGTTTGGCCAGCTCAGCTTGTTGTGGAACTTTGACTAATTGCAAAGTCCTGATAATCCGTCCATGTGGTATACTATCAAAAGCCTTCTGGTGGTCCGGCCACACTACAAACGATTTCTTGTAGTTCTTCACTGGTTTTTCTTTGGATCATTTTGTTAAATAGTAGCTGCTCTATAGGGCCTCACACTTCCTTCTTTCTCTCAACTTGTTCAGGTGTTATGATGCTATTAGTGGCACAATGAATCTGCAAAAACAGATTGAGGTATCCAATGTATAATTTATACATGGTGTTCTGGTACACGTGGGTTCGATTCCTGGGTTGTGTGTTGTGTTCAAAGCATGGCGTCCGACCTTCTACCAATACTGCCAATCCACCTATAATATTAATAATAACGATAATGATTTCTAATTTCGGGAGAGGGTTCAGCATTTGGTGCAGAGAAATATTAAGGACTGAGAAACCCTATAATAATTGACAGGTACATATTTTATCTAATCCCAGCTTGTTTATATTATTTTATCTATCTAGGAAATATGAAGGGTAAATTCCACCCCCGCGGGATTTGAACTCAGAATGTAAATAAACATAATTCAATAAGGCAGGACGCTCCAATAATACTGCCAAACATATAATCAGAGAGAACATAGATATATATCTATAGATTCATATCTCTGCAGCTTTCACTCTCTCTGCCCTCTCCCTTCCCCCTCTCTCTCCTACTATGTTTACATGCACACATATAATAAAAAGTCTATATATGAATATATATATATATATGTGTGCATCGGTATATATATTCATATATATATATATATATATATATATATACACAGGCACATGCACACACACGCACACACGCACACACATACATATATATATCTATATCTATATATATATATACACACACATGCACGCGCACACACACAC
>OZ024740.1:322708720-322723720 GCA_964016885.1 Eledone cirrhosa
CACACTATATAAACAAGACGCACGTGCTTGCCACACATATAACATTTGCACTATATAACCGCTTATTTTCATGTTGTATTTTAACCTGTATTTTTGATTGTATCTTTTAATATGAATGTAATCTCTAAGTGTGTACTGCCACTCTAAATGCTGTAATGAATGTTGACCCACAATATTTGAACAGTTCTTTGATTCTTATATTTCATATAACTGCTCTGCAAATCATCTGATGTTTTTACATTGAGCTACTTAACTTACTGGTAATAAGGTAGTAATATATTACTGCCTACCACTATTTAGGTTTTGTATAAAAATATATATAACTGCAAAAAGTCTTTGTATTTACATAACCATAAATAGTATAATTAATACTATATATATATATATATATATATATATATATATATATATATATATATATATATATATATATATATATATATATATATATAATGTAGGAGGTGAGTTTTATTGTAGTACAATAAAGCAATGCAGATATCGGATAAGAAGCACTCTACAGTTTGTAGGACTGGAGTATACATAATATATAAGAACAAAAGATGGTTAAAAGAGTTCCATGTATTTTATTATGCGCATTTCAAAAACAAATATCATCATGCAATAATATTTGTGTTTTCATAAGATAAAACAGGAAGACATGATATGAAGGTTAAAAAACACTTGTGGATAGTGCAGTTTTAAATCAACATATATGTTTGAGTTCAAATCCCGCTGAGGTTAACTTTGCCTTTCATCCTTACGGGGTCGATAAAATAAAGTACCAGTAATGTACTGGGTAATTGCTGGCCTTGTGCCTAAAGTAGAAACAATTATTGCATGATGATATTTGTTTTTGAAATGCGCATAATAAAATACATGGAACTCTTTTAACCATCTTTTGTTCTTATATATATATATATATATATATATATATATATATATATATATACATACACACACACACACATATATATAAATATATAAAAGGAACCGATCGTTAGATTGGGCCCAGGCAACAATGTTTCTATTTGTTTTTCCATTGCTGATATTGTCTGCTTGTCGCAACTGCTGGCTGCATTTGCTGGTAGAAGAAAGGAAGTGAAAGTCAGATCGAACCCCAAAAAACAAGGTTTCCATGATTTTCTTCTTCTCCATCTGTCGGTTGGTTTTGCCGGTAAAATCTGTCCAGCAATTCTTTCCTGAGACATTCTAATCTCATGGCTATAGTATTGGAATTGTAATATCTCAATTCGGAGAAGTAGCGGCTCTAGCTAGAGTGTTTCTCTGATCTCTGAGCTACGCACTCTATCAAGTAACGTTACTTCCATTGCCGATATTATCTTCTGGTCGCAACTCCTGACAGAAAGAAGCGAGATTGGGAATCAAAACACACATATCCCATCCGACTCTTTAACAATTCCGCCAATCTACCACTACATACACTATTATTTTATTTATCAACACTGACACGATGAAAGCCAATATTGACCTCAAAAAGATTTGAATTTTGTGACTCGGGCAGGGTGGTCTCTGAAATTAGTCTGAGTTCATTATCAACAAGCTGAGTTCGAACCTTCACTGCGATGAACATTAGGATGAGTCCACGGCCATTGCCGCAGTCTGTTATGTCTCTCCCCTACTTGGAGATGATAACAATAAAGACGAAACAGGGAAAGATAATTCAGTGCTACATACAGCTCCTAATCTCTCACCGCCCAAAACTGCAGCCGATCCTTTGGTTTCTTGTCAAAAAGATTTCCCCTAAATATGTGGAATTTTCCTTTCCTCCACTTCCAAACCATGGCGGTTCTGTGAGCAGAAGTCCCGTTCAAAAAGTATCGATCGACTCTACCCGCCATATACCCATTGCATACACCACACTGCATACATTTGACAGAATACTTCCACCTTCAAAACATCTGTGTATAGAACTGTGAAGGTGCATGGATTAATTGTTAGGGTGTTAAGCTCATGATGTATGAAAGGACAGCTGGTGATAACCTCTGTGTGGGAATGGACGGTGGGTGATATCATCTGTGAAGGAATGGACGGTGGGTGATATCATCTGTGAAGGTGTGGACAGTGGGTGATATCATCTGTGAAGGTGTGGACGGTGGATGATATCGTCTGTGTATGTGTAGACGGTGGGTGATATCATCTGTGTATGTGTGGACGGTGGGTGATATCATCTGTGAAGGTGTGGACGGTGGGTGATATCATCTGTGTAGGAATGGACGGTGGGTGATATCATCTGTGAAGGTGTGGACGGTGGGTGATATCATCTGTGTATGTGTGGACGGTGGGTGATATCGTCTGTATATGTGTGGACGGTGGGTGATATCATCTGTGTATGTGTGGACGGTGGGTGATATCATCTGTGAAGGTGTGGACGGTGGGTGATATCATCTGTGAAGGTGTGGACGGTGGGTGATATCATCTGTGTATGTGTGGACGGTGGGTGATATCATCTGTGAAGGTGTGGACGGTGGGTGATATCATCTGTGTAGGAATGGACGGTGGGTGATATCATCTGTGAAGGTGTGGACGGTGGGTGATATCATCTGTGTATGTGTGGACGGTGGGTGATATCATCTGTGTATGTGTGGACGGTGGGTGATATCATCTGTGTATGTGTGGACGGTGGGTGATATCGTCTGTATATGTGTGGACGGTGGGTGATATCATCTGTGTAGGTGTGGACGGTGGGTGATATCATCTGTGAAGGTGTGGACGGTGGGTGATATCATCTGTGTAGGAATGGACGGTGGGTGATATCATCTGTGAAGGTGTGGACGGTGGGTGATATCATCTGTGTAGGTGTGAACGGTGGGTGATATCATCTGTGTATGTGTGGGCGGTGGGTGATATCATCTGTGTATGTGTGGACGGTGGGTGATATCATCTGTGTATGTGTGGACGGTGGGTGATATCGTCTGTATATGTGTGGACGGTGGGTGATATCATCTGTGTAGGTGTGGACGGTGGGTGATATCATCTGTGTAGGTGTGGACGGTGGGTGATATCGTCTGTGTATGTGTGGACGGTGGGTGATATCATCTGTGTAGGTGTGGACGGTGGGTGATATCGTCTGTGTATGTGTGGACGGTGGGTGATATCGTCTATGTATGTGTGGACGGTGGGTGATATCATCTGTGTAGGTGTGGACGGTGGGTGATATCATCTGTGTAGGTGTGGACGGTGGGTGATATCATCTGTGTAGGTGTGGACGGTGGGTGATATCGTCTGTGTATGTGTGGACGGTGGGTGATATCATCTGTGTAGGTGTGGACGGTGGGTGATATCGTCTGTGTATGTGTGGACGGTGGGTGATATCGTCTATGTATGTGTGGACGGTGGGTGATATCGTGTGTAGGAGAGTTGATGGGGTGGAGTGATATCATCTGTGTAGGAGTGGATAGGGGTGGGGTGATAACATCTGTGTAGGAGTTGATGGGCTGGGAGGTGGGGGGGGGGTGTGCTAACATCTGTGTAGGTGTGGACGGCGTTGCTGGATGTAACAGGTTAGTGATGTATAGTAAGAGAGAAAGAAGAAAAGAAGGAAGCAAGATAAGGTAAAATAGAAAAGAAAGAAGATGAATAGAAAAAGAAGGAAAAGGAGGAAAAGTGAAAGAAGGAAGAAA
The DNA here is from genome assembly GCA_964016885.1 of Eledone cirrhosa. Taxonomy (NCBI): domain Eukaryota; kingdom Metazoa; phylum Mollusca; class Cephalopoda; order Octopoda; family Eledonidae; genus Eledone; species Eledone cirrhosa. The sequence goes on from OZ024740.1 coordinate 322,712,362, forward strand.
AGGAGGAAAGAGACAAAAAGGATGAAAGAATTAAAGAGAGAATGAAATAATGTATGTGAATTCGTTGTTATGTGGCGGAAATTAAATATAAGTTATTATTTTAATCAGCTTTCGGGGTCGTTCTGGTATAATTAGCGCACTCAAACTTGATGTCATGCAGTATTAAGTGTGTTGTCTTACAGTTTCATTGTGAAGCCATGTGGTTTAGGGGTAAGTGTGGTCAACCCAAGATCTTAAGTTCGTGGGTTTGTTTCCCTATCGGTGCAGTGTGTCCTTGTTCAAAACAGCTTATTTCACGTTGAATCAGTTTAATCAGTTGGCAAATATGTTGTACTTGAAATTCACAAAAGCCAGCCTTGTAAACATTCTGTGTCTCACTGAATTTCCCTATGATATACGTTAAGGATACACGTGTTTGTGGAACGCCCAGGCACGTGCATGTAAATTTCATGGGCTATATATTCCGTTGGTGAAACAACTGGTACACTCCTCGTCGGAACCGACGGAGGTACAACACAGTTTCATTTCATATTATATTCTTTATTTTAACCTCTTATCTGTGTTGAAGTAAAATATATACTGTTGTATATCACTAGAGCTATAGATGGTTGTGGAGACAGACACCTAAAATATCGATAACTTACACAACAGGTGGTGGTAGTGGAGGTGATGGTGGTGGTGGCAGTGGTATTGTTGGTGGTGGTGAGGAAAGAACGTTGATTTAAATCGATTCAAGTACTTGATTGGAACTTTATTGTATCGATATCAGTACATGACTGGTACTTTATTTTATCGAACTGGGACGGATGAAAGACAGAGAAGACTTCGGTGGGATTTGAACACAGAGCGTAAAGACACGGAACAAAGCGTAAAGACACGGAACAAACGACACAAGGGATGTTTTCTCACACTCTTTGTTATAGATATAATAAAACCCTATCTATGGGATTCGAACTGGTGATAATACAATCGGAAATCTGTCTCGGTTACGACCATAAAACGAATAAAAAATACAAATAGATGAATAATAATTGTTTCTACTTTTAGCACAAGGCCAGTAATTATCCCAGTACGTTACTGGTACGTTCTTTTATCAACCTCGTAAGGATGAAAGGCAAAGTTAATCTCGGCGGGATTTGAACTCAGGTCGTAAAGGACGTAATTCTATGGTGTAAAGCATGGCCTCCGATCCTCTACCGATACTGCCAATCCACCACGAATAATAATACGCATGTTTTGTAGATTAAGGACAATAAGGATTTACCAAAAAATATGTAATCATTCGGCTCCGGGTTCTAGTTCACAGCGTGACATCTTGAACAAGTGTCATTTATCATATCCTTGCGGAAAAAATTAGGAAAAGAGTAACTGTTTGGAATCACGTATTGTGTCACACCAATACTCTCTGAAAACTTTAAGGGTACACGTGCCTTTCTTTCTTTCTTTCTTTCTTTCTTTCTTTCTTTCTTTCTTTCTTTCTGGCTTTCTTCCTCAGAATAAATGTTTGTGTGTTTGTGTATGTATATGTGTGCGTGATTGTGCATGTTTGCGCACAATTATGCCATATATATATATATATATATATACATGTGTACGTGTGTTTAATGTGCGTGTGTATAATACATGTGTGTGAGTGTTTGTGTGTGTGTGTATGTGTGTGTGTGTGTGTGTGTGTGTGTGTGTGTGTGTGTGTGTGTGTGAAATAAAAGAAAAACCACTTGATATTGTTGTTGATTTCTCGGATGAAAAATGAACGCTAAAAGGATGACGTCACCCACTGCAGTCCTTAAGGAAAATTAAAGGAATAATTTCCGCAACGGAAGTGGATGGGATTAAAACATCGTGAGAAGACCATGTTGGCAGGGAAGGGAGGTAACTGTAACTATGGCAGGGAAGGGAGGTAACTGGTTGAGGGAGGTTGTGGTAGAGTGTCTTAATGCAGATAAAGAGAGAGAGAGAGAGAGAGAGAGAGAGAGAGAGAGAGAGAGAGAGAGAGAAAGAGAAAGAAATAGAGATATATGAGAGAAATAGGGGATATATATATGTGTGTATGTGTGTGTGTGTGTGTATGTGTGTGCGTATGCGTGTTTAACACACACACACACATATATATATGAGAGAGAAATACAGAGATAGAAAGAAAGATGCTATAACGATATGAATAGATAAAGAAAGAAGGAAAGAAGAAGGAAGGGAAGAAAGAAGGAAAGTGAAAGAGGAGATGAGGGAGGGGGATAAATATGGAGAGGGGGAGGATTGGAGTGATATGATTCAATTAAAAGAGTAGGAGATAGGAATGAAAAGTTAGATAAAAGAAGAAAGACGAAAGATAGATATATAGAGAGACAGACAGATAGATAGATAGATATGGATATAAATATATATATACACACACACACACATATATATATATATATATATATATATATATATATATACATACATATATATATATATATATATATATATATATATATATATATATATATATATAGTTAAATAGATAAATAGACAAATAGATAGATGGATAGATTGAAAGGGAGATACAAGTGTTAGAGGGGCTTAAGCGATACACGTATAAACACAATACACTCTCACCCGCACACCACATACACATACACACATACACACTTACACGCTCACATACACACACATATATATGCACATACAAATTTCTTTGAAGGAGGTCCTATTTCAAATGTGAGAACTCTCCTCCTGGCACACCAATGTATCTTATTTTACAATATAATATATATATATATATATGTATATATATGTATATATATATATATATATACATATATATATATATATATATATATATATATGAATATATATATATATATATATATATATATATATATATATATATATGAATATATATATATATATAGAGAGAGAGAGAGGGGGGAGGGAGGGGGGAGAGAGAGAGGTAGAAAGAGTAAAAGCCAGCAGAGAAGCAACAAGTTTAAACTGGATAAAAGAACAGATTCTGCAGAAACAACAACAACAACACAATCATAAATCACCCCTCCCCTCCAGTCGCGCTCTATCCCCGCTATCACCAAAACACATTATAAGATGAATTAATGCAAAATGTAAAATAAATCAAACGGAAAAGAATATTAAAAAATTGATACATTAAACAACAAAATGATTTAAATAAATCGGTAAAGTTCAATAATTAAAAATTGTAACATCAAACAAAAAATAATAAAATCATGAAATATAACAACAAAAATTTAAAAAAATGTCTTTCAAGACGTAAATAGTATGGAGGAGGGATTTATCTGTTGTTGTTGTTGAGTGGATCTAGAAAACAAAGGGAGATCAATCTTGTAAAAATAATAAACCAAATAAAATAGTACTAAAAATGTATAAATATATAAATATATTTTTGGAGAGGAAAATAGTAAAAATAGAAATAAATTATCAAAAATAAACTATTTTAAATATTAATAATTCATTTTAATAGTAATTTATTTTAAATATTAATATTTATTTCATTAATAATTATTTTAATAATAATTATTATTTCAATAATAATTATTATTTTAATAATGTTAATTTATCTTAATAATGAGAGTTATTTTAATAACAATAAATTCTTTTGATATTAGTTTATTTAAAATAGTAGCAATATAATTTGAGGTAAGTAGGATATTATCAACTGGGTATAATGGCATTGTTGATGTTTTTCTTGTTGTTTAACCTCAGGTCAGTGCTAATGAATCAGTGATCTAGGATCAAAGTTAATTCAATGGTGACCAGCCCATTGAGACATTATAATATCATGTGGAAGGTCAACGTCACCTTTCATTCTTTTGTTGTCGATAAATAAAGAAGCAGGCATGTATGTCGTGGCTTCCTAATCTATATCTCTTTTTTTCTCTAGAAGAAATCAGCTGTGTTCAGACCTGAAATATGATGGGTTCCACCAGGTTTAAATGTCCATGATACGCCGCATATCACTACGGTGCCTTTACGACTAAATCAAAAGCTAAGGGTCATGACATCACACTATCATCACACTATCATCAGATCATAATAACATTGTTAGTATGTAACGCTTAAGGAGAAATGAACCACAGCTTTACCGAATGCTGAAATGTTGTGTTCAATTCTGTCCTAATGTTTCTATCTCAAAAATTTATATCTTCAATTTTATCCAGCTATCTCATAATTAATATGCGTTGTAGTTGTCTTTGCAAAAGTAAAGCATACTCTTTAAATATCATTGTTGTTGTTATAATTGTTTAAACTCAGGTCAATGATGATTTAGCAGTGACCTATGATCGAAGGTGTTTCATTCGTCGTTATCTCATGGTTTATTCAGACAGTGTACTTATGAATACAATATATAGCATCAATAACATCATGTGGAAGCTCAACTTTACTTTTTGTCCTTTTGTGGTCGATAAATAAAGTAACAGATGGTGGTTTCATCAGCTATATCACATTCGTAACCACTCCCTCTCTCTATTTCTTTCTCTAGAAAAATGACTGCAAGTACAACTGCCGAATGTTGTCGTTGCAGATTATATAGAAACTATGTAACATGACGGCTGCAGCCTGATGACTTCTGTCATCCCTATACCAGTAATTGGTGCAGGTCGGTGGTTATTTTGCCGAAAGGGTTGGGACACGGTTTAGAAGGACGTGTTTGGTTTAACCCTCCCTTGAGCGGTTTAGTTCGGGTCAATGAGGCCAAATATAAGAGTATATATTACCTTTGCTTGAGTTCAGGTTAAGACAATTGACAGCCTCAGTTACATACATACATACATACATACATACATACATACATACATACAAAATTAAGGAAGTATCGATGACAAACAACGAGAAAGGTAAACAAACTTTATTCAGTTGTGGCTACAGAAGAAACCGAAATTATAAATCGCATTTCTCTTGGAGTTGCGAACTTAATAATGATTTATTTAATTGTTATAAAATGGCAAAAAACAATCCCTCCATTGGCTATATGAACAGAATGAAGCCACACTGGGACGAAATGCACCCAGAGCTCAATTATTTCACAGCGAAATAATTACGCCAACAAGCGACGTTTGTTGAGCGTAAAAACAAGATAAATATTATTAATTGTAAGTCCCCCACAACAAACATGGGATCAACAACACGTGCTACAGGTCGCCATGCTACTAGACTTCCTAGCAGCCATGTTGAACATTGCCTTGAAGCAACTATGCCTGTAAGAAACTTGACACCACCTGTACCATCTAAGTCTACCTCGAATGCTGGGGAAAACACTATCGATAATAATAATAATCGAAGAAATAATAATAATAATCGAAGAAATTTGACACCACGTGTACCATCCGAGTCTACCTCGACTGTTGTGGAAAATACTATCGATAATGATAATAATCCAGAGAGAAATTAATTCATGTATAAATATCTCTCTTGCTGAACGTATTAAAACGACAATATTTAATAAAAAACAAATAATGAAATATTACGTGTTATTGACGAAATAGGGGATGAATATTTACGACGGATAAAAACCCCAACATTTTGACAAATCAACGCCTGTTTATATGCCTTAGCAATGACAGTGAAGCATTATCTTGGTGATAGCAGAGATATTAACAAGAACAAAACACCACCAAATATACCATTATATATAACTAAAATAGAAAAAAAGATTGCTGACCTACGAAAAAACATAGGATATGTGACAATGCTCCTTACATGCAAACAAACACAAAAAACCCTCACCCCTCACCAACAAAGAGTGGAAAATAAAATAGAGACGATGTTTGGTAACAGTAGAACCAGAACTCTTCAATATAAGCTGATCACCCTCAAATAAGAATTGAGAGCTGTTAGCGAATAACGCCGATACCTGAAGAAGGTAGACGAGAGAAAACTGCTTAATAAAAGATTCAGACAAAACCAAGCAACAGTCTATAGAGATATGAAGAACAAAATAAGTGTCACTGAGGCCTCATCCCAGAAAGACATAGATTCTTTTTGGAGAAAAAATATGGGGTGAAAAGAAGAATTTCAACCAAGATGCAGTGTGGCTAAAAGAAATCCGAAAGAACTATTGCTCCTACACTACAACAAAAACATACGAAATAAGTGAGGGTACCCTTGAGACTGTGGTATGAAAACTCTAAGATAAGAAAACAAGAAAAAACCAGGAAGAGACATGATTGTCGGCTACTGGTACAAAAAAACTGATATTCTATCGGAGGTATCTTACTGACCTCTACCAACAAGTTCTTAAGGGAGATACACTTATACCAGAATGGTTGACATTAGCACAAACATTACTGGTCCTCAAGAACAAAGACACCCACTTGACAAAAAACTACCGACCATTGCATGCCAGAACCTGATGTATAAGATGTATACATCAGGAGCACGTCTCTCGAGCAAATCTATCTGCAAGAAACAGATAAGATCATTAGAGTTGGGAAGGAATTCCTCGAGAGATATTCCCTGTATGATAATCAAAAACTCACACCCAAGGAAGTCGCTCAGCAGTATCGCAGTGAATCCATGGGTGAAAAACTGCATGCTTATCAGCAAAGGATCATGCATGGATATGTTGCCAGGAAGCTCCAGAGTGAGAGTAATATAAATAAGGAAAGTAGTCTATCTTGGACCAACAACCGCTATATTGGCTCCCACTTTGAAAGATACGCTTTTGCAATCCAAGAACAGGAAATTAACACGAAATACCTGATTCACAAAAGAGATAGGGTTGCAGGCAAAACACCTAGATGTACATAATATGAAAGAGTACTAGTGCAATGTTCCAGTAAAAACCCCAATAAAATGCAGGCATAACAGACCAGATATTATGATAAGGGACAGGGAGAATAAAGCATGCACAGTAGTGGAAATTAGCTGCCCAGCAGATACCAATATAATATCAAAGATTAGCAAAAAGGAGAATATTTATGCAAAACTGGTGAGAAATCTGCTGATACTCCACTCTGATTACACCTTCAGATTTATGCCTGTGATACAAATCTTGAGAAGCTAGGCTTCACAGGAACAGAAAGAACACAACTAGTTAGGAAATTACAAGTACAATCCATTAATGGAACAGTAAAAATATGGAAAACATTCCAAAAATGTTGCATCTAATAACTGCATATACACATGTACAGATGCAAAGCATATACACATGCACACATACGACTCAAAACATCCACATCCACACATGCAATAACATCCATATCTACACATGCATGCAGGCATGCATACATAATCTACCTAGTTGATGTTGTGTAAATTCCAATGTGAGAGTCTTGTAACTATGTTAGAAACCGACTCTTTCTCTATTGGCAAAAAAATTGTGAAATTATAAAACCAGAACATACATACATACGTACATACGTACGTACATACGTACATACGTACATACATATATGGTGGCTGCCAACTCGTTTTCGAGTACGGCCACTACTCTATATGTAGGAGAACCCCTACCGATGCGCTGAACGAGTGTGAATTTTTAGTCCAGCCAGCGACTTGAAAACTCTGGTAGGTACAAACGCTACACTTGTGACAATTATTGACACATAGTGCTGGGCCCATGGTACCATGTGATGACAAGTGCAGAGAGATCTCCAGATATAAAGCAATGCCTGTGCCGTGAAGCTTTTATAGTGAGGAAAGGCACTGCACAAAGCCAGTCCCACTCTCTTAACCAAGATGATATTTACCAAAAAGAAGAACAAGTCAACATCATTGGATACAATCAGGGTTGCAGGGTTTATATCAGAGTTTTCCTTCTCCTACAATTCTGCCTTGACAAAGGCTAAGGGGTCATCTCTCCCGGTGATTTTGGATGGCCATTGACTCTTAAGAGCTCCTTTGCCCTTTGACAGGTTTTGTTTTTAGTCCTGCAGGATGTCCAAAGTCACCCTCCTCACCAAGAAACCTTGGTGGGGTTGCCAGTTTAGTCGCCAACGACTCGACCATGAGACAGGTTGTACTGGGATACATGTTACCAGTAGCACCAACTGGTGACCTGACATATATACATACATACGTACGTACATACATGCATACGTACGTACATATATATATATATACATACATACGTACATACATGCATACGTACATATATATATATACATACATACGTACGTACATACATACATACGTACGTACATACATACGTACATACATACATACATACATACGTACGTACGTACGTACATATATAGATAACATACACACGTACATACATACATACGTACATACATACATACATAAGTACGTACGAACGTACATACATACATACATACGTACGTACATACATACATACATACATACATACATACATACATACATACATACATACATACATACGTACATGCATACATAAACACACACACATATATTCAAAAGAGGGATAAGTTTTACATGTTTATGTAACGTTGATCTCCCTCTTCTGTTTTTTCTTTATTCCCTACATACCTACCTAGTCGATATGATAGACTATGATTTATATGTATTTTCCTTCTATGTAGAGAAAAAAATGTTGTATCGTGCTGCTATTTCTAGTAACATGAAATATCAACAAGTCTATAATTCCCGCTTTTTCTTACGCCCTATTTATGTGTGGGTCACTTTAACGGCCTGACCTCATGCACCGGGAAGAAAGCGATATATTTACTACTACGAAGCTTTGTGCCTTGTGGTTTGGAAATAGCTGTCTGAAGAGCTGATTCTTTCCATTGGAAATTCTCTGAATTTCCAATCTTTTGATAAGAGAAACCGTCGGTCACAGCACTAGAACAGGTGAATATTTAAATCGTATTTTAATTTATTTAAAAGATTGTTTAATGTTTGCTTGTTCCGCTCATTTATATATATATATATATATAGGAAAAAGTTTAACTCCGACGGCAGAGCTCAAGCCGTTTCGACGGCTAGTCCAGAAATAGCCGTCGAAACGGCTTGAGCTCTGCCGTCGGGGTTAAAGTTTTTCCTATTACACACCCTACTACCCTACGTATCGAGTACTCTGGTGCCTTATGGTCCATCTGGTTCCTTACCACACTTCCTTCGTTATATATCTATCTATATATATATACACTATGTATAGCAAACCGTGTCACTCTTCTTTCTTATTTATCATTACTCCAAGTGTAAACAACATAGAAATCACCGCGTACTAGCAGCACCACCATGGAAACGCCTTGTTGAGTCAAACTTAGCCAAGCGTTGATACAATCCACTACTCGGAGTACCCTAACTGGACTACACCTAAGTGGACTACCTATAACAATAATCTGTTATTCCGTATATATATATATATATATATATATATATATATATATATATATATATATATAGTATTAAGTATACTATTTATGGTTATGCAAATACAAAAACCGTTTGTAGTTATATATATTTTTATAAACCCTAAATAGTGGTAGGCAGTAATATATTACTACCTTATTACCAGTAAGTTAAATAGCTCAATGTAATAACATCAGATGATTTACAGAGCAGTTATAATTCATATATATATATATATATATATATATATATATATATATATATATATATATATAGATATATAGATATATATATAGATAGATAGATATCTCTGTGTGAGTGTGTGTTTATACACGACACACACGCACACACATACACACACGCACACATATATGAATACCAGGCATGAAAAAACAAATCCTAGGGTTGATATGATCGACTAAATCAAGGCAGTGCCCCAGCATGTACGGAGTATACTGACTGAAACAAGTATAAGTAGTGAATGAGAAGAATATGTGTGTTAGTTGACAGAAGCGGCGTGTAATGTGTTAACGTTGTCTTCTGAATTAAGCTGCAACAAAAGAAATTCTATGCTAAATTATTGATAGAAATTATTGACGCCAAAGATTTCTGCTATTCTCTCGCCCCCCCCCCCCCCTCTCTCTCTCTCTCTCTATCTCTCTCTCTCTCTCTCTCTCTCTCTCTCTCTCTCTCTCTCTCTATATATATATATATATATATATATATATTAGGGAAAAATTTGAACAGGGACAAAACAGAGAGGCAGTACAACGAATGTTTATTAATTTCACGCTCTGGAGAGTGGGGTGTTGGTGGGGGACGACGTTTCGGGCATAAGCCCTTCCTCAGGTGAGAAGTGTGTGGGAACAGAGTTCAAAGGGTGTGTAGGGGAGTGGTGGAGAGACATATAGCGAAAGGAAACGGTGCGAATGAAAAAATAAAAAATAAAGATAAAAATAAAAATAAAGCATGATCAAAATACAAGGAATGAGATAAATTTAAATACATATATATATATACATATATATATATAAATATATATATACATACTTTCCCACGTATATATATACATATATACGTAAGCAAACAGACAGACAGGCATACACACACACATATATATATATGTATATATATGCCCGTCTGTCTGTTTGCCTAACTGGCCGACAGGCAGTCTGTCTCTCTCCACCTATCTATCTATCTATCTATCTATCTATCTATCTATCTATCTATCTATCTATCTATCTATCTGTCTGTCTGTCTGTCCGCCTGCCGGCCCGACTGTTTCGCTGTCTCTCTCTCTTCCCCCTCCTCTATCTCTGTCTATCTATATATCTACCTACTTACTTAAACCTATCTTATCTGCTTGTCTATCTAGCCATCTCTCTCCCCCTCTCTCTCTCTCTCTCTCTCTCTCTCTCTCTCTCTCTCTCTCTCTCTCTCTCTCTCTCTATATATATATATATATATATATATATAGTCAAGTTTGCAATTTTCAACTGTGAAAATTGTGAAAATTGTGAAAATTGTGAAAATTGTGAAAATTTCACAGTTGAAAATTGCAAACTTGACTGTCACCACAGAATATGAACCTGAAGATTGCGAAAGCATGAGTACTTGTTCATTTAACATTTAACATTCTACCATACTATTTCATTATAATAACATTATAATTTTAAAGGATTGTAAATAAAACGAGTAAATCAGACAAAGTTGGAATTCCTTTTATTAATATAATCTTCTATACACAATCATACACACACGTGTATATTTATATATATATATATATATATTAGAATGATCGAGTATCGAAAAATCGGCGCACGAGTTCACGATAAACAAAATTCGAAATGAGCGGCAGAGGGCTCAATAATTCAGATGAATCAGAGCTATAACTATCGTTAAAATACCGTCACACATAGAACAAGTCTAAAATCAACCATACGATAAAAAATCGATAATAGAAGATTCGGGACAATCAGATAAAAAATATCAATAAAACAATACATCAATAATTTAAATGAATGTAAAATCATACCCGGACCCACTAGAAAGGTGTTAAATCTAGCTT
>OZ024740.1:322728720-322753720 GCA_964016885.1 Eledone cirrhosa
CCACCACCACCTCCACCACTATTACTACCACCACCACCACCACCTCCACCACTACCACCACCATCACCACCACCACCACCACCACCACCTCCACCTCCACCACTTTTACTACCACCACCACCACCACCACCACCACCACCTCCACCACTATTACTACCACCACCACCACCACCACCACCACCACCTCCACCACTATTACCACCAGCACCACCACCACCACCAACACCACCTCCACCACTATTACCACCAGCACCACCACCACCTCCACCACTATTACTACCAGCACCACCACCAACACCACCTCCACCACTATTACCACCAGCACCACCAGCACCTCCACCACTATTACCACCAGCACCACCACCACCACCAACAACAACATCAACAATAACAACAACAGCAGCAACAGCGACAACACCCACACCCACACACACACACATATATAGGCAGATAGATAGAGACAGACAGATGGATAGATCGATACGTACATAAATATGGAGGTAAAAAGAATTACATGCATTCACTCCAACACGCATGTATGTATATATATGTAACACATGATATATATTTATATATATATAGGAAAAAGTATGACCCCGAAGGCAGAGCTCAAGCCGTTTCGTTATATATATATATATATATATATATCGGCTTGAGCTCAGCCGTCGGGGTCTTACTTGTTCCTATATATATATATATATATATATATATATATATATATATATATATATATAAGTAGAAGGGGTATTTAATTTGTTGGAAATCCGACAAATATAAATATAAATGTGTATAACTGATTTAGAGCACTCAACAGTAGCCTGGAGTAAATATTCAATGATATTAAATAAATGGAAACTATATTTATAAAACCATATTTATTTTATTATATATATTTCAAGTGTACCAAAAGACTTTGGTACGCTTTCTTCAGATAAAATACAAAGTTCGTTTTATAAATAGGAAAATCATACCTTATCAGTTGGATATTCTCTGGATTGTGGAAATGTATTAGGGATTTTTCAAACTTATGGGTGAATATGCAAATGAATATGTAAATAATTGAAAAACAACCGTTTATTTAAACGACTATGGAGAGAGAGAAGAGAGAAGAGAAGAAGGACAAAATAGTGAGAGAGAGAAAGAAGGAAAAAAAGCGAAGATGAATAAAATAACTCATATAACGTTAATTTGAGGGAAATATATTCGAACAATTATCTATGTATATATGTAAATATATATATCTTAATAATATGTGTATTTATATTAAAAGGATATTTTACGATTATTAGTTGTTTAAATTTTGTTTATAATATATTTTTCATTCGTTTATAAGTAGATAAATAAATAAATAAATAAATAAATAGATGGGTATATCATGTTATAGATAGTTGTTCTAATGAGTTATGAGGGATATTGGTTTTATGTAAATAAATATGTATTTAAAATTGAGAATGTTTTAAAATTAAATTAAATTAAATTCAATTAACTGAGTTAAGTAGGAATATTTATATTTATATGATTGAAAAGGGAAGATAAGGAAAAAACTCCGGTTTTATTTATTTATTTGTTAGTGTGAGACTATTTAGTCAAAATAAGTATGGATGTTTAAGATACATTTAGCCAGAATCAGTTAGTGGTTATTAATCTATTGGAAAAATAATATTGAAAAAATATTGAGAAAATATTGAAAAAGTATTGAAAAAATATTGAAAAAATATATTGAAAAAAATATTGAAAATAAATATTGAAAAAATATTGAAAAAATATTGAAAAAATATTGAAAAAATATTGAAAAAATAAAAAAAAATGTTAAGAAATTTTGAGGAAAATTTTGAAAAAATGTTTGAGAAAATAAAAAAAAAAAAGTTTTTTTAAGATATAAGTAATTTTTAGAGAAATAAAAAAATTATTAATATTAAAATTAAAATTAAAATTTAAAAAATATAAAAAAAAAATTAGAATTATATACGTATATATTATATGAACATTTTAAAGAAAATGTTTAAGAAGTGGAAGTACAGCAAATGTTAGAAATATGATTTAGAGATATCAATATATTAAAACCAAGTAGATGAGATTGTTATGGAGATTAATAGGAATATTATAAGTATAAATGGAAAAAAATGAAACGTAATTTCATTTCTCACTCTTAGTACGGCTGTTACTTAAATATAAGTATGTATACGTACAGTAGTATGTATATATATACATACATGCACACATATATATATGTACGTATGGATTTACCGAGCATTTATTATAATGCTCAGTTTGTTTGTAAACAAACATCCCGAATTAAGCCGTACAGTGTTTAGCAACCATCGTTGCCCTTTTGTTCAACACTGACAAAGGAACGATGTATTAGTTTCAAGCTTATTAGCTATCGTCAGCACCGTATACCTTTAATATGCATAAGGAAAGTATATACATACTACTGTACGTCTGTATACATATATGTATGTACGTATACATACTTATATTTAAGTAACAGCCGTACTAAGAGTGAGAAATGAAATTTCGTTTCATTTTATTCCATTTATCGTTTTCGGTGCGCCCGGCCGATTAACTCACTCGATATGCAAATTAGGCTACTCAGCCGTTAATATGCATAAGGAAAGTATATACTTTCAGACGTTCAATCATCTGGTAGGAACGTATACGGTGCTGACGATAGCTAATAAGCTTGAAACTAGTACGCCGTTCCTTTGTCAGTGTTGAACAAAAGGGCAACGATGGTTGCTAAACACTGTACGGTTTAATTCGGGATGTTTGTTTACAAACAAACTGAGCATTATAATAAATGCTCGGTAAATCCATACATACATATATATATGTGTGCATGTATGTATATATATACATACTACTGTACGTCTGTATACATATATGTATGTACGTATACATACTTATATTATAAGTATAATTATAAGTTATATATAGTTCCGAATGTTGAATTCTGGCGATGTCTACAAGAATTAAATAAATTCGTTCTTAGATTAATAGAGTTTTTACAGTTACGTATACAAAAAATTTCCTCAATACACAATTTTCAGAATCTAGATAAAGCTGTGTTCGGTACGCGGGTGCTTTGTGAAACTGTTTCCCAAGCTAATGAATAGTCTATATTCTTGCATTTTAAGTTCCATATCAGGTTTGAAAGAGAAGTTGAAGATATTTTATCAAATCTTCGGAAAGAAAAATTGTGGTTATTCCAGCGAATTTTAAATTCTGTAGAAGTTGCACCGACATAGTTAAATATATTATCACTAGTTTTGACTGTGCATTCATAGACCACGTTTTTATCTAAACACTTATTTTGTAGAGGACAGTTTGATTTAATTCTACAGTTACATTTTGTGGAGTTGTTGTTGCTAGGAACGTACTATTGCTAGAATTATTACTGCTATTTTGGTTATTTTGGTTAGGGTTTAAATTTAAGTTTCTATTATTAATTCTATTTATATGTTGTGCTTTGTTCATAGTAGTAGAGTAGGATAGTTTTATAGTATGTCTGTTAAAGATTGAGTGGTATCTGTGGGCTTTAGGAAAACATTTGTCTAGTGCTTTAAAGAATAGCTTTGCTAAAGGTGTTTTAACGCTTAATGAGAATGGGGGTGAGTACCAAATAATATTTCTAGTTCTAGTTCTTCTGTTAGTTTTAGAGTTTAAGTTAAATTTTTTATTATTATTACAATTAATAGTAGGGTGATTTCCCTTATTATTGTTGTCGATGTATTTAATCTTATTTATATACCCTGCTCTATTTAAAGCTTCATTATAATATTCAGCCTTATCATAAAAAATGTTTTTATTAGCGGAGATGCGTGAAATCCGTTGTTGGACACAATTGACAATAGTGTTCTTGTGTTCTTGATAGATCTAGGATGATTAGAGTTAAAACTTACATAGTTTAGATTCTCATTAATTTTATGGAAATGATAGTAGAGCCTTGTGCTAAGGTTTAATGTTACGTCTAAAAAGTTAACGATTTTATAGTTATTCTCTATTTCTAACTTAAGGTTGTAGTTATTGAAGAGTTGTATTATCAAGTTTTATGAAAGGTGGGTGAAAGTGGCGAGAATGGCCCGAGTGAATGGGCCTTCTCTTTATATCAGCCTGTAGGTTGAGGAAAAGGAGGAGGAGAGGAAAGGAGTACAAGCTCTTCGTACTCCTGGAGATGAGGGTTGCACATTTTTTTCGGGGGTCTGTGTTACCCATATAAACTGTCTCCCTCTATTGGGGAAAATCGACTAACTTTTAAATTCCATCTGTGATAACATTTTACACGTTTTTATTGTATGTAAACTTCCCCCTTTGTATTTGTCCCCTTCTTTTGTGCCCCTGTGGCTAATAAAGAAATATATCTATCTATCTATCTATCTATCTATCTATATACCTACCTACCTACCTACCTACCGAAACCTACCTACCTACCTACCGAAACCTACCTACCTACCTACCTACCTACCTACCCATCTATCTTTGTAGTCTATAACGTTACTGTCCCAATAAAGAAAGGGTTGCTTCAGGTTACATAATCATCAGTGACATCTACCAATGTGTATTGAAACCTTATAGCTTTAGAATTAGAGAGCGTGCGACAGATCCTATCGTCAAACCTTGAAGTAGTTTCTACATAGAATCGAAATCGTGTCTCAGATTTAATAGTTTGGCCATTAAGATATGTATTATTTCACTAGTATACGCGCACAGATATATAGATAGATAAACAGATATATAAATATATAAACACACACACACACACACACACACACACACACACACACACACACACACACACACACACACACACACACACACACACACACACACACACACACACATACATACATACATACATACATACATACATACATACATGGTGGCTGCCAACTCGTTTTCGAGTACGGCCACTACTTTATATCCATGTAGGAGAACCCCTACCGATGCGCTGAACGAGTGTGACTTTTTAGTCCAGCCAGCGACTTGAAAACTCTGGTACAAACACCACACTTGTGACAATTATTGACACATAGTGCTGGGCCCATGGTAGCATGTGACGACAAGTGCAGAGAGATCTCCAGATATAAAGCAATGCCTGTGGCGTGAAGCTTTTATAGTGAGCAAAGGCACTGCACAAAGCCAGTCCCACTCTCTTAACCAAGATGATATTTACCAAAAAGAAGAACAAGTCAACATCATTGGATACCATCAGGGTTGCACGTGTTATATCAGAGTTTTCCTTCTCCTAGAATTCTGCCTTGACAAAGGCTAAGGGGTCATCTCTCCCGGTGATTTTGGATGGCCATTGACTCTTAAGAGCTCCTTTGCCCTTTGACAAGTTTTGTTTTTAGTCCTGCAGGATGTCCAAAGTCACCCCCCTCACCAAGAAACCTTGGTGGGGTTGCCAGTTTAGTCGCCAACGACCCAACCATGAGACAGGTTGTACTGGGATACATGTTACCAGTAGCACCAACTGGTGACCTGACCATAATACATACATACATACATACATACATACATACATACATACATACATACATACATACATACATGGTGGCTGCCAACTCGTTTTCGAGTACGGCCACTACTTTATATCCATGTAGGAGAACCCCTACCGATGCGCTGAACGATATACATACATATATACATACATACATATATATATATATAGTCTGGAACTAACTGTTGAAACGGATTTTTATAATATAACCATTCTCTACGACCCCAAATATCGAGTACTCTGTTGAGTAATGGTGTAACTAGTATTAAACTGGTTCCTCTCTCTCTCTCTCTCTCTCTCTCTCTCTCTCTCTCTCTCTCTCTCCCCACCCCTCTCTCTCTTTATATACATATATATATAATATATATATATATGTATCTATATATGTATAGATAGACAGATAGACAGAAATAGGAAGAGTGTACGTGACATACGACAACCATGGGGTAGATAAAACACTCTCACACACACAACACAACACACAGACACACAGACATACACACACATTAACAATGTAACTAACTGCAAGTGTTAGCTAAATCTTTCTCATAAATACATGTATACAGAATCTTCTCTATTATCACTGCAGCCCCTTTAACAACTGATATTAAAAATATCCTCCTCCTTCTCCTCCTCCTCCTCTCTAACATATCCAGCCATCCCTGCTCTATAAAGCAATATATAGTGAGACGCTCTACCCCACTGTACCCGCTTCATACCTCACTACACACCTCCATTTTGGTTGCTCCATAATGGCGACCGACGTATCTGTTGATTTCTTCCGCCATTTTATACAAAAGACGTTATCATCCCCATCCTGCCATCAAACCTTACACTATCCTAAACATTCTTCTCCTCCCTATCATTACCCTAAACCTCGTTCTCCTCCTCCTCACGACCACCACATCTTACACTAACATAAACCTCCCGCATACTTTCTTTTCATCTTTCATTTTAGTTTTTCCCATTAACCCCTTTAAATCACATCGATATATATGTATGTAAGTATATACGAATATTAAAATGGATATATAATAAGATGCAACGTGTCTTTAGACCATGCACAGTAAGGGCAGAATTGTCAATGGAATACACAGCTACATGTACTGTATAGATAGTTCTGTGCATCTGTCTGCCCCTCTCTCTCATATATATATGTGCGTGTGTGTGTGTACATATATATGCATATATATAAATATATATATATATATATATGCATATATATGTACACACACACACATTGAAATGATCATAGTATAATAAACCTTTTAAGGAATCACACCAGTCCAGCCGCCTGTTATTTTATAATAATTAACTCCGTACTCGCACCACCAACCACACAAACGAAGACGGGTGAGTTGCATTACGTTGAGTGCTCTCCATAATATTACATCGAGGTTGACCATACGGAATGACCAGTTCTATCCAGTGGTGAACCAGCAAACCTAAATATATATATTTTTATATATATATATATAGGAAAATGTTTAACCCCGACGACAGAGCTCAAGCCGTTTCGACTGCTATTTCTGGACTCTTCCTTCGTTATATACATATATATGCGTGCGTGGATGTGTAAACTACCAAACACAGCAGTAATTTATTGAAGTGTAGACATGGGACAGACAACGCCCTGATGGCCAGGGAACTGGTACCTGTGGTCAGAATTATGATGACGTAGACAACTAGCGGCCAATCACAGCTCACGCGAAGAGGATGACGTTTTTGACGGTACTGGCCCAGAGGCTCAGATACCCCAGTGAGAGAATATGCTCCGAAATCATTAGACGTGTCCGTCGAACCTGCGGATCCAGAATCAGACAGATCCACACAATGATCCCGTCTCGAGCTGTCCACCGGCGAAACAATTGTAACACACAATAAATTGAGTTCAGATGCATCACTGATTTTCGTTTTCTATTATATATATCTATATCTATATATATATATATATATATCTATAACAATATATACATATATATATATTACTCTATATACTCTGTTACGTGTTCCAGCAGTCAGGCTGAGGCCATGTTGGGGCAGTGCCATATATAAATTTAGTCCCACAACAAATTAGCAAATCATATTCGGAGACATATATTTCTCTAGAGAGATTTTCGACTCGTGTATGGCTGCAATGAGAACGGGAGTATATATGAGATGGCTGTACTCTGCGCGGCAGGTTTCAGTAGTTGATGACAAT
Source organism: Eledone cirrhosa (assembly GCA_964016885.1). NCBI lineage: Eukaryota > Metazoa > Mollusca > Cephalopoda > Octopoda > Eledonidae > Eledone > Eledone cirrhosa. The sequence goes on from OZ024740.1 coordinate 322,736,424, forward strand.
GGACACACACACACACACATATATATATGGTGGGGTGGTGGTGTAAGTGAGTGTGTGTGTGCATGCAAAAGGTAAACGGAAACAACAAAGCAAACAACACAATACTATGAAAAAATATAATATATAGTAGGAAAATAGTCATTACGTTTCGGGCACTAGTCCTTCATCAGAATGAGAAATAAAAGATGAAATAGAAAGATAGTGAGTGATAAGAAGAAGAAACGTAAAACACATGTTCTGTGAAAAAACACGCGTGCACTCTGTCAGTCATTTTGGGGTAAAATATATATGTTACTCGTTTGCTATGGAAACAGTAAAAGACTAACCGAGAGCAGAGAATCGTTATAACACACGCACGCACACACACACACGCACACACACACACACACACACACACACACACACACACACACACACACACACACACACACACACACACACACACACACACACACACACAAAGTCTGCGGTGCTGAGACCGAGGAGACCACAAATCATGGGAGTCCTCGATGCATGGGGATATGCAGAGTGGGTATAGAAATATATAAAATCGTCAAGCGGAAACTATTTAGCACTGCGGTCGGGATTTTACTTCTCTCTCTCGTTCTCTTTCCCTCTCGCTCCCTCCTCTCTCTCTCTCTCTCTCTCTCTATATATATATATATAATAATAATAGAAGAACGACTTGTTAAGCCTTCATTACATTTATTGATTGATGACGGGCGTTTCGCTATTGATCAGCTCAAGATTGGATCTGTATCGATCTAGCCCGACTCTGGAATCAAAACCTCGTCACACTTATACTCTACACCTCACCACTGACGTGAAGCTAAACCTCGAGTGCTTACCTGGGTAAACCTACAGTAACTTCACGTTACACCTCTGGATATATATATATATATATATATATATATATATATATATATATATATATATATATATATATATATATATATACACATATATATCACTAACTTATTTCAGATGTTACTTGTTCGATCCACTTAAACTAACCAAAGAATGGAACTCACCACTACCACTTAACCAACATCCATAATGACTATGCTATTGTTCTGTAAGACAATAGTATGGAAATAGGAGCTTTAATCATAACATTCTATGGTTTTAAGTTCAATGTTATTTCTCAAATAAGCCTACCATATGACTATTATATATCTTATGCTAGTCCGACAGAAAATATCTGTGCCAAGCATATATATTTTCAGTTAATCTTAAGCTAAGGATTAATATTAATATATTAGCATATTTATGCTCGATATCTACTTTTAAACAGCACATTTACTGTTATACGCATTCAAAATAAAGAAACACACATATACACATATATACATATATACATACATGCATATATATAGCATACATATAACATACATATAACAGCTTTGCCGGATCCTCATTACATAGAGCTAAAAAACACCTAGTAAATAAGTATATATACTCTCACTAATATTATTAATACATACATACATATATACTTACAAACAGCAGGGCTGAACACAACATCAACAACAACAACATTAAGGAAGTACCAGAGAAAAACAACGAGAAAGGTAAACAAAATTTATTCAGTTGTAGTTACAGAAGAAACCGAAATTATAAATCGCATTTCTCTTGGAGTTGCGAACTTAATGATTTATTTAATTGTTATAAAATGGCAAAAAATAATTCCTCCATTGGCTATATGAACAGAATGAAGCTTCACTGGGACGAAATACACCCAGAGCTAAATCACTTCACAGCGCAACAATTACGCCAACAAGCGACGTTTGTTGAACGTAAAAATAAGATAAATATTATTAATTGTAAGTCCCCCACAATAAACATGGGATCAACAACACGTGCTACAGGTTGCCATGCAACTACACTTCCTAGCAGCCAGGTCGAACAGTGCCTTGAAACAACTATGCCTGTAAGAAACTTGACACCACGTGTACCCTCTAAGTCTACCTCGAATGCTGGGGAAAACACTATCGATAATAATAATAATCGAAGAAATAATAATAATAATCGAAGAAATTTAACACCACGTGTATAAACAATTGAAACATTTCTCTTGCTGAACGTATTAAAACAACAATATTTAATAAAAAACCAACTAATGAAATATTACGTGTTATTGACGAAATAGGGGATGAATATTTACGACGGATAAAAACCCCAACATTTTGGCAAATCAACGCCTGTTTATATGCCTTAGCAATGCCAGTGAAGCATTATCTTGGTGATAGCAGAGATATTAACAAGGACAAAACACCACCAAAAATACCATTATATATAACTAAAATAGAAAAAAAGATTGCTGACCTACGAAAAACAATAGGATATGTGACAATGCTCCTTACATGCAAACAAACACAAAAAACCTCACTCCTCACCAACAAAGAGTGAAAAATAAAATAGAGATGTTTGGTAACTGTAGAACCAGAACTCTTCAATATAAGCTGATCACCCTCAAATAAGAATTGAGAGCTGTTAGCGAATAACGCCGATACCTGAAGAAGGTAGATGAAAGAAAAGGGCTTAATAAAAGATTCAGACGAAACCAAACATCAGTGTCACTGAACAAGCAGCTGGAAAGAAAGGTGTTTGGAGATGTGCTGAACAACTCCTAATCAACAAAACTGCGATGTCGGAGGTGCGACAACTTAGGAGGAATATGGCTACAGTCTGGCTGGACTACAGGAAAGCTTTCAATTCTGTTCCCTACTCTTGGATGATAGAGGCCCTCCAGCTTGCTAAAGTCTCAGACATTATTATCAGAGCCATAGAGAAGCTGTCTTCTTCTTGGGCTACTATCCTAAAGTTAAAGACAGAGAAGGAGGACTCTATTTTCACTGATAAAATAAAATATCGCAGTGGTATGTTTCAGGGAGACAGTCTCTCTGTGATATTATTCATCCTGTCATTAAACCCCTTGTCCTTTCTGCTCAAGAAATGTGAAGGATACATCATTGGCTCACAGGAGGACAGAAAACGAACCTAACCCATAATTTCTTTGTGGATGATCTGAAACTCTATGCCATGAAAATGGATGGGATGAAGAAAAATCTTGACTTGGTTACAACGTTCTCAAAGGATATAGGAATGGAGTTTGGCCAAGATAAATGCTCATGTATGACAGTAAAGCGGAGAAAAACAACAACCCAATCTAGCAACATTGTCATCAATGGCCTAACTGTTTCACCGATATCTGATGCGGACTGCTACAGATACCTGGGGATAGATGAGAACATATCCTATAATGGTATCTGTAATAAGGAACGCGTAACCAGGGAATACTGCACCCGATTAAGAAAGATTTAGTCATCGGAACTCTCTGCGCAAAACAAAACAGTGGCTCACAATGTGTTTGCTGTGCCTGTCCTAACACTAACGTTTAGAATACTCAATTGGACGATAGACGAAATCCGAGCAGTTGATGTTAGAACTCGAAAAATACTAAACAACACAGGAAACTTCCACATCAACAGTGACATAGACCGCCTTTACTTGAAACGTAAGCAGGGAGGCAGAGGCCTAACATCAGTCCAGACAGCATTTGAATGTCGCATCATATCCCTCCGACAACATCTACGAACCTCGAAGCGTAGGAGCCCGTCTCTCGAGCAAATCTATCTGCATGAAACAGATAAGATCATGAGAGTTGGGAAGGAACTCCTCGAGAGATATTCCCTGTATGATAATCAAAAACTCACACCCAGGGAAGTCGCTCAGCAGTATCGCAGTGACTCCATGGATGAAAAACTGCATGCCTATTAGCAAAAAATCATGCATGGATATGTTGCCAGGAAGCTCCAGAGTGAGAGTAATATAGATAAGGAAAGTAGTCTATCTTGGACCAACAACCGCTATATTGGCTCCCACTTTGAAGGAGACGCTTTTGCTATCCAAGAACAGGAAATTAACACGAAATACCCGATTCACAAAAGAGATAGGGTTGCAGGCAAAACACCTAGATGTGATAACAAGTGCAGACTCTGCAGAATTAACATCGAAGATGTCACCCATGTCATCAGCAGCTGTCCAAAGATGTCATCGCGGTACTATCTACCTATGAGGCATGATGTAGTGGCCAAAACACTGTACAATGTAATCCATAGAAAAGATAGCCCCGATAATAAACACATTAAAAGCTACAGCAATGTGGAAGACATCCATGTACATAATATGAAAGAGTACTGGTGGAATGTTCCAGTAAAAACCCCAATAAAATGCAGGCATAACAGACCAGATATTATGATATGGGACAGGGAGAAGAAAGCATGCACAATAGTGTAAATTAGTTGCCCAGCAGATGCCAATATAATATCAAAATTTAGCGAAAAGTAGAATATTTATGCAGAACTGATGAGAAATCTGCAGATACTCCACCCTGATTACACCTTCAGATTTATGCCTGTGATTATTGAGGCACTGGGGTATGTTAGTAATTGCCTCAATACAAATCTTGAGAAGCTAGGCTTCACAGGAAAAGAAAGAACACAATAGTTAGGAAATTACATGTACAATCCATTAATGGAACAGTAAAAATATGTAAAACATTCCAAAAATTTTGCATCTAATAACTGCATATACACATGTACAGATACAAAGCATATACACATGCACACATACCACTCAAAACATACACATCCACACATACAATAACATCCATATCTACACATGCATACAGTGATGTTGTGTAAATTCCAATGAAAGAGTCTTGCGTCTATGTTAGAAACCGACTATCTCTCTATTGGTAAAACTTTGTGAAATTATAAAACCAGAAGAACATAAATACATACATACTTACATACATACATAAATACATACATACATACTTACATACATACATAAATACATGCATACATACATATATACATACATAAATACATACATATAGGAAATTACAAGTACAATCCATTAATGGAACAGTAAAAATATGTAAAACATTCCAAAAATATTGCATCTAATAACTGCATATACATGTACAGATACAAAGCATATACACATGTACACATACAACTCAAAACATACTCATCCACACATTCAATAACATTCATATCTACACATGCATACATACATATCTACCTAGTTGATGTTGTGTAAATTCCAATGAGAGAGTCTTGTGTCTATGTTAGAAACCGACTCTCTCTCTATTGGGAAAAAATTTGTGAAATTATAAAACCAGAAGAACATACACATAGGCATACAGACATTCATAGTTACGTCCAGATAAAGTGATCCAGCTGAAACTTCGAAGTCACTACCACTTTTCTACTCATAAAATAGAATTTACATTCTATCTGCAGGTATTGAGTGCTCATTCAGTTAATGTTTGAATTTTTTATGTGGTATGGTATTTATACACCTATTCTAGTATATATAATGGTACTGTTAATTAATCTTAACTGACCAAGCTCGCATTATATGCAAATGAGCATCTCCAGTAGATGTTTTATACGCAAAATGTTCTCAGTATCGAGTGAGCAAACCTTACAAATGATGGATAAAAACCTGAAACTGGCGTTCTCACATGGTTATATATATATATATATATATATATATATATATATATATATATATATATATATATTTGTATCTACTAACATGACCCCTACTCCACTCAGCCCATCGTCATTTCCCACCCAGAAAAATTTGTAGCTACGCTTTTTGCCAATAAGGAATCTAGTTCCCCTACATCTAGTCCCTTGTACACAGCATATATCAACTTTCTTTTGTTTAAGCATCTCTACAATCTCACCTGATCGTCCTTACACACACACACACACACACACACACACACACACACACACACACACACACACACACACACACACACATATATAGATATATAGGGAAAAGAGTTAGGGCCCCGATGGCTGAGCCCCGGCCGTTTCGACAGCTAGATCCCAACGCTCGGATCTAGCTGTCGAAACGGCCGGGGCTCAGCCGTCGGGGTCCTAACTCTTTTCCCTATTACCCACTCTACTACCCTAAGTATCGAGTACTCTAGTGCGTTATGGTCCACCTGGTATCTTACCACACCTTCTTTGTTTTATATATATATGTACATATATATATATACACACACACATATATATATTTACATACATACATATATATGTATTAATTTAAGTGAAATGGCAGTATTGGGAGAGGGTCGGACGCCATGCTTTGACGTATAGAGTTACGGCCCGTGCCATTCTGAGTTCAAATCCCGCCGAGGTTAACTTTGCCTTTCATCCTTACGGGGTCGATAAAATAAAGTACCAGTACCGCACTGGGTAATTGCTGGCCTTGTGCCTAACGTAGAAACAATTAATTTAAGTGAAAAATATTCATCTCCTATATATACATATCTATGTATATATATAATTATATATACACATCACTAAATCTAAAATAACTGAGTTAAGAATCCTACAGTTAAATGAACAGTAGAATGAAAACGAAAATACAAGCGATACTGTGGTGAAGGATAATGAATTAAAAATAAAACAGTTCGTAAAGACATTATATTTGAAGGTGATTTACTGAGTGGAAAATCTCGGAAAAAAACGCAGGGAAATTGGATAAAAGAGCGTAAGCAAAATGGCGGAGAGATTGAGACTTAGTGTTTTAAAATACTGTTTTAGCAAACTAAAGTAAATTGATATATAAAACAACAACAGCAGAAATCATAACGACAGCACCAAAAACATTACCAACACCAACAACGACGACAACATAAACAAAAACATCAAATAAACAAATTACACTATAATTACTAAAAGGAGTCTTAAAATATATTTGAAAAGGAAAAAAAAAAAAGGAAACTATAGTTGAAACAGGAAAGAGTTTTAACGTGTTGAAAAAAATGTAATTCTTTGAAAAGAAGTGTTAAAAACGAAGAAAGATTATATATATATGTGCAAAAATACATTATGTGTATATATTCCACTATTTATATTATACACACACGCACACACACATAGACGTACATACACATATATACATATATAAATAATTTTGAGTGTATTTTAATCAGAGAGGGAAATGTGAAGAAGGAAACTATAGTAGCGAGAAGATATAATACTACACACACACACACACACACACAAACGAACGTACACACGAACACACACACACGAACACACACACACACACACACACACACACACACACACACACACACACACACACACACACATATATATATATATATATATATATATATATATAACCAAATCCTTATTAAAAATGTATGAAAAACTGTCTACACAGGTGCATTAGAAAAGACGGAGAGAGAGAGGGAGACAGAGAGAGAGAGAAAGAGATAGATAGATAGAGATGATGTCTAAGGGGTAAAAAACAATTATTCAACGTGAAAGTACATATACGCTTTTATATCCTAAGATATAGTTAAACCTAAATATAATACTCACACATACTGACATATTAATTACGGTGGATTGGCAGTATCGGTAGAGGGTCGGACGCCATGCTTTGAAGCATAGAGTTACCTCCCTGTATGATCTGAGTTCAAATCCCGCCGAGGTTAACTTTGCCTTTCATCCTTGCGGGGTCGATAAAATAAAGTACCAGTAATGCACTGGGTAATTGCTGTCCTTGTGCCAAAAGTAGAAACAATTAATTACTAAAGACTAGGACGGTCAATTGGCAGTATCGGTAGAGAGTCGGACATGCTTTCCCACATAGAGTTACGTCCCCTTACGATCTGAGTTCAAATCCTGCCGAGGTTAACTTTGCCTTTCATCCTTACGGGGTCGATAAAATAAAGTACCAGTAATGCACTGGTAATTGCTGGCCTTGTGCTAAATGTAGAAACAATTAATTACTAAAGACAAAACATGATAAAAAAATCAATGTCGTGATTAAACTATTTTCAACTGTTTCATGATATAGGAAATGAACAGAGTTGTTAAGTCTAAAGTCTTTTTCAAGCTCGGAAGCTCATCGGGCTGGTGTTTATCCTGTTTTACGTGGCGTGAAGCGACTGAGAGTACAATACTTCTCCTCCCTGGGCAGGGAGTCAGTCGATCTCAGGGCTAAACCTGCAGCTATTGCTGTTACTAATTTTCAGCTGAGTATACTGGAGCAACAGCACACAACCCAGTCTAGGAATCGAACGCACGACATTATGATCGTGAGTCCAACACCACGTTTACCAAAGGAATATAGTGGACACCTGTTAAGGTGTCCACTATATTCCTTTGTATTTCTTCCGGCTCACTGCATTCTGAGTTCAATCCCGCTCAGATCAATTTTTTTCCTTTATTATTTTGGTGTCGATACATAAAGTACCAGTCAAGGAGAAGATTGGTTGGCGGATTTTGTTTAAAAAAAAAATCCGGCAGGATGCCTTGCGGTATATGATCCTCCGTCACGTTGCGTTCTGAGTTTAAATTCTGCCGCTTTCTGACGAGTTGCGACAGGTTCATGCTATTAACAATGGAAAGAAAAACGGAAACAATGTTTCCTTCGTCCGATTTGACAATCAGCTTCTTTCTTCTGCAACAAATTGCGATTGACAAATAAGATCAACGATGACAAACGTTGTTTCCTTGGTCTGATCTGACGATCAACTGCGTCATTCTGTCAAGAGTTGTTACCAACAGATAGTATCAGCAATGGAAAACCAATAGAATATAATTTCCTTTGTTCTTTCCTTTCCTATGTTTTATTGGGGACGGACATAACTACTCATGTTTTTGAAATAGCTAAAATTTAAGTTAGATTAATGTTTTTCAAAGTAGGTTCCGAGAAACCTCAGAGCTCACTAGATATGCTGTGTTTTAATGAAATTTGACAAATATTTATTATATTATTTTATTCTTTTACTTGTTTCAATTTGTGGTCATGCTGGAACAACACGATAAACAGATTATAGCGAACCTAGTAATAATTTTCCCAAAAATCTAGTACTTATTTTATCGATCTGCTTTTGTCGAACGGCTAGGTTATAGGATATAAACAAACTGAAAACGTAATAACTGACAGGGACGCGCACACATATACATATGCGCATGCAACGCACACATACATATATATAGTAGTTCTCTTTACGTACATGGTTGTGTTTGTATGTGTGTGATTAAAAGTGTATATGTGTGTGTGTGCGCACATCTGTGTAACTGTTTGTGTATGACTGCGTGTATATATGTTCACAAGTAATTATACACACACACACACTTTCTCTCTCTCTCTCTCTCTCTCTCTCTCTCTCTCTCTCTCTCTCTCTCTCTCTCTCTCTCTCTCTCTCTCTCTCTCTCTCTCTCTCTCTCTCTATATATATATATATATATATATATATATACACACATATATATATATATATATATATATATATACAAAATATAAAACAATCACATTTTTGCTTAATGCATTTAATTGCTGACGATCGTAATGTATCTTAATGAATGTTCTAAGGAGTAGGAATGTAATTACTTGTTTAAAAATTGTGTATGCTCCGTTAATTCCATACAGTTGTCTGGAAGAAACGATCGTCAGCAATTAAATACATTAAGCAAACATTTGATTGTTTTATATTTTATATTTCTTCTCTGTAATACACCTGAAAATTTACATTGAACTATTTTTCTTACGGGTAATCGGGTAGTACAACATACTACCCTTTTGTATTTATAATTGTATATAGTTTATATATATAAATATAAATACTATTATTATAATATATATACAATAAGTATAAATACTATTATTATAATATATATATAAAGATATATATGCAAATATCATTGACGGATGTGGCACAAATGTCGTTCTGTCGCGTGACATCGTAGTTGTGACCACTACCTAAACCACCAGCACCACCACCACCACCACCAGCACCACCAACACCATCACCACCACCATTTTTATTATCATATCAGGGTTGCTCCCCATCTCCAAAACCCCAGAAAAGGAACAATAACAACAACAACAACAATAACAACAACATAATCAAATTACGTATATTATTTGATTTTAAAAAGAAATTAAACACGCACACGTACCGAAATTTATCGGAAGTGATGACAAATTGCACAATCACTAAAATAATTTATTTCCATTTATATGTAAATGATTAAACAGTCGTCATCGTTTCCAGAAATTTCTCTTTTGATGAGGTGTGAAATAAAAATTATATTATATTTTTCTGTTTAATAGTCTTCTTCCATAAACAAATTATAGAAGTGGAGAATTGTTTCTTTATTTAATTTCTATTTTACCACGAAATAGAATATGAAAAGTGTGATTAATTTACTTGTTTTAGCGAAATATGAAGTCTTTAATAAATGAAGACATGTAGATAGATAACAGAACGTGCTGTTGTTTATGAGAGCCGCAGCTGATGGAGATGTTGATGTGGTGAGATTGGACAACCAGAGAAAATAATTGTTTCTATGTTTGGCACAAGGCCAGCAATTACCCAGTACATTACTGGTACTTTATTTTATCGACCCCGTAAGGATGAAAGGCAAAGTTAACCTCGGCGGGATTTGAACTCAGAAAGTAAAGGGACGTAACTATGCTGGTAAGCATGTCCGACCCTCTACCGATACTGCCAATAATGGTTCCTGATATAGGTACAAGGCCAGCAATATTTGGGGAGGGGAAAGTCGATTAAATCGGCCCCAGTGCGTGACTGGTACTTTATTTTATCAACCCCATAAGGATGAAAGCATAGCTAACCTCGGCGGGATTTGAACTCAGAATGTAAAGGGCCGTAACTCTATGACATGAAACAGGATGTCCGACTCTCTACCGATTACTGCCAATTCACAGCCCTATACAACCAGTTGAAATGATATGGTGTAGTAACAGCTGTACTAGTGATGAATATAGATCCTCCGTCGCAAAGGCGGATTGGTTAGATAGGCATTTGTAACCAGCATGATACAGAGTGGGCTAAGGCAGAACGTTTGAATTAAAGGTAGAATCAATTTGACGGGCTTCCAAACAGTTTCCGTCTACCTAATTTCCTTTGCAAAGCTTTCGTCGACTCGATGCTATGGTAATGACACTTGTAGTGAGATCAAACCCGGCACCTCATGATTGTGAAGCGACATTTTTAACCACTCATCTATGCATACGTCCAAAGTCGAATCAGTACAGATGCACTATATTAATCATTATCAGGTATCGTCTGCTCTAACGCTACCCACTGGTCCATTTTGAATTCAGCAAATTCAGATCATTTCAAAAACGTAGTTAGTCATAGTGGATCTCAATAAAACATTATGATCATCTATAGCGTATGAATTGTGAAACTTTGTTCTTTCTAAGTACAACCACATCATCCAGGCAGATAGATACATATTCTGATGCTTCAATAATAATGAATTTAAGGCTGGAAATGTGAAAATGTAAAATGTGAAAATAAATGTCTTCAACGTTTCGGATGTTAGTCCTTCATCAGCAACGAAACGAGAGTATGAGAGGAGTTAAAAAACAGTGTGTGTGTATAACATAACTGAAAATGTTTTCGTTCAATCAAAGTATTGTTTTTTTTTATATTTTATCTTTATTTATTACAATTTTAAAAATATTTTAGAATATAAAACTATTTTGAAATGATAATTAGATTTAGAATTATTTCAAAATAGTTGTATATTCTAAAATATTTCAAAAATAGCAATAGAAGCTTTCGCCATATTTTGACTACAGACAATAGTGAAATAACAGGTTATATGAACCTCCATAACAGAAACAAATGGACATTAACACGCGTGTTAATGTCCATATTTTCCGTTATAGGGGTTCATATAACCTATTGTCAAAATACGGTGAAAGCTTCTATAGCTATTTTCAAAATCTTCAATCACCACCGTATTCTAAAACCACACGTGCTTATTCTGAAATGTAGTGTAACTTAAACATAACAATTTTGCTTTGAATTGTTATATTAAAGTTGGTTTTAGAACACGGTGATTGAAGATTTTGATATATATTATAGATATACATTTACCAAGTAAATAATTAACCCTGAGATTAGTCAAAAGAAATGTTTGTTATTGAGAAAGTCCCATGGTGAAGAGTGCTGAGTAAGCGTTATATTTCTAGGGAATCGAATATGCGACGCGAATTCGATCCCACATCATACAAAATCCTATTCCATATTGATGGAATGAGATTTTGTATGATGATTGTTAATCATATAAGAAACGAAGAGTTATAGATATGTTAATGTTGACAACAACAGCAACAAAAATACCAAATCAAAACAATAATAACAAACACAAGAAAAAAACATCACCATTACCACCACCACCACCACCACCACCATTATCACCACAATAATAACAATAATAATCAGCATCAATACCACCATAACAGAAATAATTACAACACAACCATAACAGCTACCACCAACTCCATCACCACCACCACCATCACCACCAGCACCAACACCAGCACCAACACCAGCACCAACACCACCACCACCAACAACAACAATAAAAACAGCAATGAAAACAATAACAACTATCACCATCACCACCAACATAACAATATTGACAACAAAACCATCTTTACAACGACAACCACAACAGCTACCACCACCACCACCAACAACAACAACAATTACAAATATCATCAATACCACCAACATAACAACAACATACACAACAAGAAACCATCGACAACAAGAAACCATCAACAAGAACAAACATTTTCGCAATAAACTGCTCCACCCCATCAAGTTTGTTTGTTAAGGTAGACTTAACAAAGAAAGAAAATGGCGGAAACATTAACATCTAATCATTAACCATAGCGAGAAACGGCGAATTAAAGAGTGGCGCTACGGTAGGTCAGAGGTGAAGGGGAGACAACACATTTAATAGAGAACATTAAAAATATGATTGTTTAATAATATTTTTAATGTTCTCTATTAAATGATGATGATGATGCTGATGGTGATGATGATGATTGCGATGGTGTTGATGTTGGTTAGGTGGTGCTGGTGATGGTGATAGTGTTAATGTTGGTTAGGTGGTGATGGTGATGGTGATGGTGTTGGTTAGGTGGTGATGGTGATGGCGATGGTGTTGATGTTGGTTAGGTGGTGATGGTGATGGTGTTGGTTAGGTGGTGATGGTGATGGTGATGGTGTTAATGTTGGTTAGGTGTTGATGTTGGTTAGGTGGTGATGATGATGGTGATGGTGATGGTGTTGGTTAGGTGGTGATGGTTATGGTGTTGGTTAGGTGGTGATGGTGATGGTGTTGGTTAGGTGGTGATGGTGATGGTGTTAATGTTGGTTAGGTGGTGATGGTGATGGTGTTGATGTTGGTTAGGTGGTGTTGGTGATGGTGATGGTGTTAATGTTGGTTAGGTGGTGATGGTGATGGTGATGGTGTAGATGTTGGTTAGGTGGTGCTGGTGATGGTGATGGTGTTAATGTTGGTTAGGTGGTGATGGTGATGGTGATAGTGTTGATGTTGGTTAGGTGGTGATGGTGATGGTGATGGTGATGGTTAGGTGGTGATGGTGATGGTGATGGTGTTGATGTTAGTTAGGTGGTGATGGTGTTAATGTTGGTTAGGTGGTGATGGTGATGGTGATGGTGATGGTGTTGATGTTGGTTAGGTGGTGTTGGTGATGGTGATGGTGTTAATGTTGGTTAGCTGGTGATGGTGATGGTTAGGTGGTGATGGTGATGGTGATGGTGTTAATGTTGGTTAGGTGGTGATGGTGATGGTGTTGGTTAGGTGGTGATGGTGATGGTGATGGTGTTGATGTTGGTTAGGTGGTGATGGTGATGGTTAGGTGGTGATGGTGATGGTGATGGTGATGGTGTTAATGTTGGTTAGGTGGTGATGGTGATGGTTAGGTGGTGATGGTGATGGTGATGGTGTTGATGTTAGTTAGGTGGTGATGGTGTTAATGTTGGTTAGGTGGTGATGGTGATGGTGATGGTGATGGTGTTGATGTTGGTTAGGTGGTGTTGGTGATGGTGATGGTGTTAATGTTGGTTAGCTGGTGATGGTGATGGTTAGGTGGTGATGGTGATGGTGATGGTGTTAATGTTGGTTAGGTGGTGATGGTGATGGTGTTGGTTAGGTGGTGATGGTGATGGTGATGGTGTTGATGTTGGTTAGGTGGTGATGGTGATGGTTAGGTGGTGATGGTGATGGTGATGGTGATGGTGTTAATGTTGGTTAGGTGGTGATGGTGATGGTTAGGTGGTGATGGTGATGGTGATGGTGTTAATGTTGGTTAGGTGGTGTTGGTGATGGTTAGGTGGTGATGGTGATGGTGATGGTGTTAATGTTGGTTAGGTGGTGATGGTGATGGTGTTGGTTAGGTGGTGATGGTGATGGTGATGGTGTTGGTGTTGGTTAGGTGGTGATGGTGATGGTGATGGTGTTGATGTTGGTTAGGTGGTGTTGGTGATGGTGATGGTGTTGATGTTGGTTAGGTGGTGATGGTGATAGTGTTGATGTTGGTTAGGTGGTGATGGTGATGGTGATGGTGTTGATGTTGGTTAGGTGGTGATGGTGATGGTGTTAATGTTGGTTAGGTGGTGATGGTGATGGTGTTGATGTTGGTTAGGTGGTGATGGTGATGGTGTTGATGTTGGTTAGGTGGTGATGGTGATGGTGATGGTGATGGTGTAGATGTTGGTTAGGTGGTGATGGTGATGGTGATGGTGTTGATGTTGGTTAGGTGGTGATGGTGATGGTGATGGTGTTAATGTTGGTTAGGTGGTGATGGTGATGGTGTTGATGTTGGTTAGGTGGTGATGGTGATGGTGATGGTGTAGATGTTGGTTAGGTGGTGATGGTGATGGTGATGGTGTAGATGTTGGTTAGGTGGTGATGGTGATGGTGATGGTGTTAATGTTGGTTAGGTGGTGATGGTGATGGTGTTAATGTTGGCTAGGTGGTGATGGTGATGGTGATGGTGTTAATGTTGGTTAGGTGGTGATGGTGATGGTGATGGTGTTGATGTTGGTTAGGTGGTGATGGTGATGGTGTTAATGTTGGTTAGGTGGTGATGGTGATGGTGATGGGGATGGTGTTGATGTTGGTTAGGTGGTGTTGGTGATGGTGATGGTGTTAATGTTGGTTAGGTGGTGATGGTGATGGTGATGGTGATGGTGATGGTGTTGGTTAGGTGGTGATGGTGATGGTGATGGTGTAGATGTTGGTTAGGTGGTGCTGGTGATGGTGATGGTGTTAATGTTGGTTAGGTGGTGATGGTGATGGTGATGGTGTTGATGTTGGTTAGGTGGTGATGGTGATGGTGATGGTGTTAATGTTGGTTAGGTGGTGATGGTGATGGTGATGGTGATGGTGTTGGTTAGGTGGTGATGGTGATGGTGATGGTGATAGTGATGGTGTTGATGTTGGTTAGGTGGTGATGGTGATGGTGATGGTGATGGTGTTGGTTAGGTGGTGATGGTGATAGTGATGGTGTTGATGTTGGTTAGGTGGTGATGGTGATGGTGATGGTGTTGGTTAGGTGGTGATGGTGATGGTGATAGTGATGGTGTTGATGTTGGTTAGGTGGTGATGGTGATGGTGATGGTGATGGTGATGGTGTTGGTTAGGTGGTGATGGTGATGGTGATAGTGATGGTGTTGATGTTGGTTAGGTGGTGATGGTGATGGTGATGGTGTTGATGTTGGTTAGGTGGTGATGGTGATGGTGATGGTGTTGGTTAGGTGGTGATGGTGATGGTGATGGTGATGGTGTTGGTTAGGTGGTGATGGTGATGGTGATGGTGTTGATGTTGGTTAGGTGGTGATGGTGATGGTGATGGTGTTGATGTTGGTTAGGTAGTGATGGTGATGGTGATGGTGATGGTGATGGTGTTGATGTTGGTTAGGTGGTGATGGTGATGGTGATGGTGTTGGTGTTGGTTAGGTGGTGATGGTGATGGTGATGGTGTTGATGTTGGTTAGGTGGTGATGGTGATGGTGATGGTGATGGTGTTGGTTAGGTGGTGATGGTGATGATGATGGTGTTGATGTTGGTTAGGTGGTGATGGTGATGGTGATGGTGTTGATGTTGGTTAGGTAGTGATGGTGATGGTGATGGTGATGGTGTTGATGTTGGTTAGGTGGTGATGGTGATGGTGATGGTGATGGTGTTGATGTTGGTTAGGTGGTGATGGTGATGGTGATGGTGTTGATGTTGGTTAGGTGGTGATGGTGATGGTGATGTTGTTGGTGTTGGTTAGGTGGTGATGGTGATGGTGATGGTGATGGTGTTGATGTTGGTTAGGTGGTGATGGTGATGGTGATGGTGTTAATGTTGGTTAGGTGGTGATGGTGATGGTGATGGTGTTAATGTTGGTTAGGTGGTGATGGTGATGGTGATGGTGTTAATGTTGGTTAGGTGGTGATGGTGATGGTGATGGTGATGGTGTTAATGTTGGTTAGGTGGTGATGGTGATGGTGTTGGTGTTGATGTTGGTGGAGACAGCGAGCTTTGGGTGGTGGTGGTAGGGGCTAATCTGATTGTGGTGGTAGTAGTGACAATGGTGATGATGATGATGATGGAGGTGACAGTGGGGATGAGAGATTGATGATGATGGTTTTGTTGTTATTGTTATTATTGTTATTGGTGGTTGTGGTGGTGTTGATGACGATGGTAAAAATGATGTGTTGATGAGAGGTTAATGATAAAAAATGGTGATGATTGCATGGCGATGATGATGAAGATGATGATGATGATGATGATGATGATGGTGATGATGATGATGATGATGATAATAATGATGATGATGATGGTGATGATGATGATGATGTTAATGGTCATGGTGGTGATGATAGCATGCCGATGATGATAATGATGATAATGATGGTGATGATGATGATAATGATGGTGATGATGGTGATGATGATGATGGTGTTGATGGTGATGATGGTCATGATGATGTTGATGGTGATGATGATGATGTTGATGACAATGATGATTGCATGGCGATGATGATGATGAGGATGATATTGTTAACAGTTTCTTCTTTAATTACAATAAAAGATAAAGCAAAAAAAAAACCTTCAACAAAACCAACAAAACCACTCAACTATAAATAGAAAATAATAAACGGAAAAAGAAGCCAACAACAAAAACAAACAATACAAACTATAAATAGAATTTCTAATTCGATCTACAAGTCGTTTCCACGTCATGAAACATAAAGCTAGATAATCATAGTGTTAGGGTTTAGGAAAATTTCGGGTTCAAATTATCGCTGTGTATAGCATGGAAGCACCCACCACCAACCCAGCACATTGGTCACAACCCTCCCCAACACACCAACTCCCAACACATAAAACTCAA
>OZ024740.1:322758720-322768720 GCA_964016885.1 Eledone cirrhosa
AGGCCCTGGTGCTGAGGAAAGAGAGGAAGAGGAAGAACATCAGTTCTGCTGGACCAAAAGTGTGTGCAGCCAGAGAACACCTGAAAGCTACCAAGGACTAATTCCATGCTGATCTTACGGAGGAGAGGAAGGGGAATGTGGAGATGATGAAGTAAGACTTGAAGATCTGTCTCTGTAACACTGGCTCAGAGCAGGAGATTTAAGGCTAAAAAGAGATCAGATGCTGAATTTGCTGACTACATAATTCTGGTGACAAACACAGTGAAGGATGCAGAGCAGTTGATACAGGCGGTGGAGACTGTAGATGAGTGTGGGGCTGAGAATGAATGAGAGTAAGACGAAGTATCTGGTAGAGAACATTAAAAAGTCAGAGAAGACTATGAATTTAGGCGGGAAGCCGCAAGATTTGGTTGAGGACTTCTTGTATCTGGGATCAAAGATTGGGAACACAGAGGACGATGTGGTCGAGAGGAAGAGCAAAGCCTGGACGGCGTATCACAGTTTGAGGACGATGTGGAAGTCGGACCTTCGTGGAGACCTGAAAATCCGTCTCTAAGTCGCTACAGTGCAGTCTGTGCTGCTGTACGGGCCTGAGACTTGGACACTGACCAAGAGACTCACTCAGATGATGGAGAAGTGCTACACAAGAATACTGAGGATGGCTCTAAACATTAATCAGTTATACACTGAGGACAAAGAACTCAGATCTCCACGGGAGCCTCCCAACAGTCAGTTCGAAAGTGACACAGGGGCGATTGAGGTTAGCTGGACATACTCAGCGACATTCAGAGTTAACACTGCATTCAGCGGTCCTTTGGTAGCCCCTACACGAACACACTAGAAGAGGGAGACCGATGTTGACATATATTGATGCCCTAAGGACAGGCACTGCTTAGCCACTTACGCGTTAATCAAACAACTGGACCACTTATTGTTGGATCAGATAGAGACTCATTCCATTCGATATTCAAGATCGAAACTATAGTCAAGATGTTCACATTTCCAATGATACGTAGAAATACACAGATGAGACATGATTACATGCTTAAAGGCATACACTTTCTCAGTTTCGCTATAACACCCTGCAGTTTGTACAGACATATACGCGTACACACACACACACACACATATATATATATATATATATATATATATATATATATATATATATATATATGCATATATATATATATATGCATATATATATATATATAAATATATATATATATATATATGCATTTAAGAGAGAATAAGAACGAGGGAGAGAGCGAGAGAGAGAGAGAGAAAGATCCAGTAAACTCACGAGTCTTGTAATATTAAAGATATGATCACTACGTCTATTTATCATTGTTTAAAAAAATCAGGTCTGAAATCTGATCTTCCTTGTTCATTAATACAGTTCTCTGTGTGAATATGTAAAGTTGCTTGTATTTTGTTCTCCTCTCTCTCTTTCTCCGTTCGGATGTTGTCTGTTTATTGAGATATATATCATGTATTATATATATATCATATGTCATATAGTATATATCGTTTATCATATATCATATAACATTTATTGTAACACAAACAGATAAAGGCATGCTGATAGCGAGGGAAGGAAGTGGTGTCCGTTAACTACACACGAGGGCAGAAAAATGGTGGTGATATATATATATATATAGAGAGAGAGAAGGATTTATACTGGTGATAGATTGATAGAGGAAAATGTAGTGTTAGAGAATGAGAGAGTGAGAGAGAGAGAGGGGAGAGTGAGAGAGAGAGAGAGAGAGAGAGAGAGAGAGAGAGAGAGAGAGAGAGAGAGAGAGAGAGAGAGAGAGAGAGAGAGAGAGAGAGAGAGAGAGAGAGAGAGAGAGAGAGAGAGAGGATGTTGGTGTTGATAAGCAAGTAGAGAAAATGGAATGGCGGGCATAGAAAGAGAAAAAATTTGATGCAAGATAGAGAGAGAGTTTGTGAATGATCGACAGAAAGAAAGCGAGGGAGATAAGCGACGACAGACAAGTTGGTGAAATAGAAACAAGAGAACTCTCTTTATTTTTCCTGAAAACGGGACATAATAAATACATTACAAACGCAACATTACTAACATTACACTAACAGAACAATGTGATACGATAAACTGATAATATAAACTGTGAAACGATGGAGCGATAACAAAATGGCCATCTTGCGGAAATTAATGCGTCGTTGAGAAAAAATAGTTACAGTTAACGCTGATCAATACATGAAATGAATGAAAAAAATAGATGACGGTAATGATGATGGAGATGGGGATGATGATGATGATGACAGTGATAATGATGATAATGATGATAAGGATGTTGATGATGATAGCTGGTTGTCTATTGTACTCGAGGTCATAAGGAAAGTGAAGATAATTATATATACATATGTTCACTCACGGACAAATAGGCACATTAGCACCCATATATATATATATATATGTATATATATATATTGTATATATATATATATATATAAAGAGAGAGAGAGAGAGAGAGAGAGAGAGAGAGAGAGAGAGAGAGAGAGAGAGAGAGAGAGAGAGAGAGACACAGATACATACGGACACATACATATACATGAATATATCCACACATATCCCTGAGTTAGTGGTGCCAACCTCAACCGATGTTGCTCTATGAATAACTGGGACAGAACAATCCGAATGGATTATACTGATTCAGTATCAGAGCTATATAATACATTATGAAGAGAGAAGAAACATTAGATATAATTAGTAATAACATATATCATACCTAAGCTGCTTCTATAGTCCCCGAGTATGTAGTTTCGTGGCATATTATGCAAAAACACTACATCATAGAGATATAGAGTTTTTGTGAGGTTCTGCCGACTTATCAAGGGGATACCTCATTAAGGATTTCAAAACACGTCTGCAATGCGCGAGATAGAATCTCGAAAAGGCGGAGGGAGAGTCAATCACGTGATACAGCGGTCAAGAAACAGAGCTAAGCCCCTTATAACCCTGAAAAAATACCACAGAGGCGGAGGGGGTATTCATATCAAAGCCGTAGAAGAGGCGGTTTGAGGAGGCGAGAAGTATGAGTAATGGTAGCTATCCAGCAGTCACTACACTTCAAAGGTTACTCGACCAAAGGGAGTTATAAACAATATATATAGAGAAATATATAGAGAGAATATATATATATATATAAATATATATATATATATATACATATATATATACATACATATATATATTATACATATATCTGTATGTGGTTGACAGTTGAGAGAAATGAGTACTCGGCATTGACTAATATATATTACTCTCCTTACTATCCTTGCTTTCATATTTCTCCTTGCTCCCCTTTTCTCATTGTATTTGTATATAAACAAGTATATAGATGCAAGGAAAAAGGGAGAGCAAGGAGAGCAAGGAGATCATCAAAAAAAGGAGAGCAATGAGAAAAGGAGAGCAAGGAAAGCAATGAGGAAAGGAGAGCAAGGAGAGCAATTTGAAAGAAGAGCAAGGAGAGCAATGATATCAAAGAGGAAAGGAGAGCAAGGAGAGAAATGAGAAGGGGAGAACAAGGAGAGCAATGAGAAAGGAAGAACAAGGAGAGCAACGAGAAAGGAAGAACAAGGAGAGCAATGAGATCAAGGAAGAAAGTAGAGTAAGGAGAGCAAGGAGAAAAGGAGAGCAAGGAGGAAAGGAGAGCAAGGAGGAAAGGAGAGCAAGGAGAGCAAGGAGAGCAAGGAGAGCAAGGAGAACAAGGAGAGCAGGGATAGCAATGAGAAAAGGAGAGCAAGGAAAGCAATGAGGAAAGGAGAGCAAGGAGAGCAATGAGAAAAGGAGAGCAAGGAGATCAAGGAGAAAAGGAGAGCAAAGAGAGGAAGGAGAAAAGGAGAGCAAGGAGAGCAATTTGAAAGGAGAGGAAAGGAGAGGAAAGGAGAGGAAAGGAGAGGAAAGGAGAGCAAGGAGAGCAATGAGAAAGGGAGAGCAATGAGAGCAAGGAGAAAAGGAGAGTACAGAGATCAAGAAGGAAAGGAGAGCAAGGAGAGCAATGAGAAAAGGAGAGCAAGGAGAGCAAGGAGAGGAATGAGAAAAGAAGAGCAAGGAGAGCAATTTGAAAGGAGAGGAAAGGAGAGGAAAGGAGAGGAAAGGAGACGAAAGGAGAGCAATGAAAAAGGGAGAGCAATGAGATCAAGGAGAAAAGGAGAGTAGAGAGATCAAGGAGGAAAGGAGAGCAAAGAGAGCAATGAGAAAAGGAGAGCAAGGAGAGCAAGGAGAAAAGAAGAGCAAGGAAAGCAATGAGAAAAGGAGAGCAAGGAGAGCAATTTGAAGGAGAGCAAGGAGAGCAATTAGATCAAGGAGGAAAGGAGAGCAAGGAGAGCAATGAGAAAAGGAGAGCAAGGAGAGCAATGAGAAAAGGAGAGCAAGGAGATCAAGAAGGAAAGGAGAGTAAGGAGAGAAAGGAGAAAATGAGAGCAAAGAGAACAATGAGAAAAGGAGAGCAAGGAAAGCAATGAGAAAAGGAGAGCAAGGAGAGCAATGAGAAAAGGAGAGCAAAGAGAGCAATGAGAAAAGGAGGGCAAGGAGATCAAGGAGGAAAGGAGGAAAGGAGACCAAAGAGAGGAAGGAGAAAAGGAGAAAAGGAGAAAAGGAGAAAAGGAGAGGAAGTGGAAAAAGGGGAGGGGAGGAAGGGGAGGTAGCGGAGAAAGGGGAAGAGAGAGAGAGTAGTGGAGGAAGGGGAAATGAGGGAATAGAAGGGCAAGGGGAGAAAGGGGTTAGAGAGAAAGTAAGGGAGGAGGGGAAAGAGAGCCTCATAGATATAAAGCAGATCTCCGAGTCTCATGAGTGCTCTACCGATTACACGTAGCTGGGAGTGTAAATCCGTATGTGGTTGAAAGTTGAGATAGGGGTTGGGAGCAGCAAAATTTTAACTTTCGGGAAATTACCTATTGCTAAAGGCCACCCTTATATATATATATATATATATATATACACACACACACACACATATATATATATATATATATATATATATATAGTAACCTATGACGATTTGATATAGAGTCACCTATGACGATTTGATAATCAGAGAACTTAGAAAAAGCTACAAAAAAAAACTACACGGGCCAACCTGGATTTAATCAACACGGAGGCCAATAGCGTCATGACTAAACTGGGTATTGAAGGTAAAACCGAACCCTTCTATCCTAGAACTCCGAGGATTTTGTTGAAAGACCACAAATTAAACTTTAAATCATCAAGACCTGTCAGGCTGATAGCCCCTTCGAAGTCGCACATAGGAATCGTGAGTAAAAACATCCTTGATAAAATAATCCCCACTCTAGTTAGGAGATCGAAGCTTAAATTATGGCCAGGAACTAGTGAGGTAATTAACTGGTTTGAGAAATCGCAGAATAAGAATAGCACTAAGTTTATACAGTTCGATATCTCTAATTACTACTCTTCGATCTCTCCAACTCTTCTAGGTAGGGCCCTAAACTTTGCTAGCTTACACACCGACCTTACATCTGAAGAAATTAACATTATTCTCCTAGCTAGGAAAACCTTAACTGAGTTCAACGGTGACTTGTAAACCAGGAAGGATTGGCCGGACAATTTCGACATCACCATGGGATCCACGGACTCGGCCCAGGTGACGGATCTGGTGGGCCTTTACTTCCCCGACTGTCTCGGAGTGGAAATGCCTCACTTGGGAGGTGGCGCTTACCGTGACGACGTTTTGTTCACTGTGTCGTTCCATAATAATAGTATGGTAGAGAGGGTGAGGAAAAGACTAAGCAAATTCTTCAAGAACGTAGACCTAAGTATAGTATTTGAAGAGAACTTAAAGATAGTTAATTTTCTAGATGTTACACTTAACCCCAATTCAGGACTCTTCCAACCCTACCACAAACCCAACGAGAATTTAAACTATGTCAACGCAAAATCGAACCACCCTAGAATAGTCACTAACGGTATTACCAAAAGCGTCTCTAGTAGAATTTCAGGACTATCTTCCAATGAAGATACCTTTAATAGGATTTCGAATTACTATAATAGCGCCCTGGAACGCGCGGGGCATAGTGAGAGAATATCATTCAAACGTCCATTAAATAGTAGTAGCAACATTGCCTGCGATAGCTTAGGCCAAAATAGTGACACTTTAGTTAACAGCAGGCGGGATACGAGGGAGGATCAATATAGACTTCATGTTGTATTGCCTCCTAGTCCCAATGTTGATGGTACCAATGGAAACAATCACCCAGGTACTAACACGGGGTCTGAGCACCGTAATGCCAGCGGAAACTCTAATTGTAACCTTAATTGTAGAACTGATAAAACAACTGTTGAACGTAAAATGGAACGAGGGTCGAGTAAAGGGAATAGGGATAAATGTAGTAGACGCATAGTGGATATAACCCCGGATATCGAGGGTAATCCCAATGGCTGCACGGAGGGTACACCGCCCCGGAGACTTGGGACGATTCCGAACACAATCGGGACACCCAGGACACCATCGACCCACAGGCAGTTTTCAGTTATAATAGACCAGTAGCTACTAAGGAGACAGGTAACTCTAATATAGTTAGTAAAAACAAGAGGCATCGGACCAGAAAAATCCTGTAGTATAACCCCCTTACTCCACTGGCCTGACCACTAGTATAGCTAAGCTTTTCTTTAGGGCCTTAGACAAATGCTTCCCTAGATCACACAGATACTATAAAATATTCAATAGGAATACCATCAAGCAGTCCTACTCCACAACCAGTAACATAGCTCAGAATATAGCTAAGATGAATTTTAGTAGAAATAGGACAGCCCAAGGGGGGGGGGGGTACTAGACATGGCAGAACTAATGGCAGCTCTATGGATGAACGGACTCATACACGTGAGGCGAGTCGGGTCACCTCAACCCCTGGGAACTTACCCATAGAGCAGACAAGAACTAAGACCCGACCCCAAAGGTACCGTGGTTCCTCTGGAACTACCCAGGTCGATAACAGAAATGTAATTGCAGGAACATCGCCACTTACCCCATGGCTGGGAAATGCCTCACCAAAAATATAGTCTACGACTCTAAGGTATCCATTCTTGATAGAACCTTCAGGTATGTTGGGACAACTGCCACTGAATTTAAGGATTGATGGTATAATCACAGCTATACCATTAATAGATTAGATAAAAAAAATAGCACGGCGCTTTCTGAATTAGTCTGGAAGCTTAAACAACAGAATTTAGAGCACTCCTTATCCTGGTCCATAATTTGCTCAGCCCAGCCTTATAACGGCAGCACTGGCGTCTGTAATTTATGTATAGCTGAAACCTTTAATATTATTAGAGGCGGCCCCCTATTAATTAATAGGGGAGCGGATTTTTTCAGCAACTGCCAACATAGAACCTCGAAAACCTTCCGCAGGATTTTTGGAAAGTAACCTACCACTAACTCCTCCCTCTCTATTTTAGCCATAGAGTTCTCTCAATAAACAGACAATCACACACTCAGGTAGTTAGACAGTTAAGATCGTTTGCGCACTTACAAACGGTAATCGGCCTGTTTTCACAGAGTTCTCACAGCTGAGTGCACTTTAGAATACCTAGTTAGTAAATAGTTAGAATGATTACACACTCAGAATACCTAGTTAGTAAATAGTTAAAATGATTACACACTCAGGCAAGACCGATTACGCGCATTTACCTTTACTTTAAGATACCCTAACCATTGAGTTCTCTCGGTTGGGATATAGCTAGACGTATTGCACACTCAGTTAGGACCAATTACGCTCTCTATACATAACTCTACACACAGTACCCGTTTTCTTTAGACATTGAGTTCCCACAGTTATGACTGTTCACGTTCCTACCGATTGAACACTACAATAGGTTTTGATTCGTGATCATCTAACTATGGAGTGCTCACGGTTACGGATTGAACAATAATACTTACACACCATTAATGGGCCTACACACATCCTATGAGTTTTGCTATCCTTTGTTATTTTATTTTACTTTACTTTTTGTGTTGGATAACACACCTCCACCACTCAAACACCTATCTTAAAAGCCCAAGGGCCCATATGACGGGAAATAGAACTTACTGACACCTTAACCCAAATACCCAACCCTACACGGAGCCCCTTGCTGGCCTACATAGCGGTTGCTTGCACTCACAGATTTGGGGACTCGGATTCTCAATGGGACAGCGGTACATACTGAGTTCGATATGAGCTGATTGCTTGCTTTTCACATGGATGTGTATGTACCTAGACATACACTTTTTTGGACGATACGGATGTGTATATACCATAACATACACTATTTGGAGATACGGATGTTACAATTCAAGCTATACACGTATAGCAGAACACTGAACTGAACTTACTTGCTTGTGTGTAGGGCTGTGGTTGACCTAATATTTCCAATTTACACCGTCAAATTGAGATTTACCAATGTAGCATTTGTTGTTTTGTAAATTAACTTTCGATGAATGTTATGTTGGTATATTATATTTATTATTTTCTCTTTGTCATCGCTTCCGTGTGTGTGAGAGTGTGTGTGTACCCACTCACACTAATTGTGACCGTCTATAGTTCTACAGATTTGATACTGTGTTGGTGTGTGTATATATATTTTTTCTTTGACCTCGAATCGGTGTGTGTGGGTGTTGAGTGTGTGTGTACCCACTCACATTGACTGTGACCGACGGGTTTCTACAGATTTGATTGATGTCCAGCGTCTTTTGCAGCTATTGGGATATAGACAGTTGATAGTTTTATGACCTTAACTGAAGGTGATAGCAGTCGCCGTATTTTTGACTGCTTGATCTTCATATGAGGGAATAAACTCTGTGAGTGAACATTGCTAATTTTCTCCCTCATATCAAGAATTTGAAGACAATTCGTTTTCACCTGACGAGATCAGTGATAATTGATCATGGCTTCACGATCGATCTATCTCTTATTGAAACATGTGTCCTGATTAAAATGATTGGAAATTTTACTTTGCCTTCGGATTTTTAATTTGATATATATATATATATATATATATATATATATATATATATATATATATATATATATATATATATATTAAAGAGTTAAACAAGATTCAATGAGTATATCAAAGAATGAGTTTTACAGTAGATTTTAATATATATATATACAAAAGAAAATTTCGCTCTACATGGCTGAATACAATAAATGTAATCTGAGTTTTTCGAATATTAATAATAAGGGCGGTGGATTAGCAGTATCGGTAGAGAGTCGGACGCCATGCTTTGCAGAAAAGAGTTACGGCCCTTTATGATCTGAGTTCAAATCCCGCCGAGGTTAACTTTGCCTTTCATCTTTATGGGGTTAATAAAATAAAGTACCAGTAATACCCTGGAATAATTTCTGGCCTTGTGCCAAAAGTAGAAACAATTAATAATAACATTCGATTCGTTTGCAATTTTGCAAACAAGCCTCAATTTTATAGCCATGTCAGTAGAATGAACCCTTCATTCTTGCTCTTGTGTTGGCATGCGAGGAGAACTGCAGGCACTAATGTTCTGGGTTTCAGTACAGTAATGTTTCTTCATCAGTACAGCTCACTATTCACCTGCCAAACTGTCAGAGCCAGTGAAAATATATGCTATTTTCAAAAATACACAGTGACTGATCGGCCTGATTTGCATATTAGCAGACTGGCTGATCAGTTAGATCTGCATATTAGCAGATCCACTGATGAGCCAGATTTGTATATCAGCAGACTGGCCAGTAAGTTTCCTAAACAACAAAGCAGACAACTATATTAGTTTAACGCTTGATATATATATATATATATATATATATATATATATATATATATATATATATATATATATATATATATATATACATACATATATATATATATATATATATATATACACACACACACCACACACACACACATATATACACACACACACACACACACACACATATATATATATATATATATATATATATATATATATATATATATATATATATATATATACATATA
>OZ024740.1:322773720-322786220 GCA_964016885.1 Eledone cirrhosa
ACACAGGGTGAAGCGGGCTACAGAAGCCAAAATCCCCAAAAGGTTTGAGGTGGGAATAGGGACGTGAAACTCATATTAATAAAGACAAAAGTTTTGGACAATGAATGTAATGTTTGCAAGAGGCCATATCACACTCCATAGCAAAACTCAAGAGTGACGAGTTTATTCTGGTGCCCTCTTATCGTGACTAATGATTGGGGAAAGTCACGGTAACCAAGGTCTCACACACAGTAGCCACTCCTTGGGTAGAGGTAACTGTCTTCCCTACGTCGAGGTCAAAATGACCATACTAGCGGCCTTCAGAATTAAAAAGAGTAAACTGACCCAGTGCGGGAATAGAATAACTTACCCAAACGGACCAAGATTGTATTGACGCAATTCCCTATATAACAGACCTCACCAATGGCACCAACATTTCTGTGACTATAGAAGGCAGAAAATGAAAGTGTCATATATGAGGCGCAAACACCCATCTCAAGGATTTCTGCTTCAACACAAGACACACAACATAAACATCAACACCAAACTCATCCTACTACCACCAGCATTATTATTATTATGGACGCACATGTGTGAAGACAGCACAAGTCTACGGGGGAAAAGGTTCGTAACTTTAAGCTGTTTTAAAGTATCATTTTTTTTGTATTTTCTTGTCGTTAACGAAACATAAGGTACACATCTTGGTTTCAAGAGAGGGATACCTCTCAATATTCGGGCTTTAAGCCCGAATATTCAGATTTACTTTTAAAAACTTCGAAAAAAATCGCTTCCCCACCAAAAAAAAATAAATGGAAATTTTCGACCTTGAAACGGTAAACAATGTTCAGGTCCAAATTTTAAAAGCAGCCACTGTAGATTTCACCACGACTACGACGGCTACAGTCATGCATGTCGTCCACTCTACTGAATGTGAAGGCAAAACTCAAAAGCTACCATCACAACCTTCTGTGATAGCAGCAGTATCATCTGAAAACGATATCACCACCACCACCGCCGCCACCACAACAACAACAACTCAGAGCAATAACGACAATAACACCAACAGCTTCAATGTTAACACGGATTGCGGTGGCAACAGCAACAACAAACGAAACAACAACAACACCAATAACAACAACAAGAACGACAACACCAACAACAAGAGCATCAGAAACACCACATTTGCTGCAGCAGCAGCAAAAACAAAGCGCTTATTGGATATTGATATTAGCGATAAAGACGAACAGTGGCCCAGGCGTGGAGGCTAATTAAACGGGAGAAGTCCTGGGCAAACCTGACCATCCCGGACGGGGCAATAGTGGCCATGCAAAGGAGGACGGTTTACTTTCGATGCATTTCGGTGCAGACACGAAAGGTGGAACTTGCCAGCCAAGCAGAGGTCGAGGCTGCCTTGGAGTGCATCGGAAGTGACATAGAGTATAAACCAAGAGCCAAACAGTTCGGTACCATCTCGGTACTGTTCAAAACCCAGACCCTTGCTATTAAGCACTTGGTGACCCCCCCGCAGAACGGAACGCATTATCATGCACCCGTCCTACAAGGGTAAAAGGACAGTAAAGGTCCGCATTCCCAGCATCCCACCAGGAATGAACATATGGTGGCTGCTGGGATGCGTAATCGAGGAGGGGGCAGACACTACCCTCCTGGATATCAAAAGGACAGAGAGAGAGGACTGGTCCGAAATGAATTTGGAGATTCTTCTCCAAATGAAACCGGAGGACATGAAAAACATCCCGGATTTTTTCCGCCTGCAAGACGGGACAACAATCCAACTAATCATTGACAGAAGAAGGCCACGCTGCTTCGTCTGCGGGGAAGCAACGCATCTGCAAGCCTTCTGCCCTCAGCGCAAAAATGCAGGGGCTCGCAAACCTCCTTTGTTGCCAACACCAGTGTCAGCACGGAAAGCTGCACCACCACCACCAAAAACAACACCAACGAAGACACGGACACCAACATCAAAAACAGCTGGACCACCACCAACACCGAAACCAATCCAAGGGGAAAACGAGGAAAGCTCTTCCACTCACCCTACACCCCAATTATACACATAGACAAAACAATAAACGTACACACAGACACAGAGACACTCACAGCCACAGACCCTTTGTCTTCCAGCAGCGAAGATGAAGGAAAACCCCAAAGTGCAAAAAAACAGGGAAAACTCACAAAAAAAAAGCCCCAACAAAACACAAAAACATACACAACAAAAAATACAGACACCACTAACGCAAACACTTCCCCAATAACATCAGCACCAACAGCAACATCGACACCACCCCCACAATCCCCGAAACGCGAACAACCTAAACAAACACAAGTACAAATAAACACACAAATACCTGAAATTGCAGACACCACACCTACAACAAACTCAGACATACCCGAAACAACACCACCAAAACCATCACCACCACAATCACGAAAACGAAAACAAATAAAACCACACCAACAAAATGTTAAAAACTTCGTGCTTGTCAGAAGGGCCAACGATAAACTGATGGCCCTCTTAGCACGAAGCGAGGACATTCAAACAGAGGGGGAGATTTTTTAAATGAGCACATTTTGAGTGCCAGAAGATTTGCTTCTGATCCGAATGTCACTCGATTCCTTCAAAGAAATTCGAGAGAGCTTTCCTCAAGACGTGGGAACCCCGAATGTGAAACCCACATCGAGACTTTTAAAGGGGTTCCCAAAAGAAACCCCACCAACCATGGAGGTCGAACCACCCGATTTTCACAAGACCCCGGGAGGTAAGTAAACCTTCCCTCTCTCTTTTAGCTTGCCAACATGGCCATATTAAGAGTAGAAGTTTAAATGTTCGCGGCCTGGGGTCACCCTGGAAGCAGGGTCGCCTGCTCAACGACCTCAGGTCGCTGGAAATGGATGTGATTGCCGTAAGCGAGACCAGAATTTCCGACATGCGCGCACTAGCCCCCATTTTCTACGACTATCAGATCTTTGCATCTGTTAGCAGGCCGGGAATGGGAGGTGGGGTGGCAGTGCTGTTTAGGAAAGGACTGGATCTCGAGGTAAGGTCGATCTTCCGGGACCCGGACGGTAAGTTGGTGGTCTTGGATGTGAGCAGTAGCGAAGGTGGTGCCTTTAGACTGCTGGCCGTCTACACCACAACAGGGGCCGGACGACCGGACTTCTTTAGGCGCCTGGAGACCTTTCTGGGTACGTCTCGCCCTTTACTGCTAGCGGGGGACTGGAATGGCATCTTAGACGCACGCTGGGATTGTGTGGGAGTAGCCGATAGGAGCGGGGGGTGCAAAAGCCTCAAGCACCTATTCAGCCAGTTCCAACTGTCTGACAGGTATCGACAAGATTTCCCCAATGTGCCAGTATGGACATGGACCAACCGAATGGGGTCATCTAGATCGTATATAGACAGGATCTTCATTAGGAAAATAGATCGAAATAGTGTAGGCTGCCCACTTTTTAAAACGGTCGCCTATTCAGATCACACATTTGTGATCTGTACGGTTAACCTAGATAAAACACGTAGGTTAGGACCGGGTTACTGGAAGCTGAACATGTCATTTCAGGCACGTAAGGCTTACAGGGACCGAGTCAACAATTTAGTTAACCAAAAGTTGACAGGGGGGGGGATCATCAACAACAGATGGTGGGGGTGGGGGTGGCTCTCAAAAGAGAGATTAGAGTAACTTCGATAGAGTTCAGCAAAGAACTAGCGTTAGAGAAAAATAGAAAGGAGGCGGAGTGGTAGATAAGTTAGACGAGGCTATTTGTAGTGGCATTGCAACTGACGTGCTCGCGGCGAGAATGGCATTGGACCATTTCTTCAATGCGAAACACGAAGGTTGCATTGTCAGAGGTAAGGCGCGTGTGCTGAGAAACGAGGGAACCAAAGCTGCTCGATGGGCCCTTGTTGTTATTTCCTTTGGTGGACCGAGGCGGACACGAGATAAGCGATTCCAAGCGGATGTGTGAGGCCTTTCGCCAGCACTTTGCTCGGTTGTTCGGGGAGAGTGGCGAGTCAGAGAGAGTAGCGGATTTCAGTCCCTACCTTGATGGCTTGCCGCGCATCTCGACAGTCGACGCTGAGCGCTGCGAAAGGCCGATTACTTCAGCCGAAATTCAGGACGCCCTTGTCGGCTGCATGAGGCGTAAGTTTGGATGGCCTGCCCTACGAGCTTTACGTAAATATGCCAGACTTGTTCTCCGATCTCCTCGAAGCACTCTACTGCAACTGGCAACAGAATGGGTGTATTCCCATAAAAATATTTACACGCACAAAACCCACATCGTACCGTCCTGTGCCGTCTGTAATGTTTTTCTTGATATCAGCCCTTGTGGCCAGTAAAGAAATCATTATTATTTTATTATATAAAATAAAGTACCAGTAATGCACTGGGTAATTGCTGGCCTTGTGCCTAAAGCAGAAACAATTATTATTTTATTATTGTTCTTTGAGTCTCAGTCATTGATGTTGGTTAACTGGAAAGTTTGTTGAAATGAATATCAAGCCACTACCTGCAGCCTCAGATATTCAGGACGTATCGGAGGGTTCTTGCTGTTCCCAGCAAGCATGCCTTTTGAAGTGTTCCAAAAAACGGGGCGGGGCCAATTTTCTTTAACCATTCCTGGAAACTCTTTGAGATAGTACCTAGTGCGCCTATGACAATCGGGACCACTTTGACTTCATGGCAGTTCCAAATCCTGTTTACCTCCCACTTTAAGTCCTGGTATCGGTTAATTTTCTCCCTGTCCTTCTCTTGCACTCTCGTGTCGAATGGGCAGGCCACATCCACAATCAGGCACGATCTTTTTTCCTTGTCCAAAACCACCAGGTCAGGTCTATTGTGTTCCAGTTTCTTGTCCGTTTGTATCCTAAACTCCCACAGCACCTTCACCTGATCGTTTTCTATCACCGACTCTGGCTTATGCTCATACCACTTCTCAGAATGTGGTAAATTGTTTACTTTGCATAGGTGCCAGTGAATCACCCTGCCCATCATGTCTCCAGCCTTTATAGTGAGTCTGGGCAAGGTGTTTACACTCGGATACAATGTGAGCCACAGTCTCCTCTCTCCACAGATCCTGCACAGTGGGCTAGCCTCCTTCTTGTAAATATGGTGTTTCAGACACTTCGTTTTGAGGGCCTGCTCTTGCGCAGCCATTAGCATTCCTTCTCTAGCCTTTTTAAGGTCTCCTCTTTTCAACCAGTTCCATGTCTGTGGATCTCTGAATTCAGTTTTCTCAAAGAAGGTACTATGAAGGGATTTTTCATGAAGGTTGCTCTTTCTCCTTGTTGTTATTTCCTCCTTGGACATCCCCCGGTCTATTGTCCTCTCTTTCAGTACAATTCTGAGCATTGGCTCCTTACTATCAGTCACGTATTTGTGTAGGTTGTTTTTCTCCATCTGAACACAGTCCTCTATGCTGATAAGACCTCTTCCATTCTTCAGATCTCCTTAAGTACAGTCTATCGACATCACTCCTCTTGTGGAACATGTTGTAGATAGTCAATAGCTTCCTAGTCTTCCTATCCATTTCTTTTTGTTCAGCAACATTCCATCTCAGAATACCCGCACTGTACCTAATAATAGACACAGCTCAGGAATTTACTGCACTTATGGCATTCCTACTGTTCAGATGTAACTTTAATACGCTCCTTACTCTCCGAATGTATTCAGATCTTATCAATTCCTTCATTTTTTTGTTCTTGATGTCATCAGCCTCCAGAACACACAAATACTTGTATCCTTCTTCAGTGTCAATTTCCTTTATCATCTCACCTGTTGGTACCTGGATTCCGTTGCTTCTGCTCAATTTACCCCTCCTCATCACAAGGAGTCCACACTTACTAATACCATATTGCATACATATATCATTGCTGAAAATACGGACAGTGTCAACAAGCATATCCAACTCCTTCTCATTCTTCCCGAAGAGCTTAAGATCGTCCATGAAGAGGAGGTGATTGATGGTAAGCTCTCCCTTTCCCAACTTGTATCCTGCTCTCTAATATTATTATTATTATTATTATTATTATTATTATTATTATTATTATTATTATTATTATTATTACAGTTGCATTTATCTTGCTTTATGTTCATACGAGTTATCACCAAGTCACAACCAGTGACCTCAAGAAACAACAAGGTCCGCCATGTTCAAGGAAGAACATACATACTCACACATGCATCTTTAGTGTTTAGACTTGTGATGTACTTATATTGACAGAATCTTCCTTAGTATATGGGTAGTTCCCATTAGTACTATCTTTTGTATTTCTCCTATACGCGGGTTTCCTGGGATCTGCGATAAGTAATCATTAGACCCCTTAGGTATCATTCCCAGAGCGCCTACAACCACTGGTATTGTTTTAGTTCTCAATTTCCACATTTTTCCAATTTCTATCTCCAGGTCCTTTTATTATTATTATTATTATTATTATTATTATAGTTGCATTTATCTTG
This sequence comes from Eledone cirrhosa, assembly GCA_964016885.1. Taxonomy (NCBI): domain Eukaryota; kingdom Metazoa; phylum Mollusca; class Cephalopoda; order Octopoda; family Eledonidae; genus Eledone; species Eledone cirrhosa. The sequence goes on from OZ024740.1 coordinate 322,780,170, forward strand.
CTTTATGTTCATACGAGTTATCACCAAGTCACAACCAGTGACCTCAAGAGACAACAAGGTCCGCCATGTTCAAGAAAGAACATACATATTCACACATGCATCTTTAGTGTTTAGACTTGTGATGTACTTATATTGACAGAATCTTCCTTAGTATATGGGCAGTTCCCATTAGTACTATCTTTTGTATTTCTCCTATACGCGGGTTTCCTGGGATTTGCGATAAGTAGTCATTATACCCCTTAGGTATCATTCCCAGAGCGCCTACAACCACTGGTATTGTTTTAGTTCTCAATTTCCACATTTTTCCAATTTCTATCTCCAGGTCCTTATACTTGCTCAATTTTTCAAATGTTTTTATAGATACATTCTTGTCTATTGGAACAGACATATCAATTAGCAGGCATACCCTCTTTTGAAAGTCCTTCAATATTATATCAGGTCTATTTGCATCTATTTTTCGGTCTGTTTGGATGCTAAAGTTCCACAAGATTGAGATGTGATCTTTTTCAAGTATGGGAGGTGGTTGATGCTCCCACCAATTCTTTTGATGGGGCAGGTCAAAATGCTTACACATTATCCAATGTATGTATTGTGCAGCTCTGTCATGCCTGTTTAGGTATTCGGTTGGAGCTATAGGACTGCACATTGAAATTATATGGTCAATGGTCTCTGGTTGTTTTTTGCATACACGGCATAATGGGCTGCACCCATTTTTTATTATGTTGGCTTGGTAATTTTTTGTTGGCAGACACTGATCTTGTGCCGATATAATCAGTCCTTCAGTCTCCGATTTCAGTCCAGAGGATGCCAACCACTGATGGGTTAAAGTTTTGTCAACATCAGGATTGTTAGCTCGCTCTGGGTATTTTCCATACAGAGGCTTTTCTTGCCATTTCTTAGCCAGTTTCTGTAGCAGTTCTTTCTTTGCAGTTACTTTTACCTGCTTTGCTTTTTCTGTGTTTTCCTTTTCAGCAGTAAATGGGACTTCTGAAATTTGTAGTCCGTTACTGTATCTTTGTGCATCTTTTGTAATGGAATATGATCTTTTGATGCTTTCGTGTTTCAAAACGAGTTTGATCATCCAATCATGTGATTCCCTTAGATATGTAGATAATCCAATTGTTGCAGTTTTCAACGCAATGTCTAACTGGATTAACCCACGTCCTCCTTCTTTCCTAGGGAGATATATTCTATCTATATCTGCCTTAGGGTGATGCATTCTGTGCATGGTTAAGAATTTTCGAATTTTTGTATCGAGCCTACGGATCTCTGTGCTTGACCAGTTGATGACATTGTAACTGTAGGTTACTACTGGTATGGCAAGCGTGTTTATGGCATCGATCCTATTCCTTGCATTCAATTCCGTTCTTAAGATTGCTCTTACTCTGCGGTAACATTCCTTCCTTATCCTTTCCCTCATTGTCGAGTGATTGATTCCGTCTCCTTCACAAACACCTAGATATTTGTAAGTTTTTTCTTGATCAAGTTCTCTTATCACGTTCCCCCGATCAAGATTAATGTCTGAACTCTTCAGCAGCTTTCCTCTGGTGAACGTTGCTTTGGTGCATTTATCTAGTCCAAACTCCATTTTAATGTCATCACTGAACTGCTTCACAGTGGATAATAGCCCTTGCAATTGTTCATCATTTTTTGCAAATAGTTTCAGGTCATCCATGTAGAACAGGTGATTAATGGTTTTGTCATAGACTTTATATCCATGTTTTGTTTCATTGAGCATTTTACTTAATGGTATAAGTGCGATGCAGAATAAAAGCGGTGATAAAGAGTCACCCTGAAAAATTCCACAATTAATATTAACTTCTCCAGCTTCCAGTGATTTTGTTTCACTATTCAAAAGGAGTGTCGTTTTCCATGTCTTCATACTGAATGACAAAAACCTCCTGACGACGGGGGATACTTTGAAAATCTCTAAACATTTTTCAATCCAACTGTGTGGCAAACTATCAAATGCTTTTTTATAATCTATCCAAGCAATCGATAGATTTTGTGTCTATTATGACAATCTTCCAGTATCATTTTGTTAACCAGAAGCTGATCCTTACAGCCATATTATTATTATTATTATTATTATTATTATTATTATTATTATTATTATTATTATTATTATTATTATTGGCGACCTACGTAGTAAATCGTATCATCGTGAGCTCCGCAAAGGTTTGTTATTTCCGTTTGTTAAAAATTGTCATTTATGGAAAATTTTATTGTTAACTGTTTATAAGCGCACATACATTGTTTTCCGAAAAGGACACCCAAAAAGATTGGGGCCTTGTGCCCAAAATTTTAACTTTTATTATTATCCAAAAATTTCTTTGAAAAAAAATGGCTAATTCCCCTCTGCACGAAGCAGCTGAAAGCCTTCCTCACAAAATAAGACCTCACACCGACACCACCATTGTAAATGTTACTACGTTTGCCAACACAAAAAAAAATATAAGCAGTAGCAATATTTTAAATTTGTCTCAGGCAGACATTCATTTCCCGCCATTACCAATGACTGCAGGTGTTAAAGCCTCCACCACCACCACCACCGCGACAACCCCCCCCCCACCACCGCGACAACAGAAACAAAAGAAGAAAAAAATAAATTAACTCGTGATGTCGAAATGAAATCAAGCAAAATGGACTCTTCCGCACCAAAGACGACTGACGTCACCACAACCACAACTGAAACTAAAATTAATATTAACACAAATAACGATAGCAACAACAACAACAATGACATTATAAAACCGACCCTCAGTTTCGCCATAGTAGCAAAGCAGTTCGAAGCATTCACGGTAACTCAAGAGGATTTAGAAAATGCCAAACAAATGGTAAAGAAAGATGGGTACAGGGTCAGCCTCACCCCCCCACCTAATAAAATGGAGCATCGGCGCCTATGCACCGTGTCGCATAGAAAAATAAATGTAAAATCGCGCCGAGTGGAACGGGCATCCGAGTCCCAAATCCAAAAAGCTTTGGGACATGTGTGGGCAAGAAAAACCCACATCAGACGTGGGCAAAAGTATGGAACCGTGGATGTGTTCTTTGAAACACCAGAGGAGGCTAGAGAACACTTCATGGCCCCATTAAAAAGTGACGACTTCACACTCGTCCCAAGCTATTGTGGCCAGAGACTCGTAAAGATCAGGGTGACCCACGTTCCACCGGCCATCGAAATTCCCTGGCTAATAGCGGCTGTCCTCGCCGGCATCGAAGCCAACACGAAAATAATAGCAATAGCAAAAGAAAAGCAGGAAAACTGGTCCGGATCTGGGATGGAGCTCCTAATCCAAGCGGACCAAAAAAGCATTGAGGAGATCCCAGAGGTAATAGACCTCACTGACGGCAGCCACCTCACGGTAATTGTCGAGGGCAGAAGACCTAGGTGTGTCGTTTGTGGTGAAGGAACCCACCTAAGGGCTTTCTGCCCTCAGGCTAAAAGGTTGAGGCCACCTCTCCTACCCACCCCAGTGACACAACCATCAACACCACCAGTAGCAGAGATGGCAGCAACAACTGTAACAGCAACAACAGAAGCAACTATAACAGCAACAACCCCAGCAACAGTAGCAAAACCAACACCACTACCACCACCAGCAAAACCAACACCACCACCACCACCCAACGCTTCAGAACTAGCACCAGCGCTACACCATCCACCACACCACAACCAAAACTAACGGCTGTGGAGGATTTTCCACTCCCCGGCCTATCACAACTGGAGACAGATTGTGACGACGAGGAGTGGGAAACGATATCCGGAAAAAAAAAAGAAACCAAAAAAGAAAAAATTCTCTTACTTCCCCCTCCAAAAACAAAATACAGAGGGAAACAAATAAACTAAGAAACAAAAAAGTTAGGACAGATATGCCACCATCCACACCAGCATCACCAACCCCATCAACCCAAACACCAACACCATCACCATCATTAACTCCAACACCACCGTCACCTACACCACAAAAGTCACCAAAATGCGAAACAGAAACAAACCCACAACAAACGCAAACAAAACAAAACAACCAAAACGATACACACTACACAGAATTAAATTTGAACAACAAGCAATTATTACACTACATCCAACACAACACCAGCATCACAGAAAAAGACTACACAACAACCCCAAAATTCACACCACCTCCACACATACAAATCACTCGCATCACACAGAAAACGTACATGACACTAAAACAAAAATTCCCCAAAGACATCGGAGACTTCCGACAAGCACTCTCCAGGAGGATTTATAAGGACATCCTTCCTGAGGAGGCCACAAGCAGTGAAAATGATGGAAAAACCGTCCTTCCCCTACGAGAAGTAAGGTAAGTGGTCTTTCCCATCTTTTCCACTCCTTTTCAACATGACCTCACTCAGAATAGGCAGCATAAATGCGCGTGGCTTGGGGTCGTCATGGAAGCAGGGCCACCTGCTCAACGACCTCAGGTCACTAAACATAGATGTAGTGGCCATCAGCGAGACCAGAATCTCCGAAGCACAGGCTTTCGCACCGATCTTCGGCGGCTACGATGTGTACGCATCTCCCAGCCGTCCGGGATCGGGGGGAGGAGTTGCTGTGCTTTTTCGGAGAGGTTTGGATCTTGCCATACGGGCCATCTTCCTGGACCCAGAAGGTAAGTTGGTGGTGCTGGATGTGACCAGCGGAGACGGGCAAGCTTTCAGGTTAGTTGCCGTCTATGCCCCGACAGGAGCAGGGCGGCCTGATTTCTTCCGGCGTCTGGAGACCTTTCTTGGAACGTCCCGCTCTTTAGTGTTAGTGGGCGACTGGAACGGGATCATAGATGCACGCTGGGATTGTGTGGGATTAGTGGATAGGGAAGGAGGGTGCAAGAGTCTCACCAACCTGCTCAGACGTTTTGAACTGTCTGACAGGTACCGAATGGATTTCCCGAATGTACCAATGTGGACTTGGACAAATCGCATAGGGTCATCCAGATCATATCTAGATAGAGTATTTTGTAGGGAAATAGATAGGTCTAGCATAGGCTGTCCACAATTCAAGATAGTCAGCTACACGGACCACAAATTCGTGATCTGTGTGCTTGACTTAGATAGGCTTCATAGACGAGGACCCGGCTACTGGAAGCTAAACGCGTCCTTACCAGCGCGCAAGGCCTACAGTGACCGGATTAGCGAACTAGTTAAGCGGGCGTTGACGGGGCCCATCGTCAACAACAAGTGGTGGTTTGCTCTGAAAAGAGCAATTAGAATAGAGTCCATTAGCTTTAGTAAGACTTTAGCAATAGAGAAAAATAGAGCAGAGGGAGAATTAGTTAGAAAATTAGATGAGGCGCTTAGCAAAGGCATCGCGACCGACGTACTTGCGGCGAAATTGGCCCTTGACAAATTCTTCAATGCAAAGCACGAAGGCTGCGTTGTCAGAGCTAGGGTGCGTGCTCTCAGACACGAGGGGACAAAAGCTGTTCAATGGGCCCGAGTGGCGGAGGCGCGTCGTGGCAACAAAGCCACGATCCGGTCTTTGGTGGACCACGACGGGCGCATGCTACTCGATCCCGGGCAAATGTGTGAAGCTTTTCAGCGACACTTCGCTCAACTGTTCGGGGGCAGTGGCGGGCCGGATCGAGGGATGGACTTTAGTGTCTACCTCGACGGACTGCCGCGGCTTTCGGCCACTGAGGCGGAGTGTTGCGAAAAGCCGATAACAACCGCTGAAGTACGGGATGCAATGACTAGTTGCACAAGGGGTAAATCGCCTGGTTTAGATGGTCTGCCCTATGAACTTTACGTACAAATGCCAAACTTGTTCGGAGGCCTCTTGGCGGACGTCTACTGCAACTGGCAACAGAACGGGAGAATTCTCAGCTCTGTAAGCCGAGGAGCGGTGGCGCTGCTGAGAAAGGATCCGAACAAGGGGGATAACATAGATAATTTTAGGCCCATAACTCTGCTAAACACAGAGTTCAAGATTTTGGCCAAGGTGCTAGCAAAGAGGTTGGCGCTTGTCGTTGGTGGTCTGGTGGGAGAGGCACAGACATGCGCCATTCCCGACAGATCCATTCACGA
>OZ024740.1:322803720-322806220 GCA_964016885.1 Eledone cirrhosa
CAATGCGTGTATATTTATGAGTTATATTTATGTGTGTATTTCCAGATTTTTATTGCATGCTGCAATTTGGTGGGAGGGGGGGGGGAAGTATATTAAATCGAACACAGTGCGTGACTGGTACTTTATTTTATCGACCTCATAAGGATGAAAGGCAAAGCTAACCTTGGTGGGATTTGATCTCAGAAGGTAAAGAGCCGTAACTATATGCCGGTAAGCATGTTGTCCGACGCTCTACCAATACTGCCAATCCACCACTCTCAAATAATGGTTTCTTATATATGCACAAGGCCAGCAATTTTGGGGTAGGGAAAAGTCTATTAAATCGACTCCAGTGCATTACTGGTACTTTATATTATCTACCCCTTAAGGATGAAAGGCAAAGTTAACCTCGGCGGGATTTGAACTCAGATCATAAAAGGCCGTAACTCTATGCTACCACTCTCAAATAATAATAATAAGAAGAACAGCAACAATAATTTCTACTATAGGCACAAGGCCAGCAATTTTCGATTCCAGCACATTACTGGTACTTTATTTTATCGCCCCTGTAAGGACGAGGGGCAAAGCTAAACTCAGCGAGCTGTGAACTCAGAACGTAAAACGACGTAATTACATACCACAGCGCATGGTGTCTGACGCTCTACCGATACGGCCAATCCACCGACCTTAAATCTTTTAATAATAATTGTTTCTATTTTAGGCACAAGGCCAGCAATTACCCAGTACATGACTGGTACTTTATTTTATCGACCCCCGTAAGGATGAAAGGCAGAGTTAACCTGGGCCGGATTTGAACTCAGACCGTAAAGGGACATAACTATGCTGGAAAGCATGTCCGACCCTCTACCGATACTGCCAATAATAATACAACATATCTACCTATCTATCTATCTATCTATCTATCTATCTATCTATCTATCTATCTATCTATCTATCTATCTATCTATCTATCTATTTATCTATCTATCTGGAAGATAAAGAGAAGGAAGACGGGAACACCTACAAAACGTGTTCTGGTGTTGAGGGTTGTTCTATCCACGGGGTGTAAAACAACTCCGCAGTAACGTTCCCCCCTAATGGGGATTTCGATTGTTTTGTTTTATATATAGTTTATTGTTATTCATCATTGTTAAAGATTTTATGTAAAACCCCCGCCGTCACGTCTTGTAGTGTTCCATTTTTGTACGCTCCTGTGGCAAATAAAGAAAGATATCTATCTACCTATCTGTCAATCTATCTGTCACAGAGCCGCAAGTCCCGTTTAGGTGAAACACGTGTTCTCAAGTATGGTTTGGTAATTGTTGTGGAATTCATTCTATACTCATCTCCTTTGGACTGAATGCTTTACCAAGTTTGGATATATATATACTTCTGATTTTTCACTCTAATATATAAGTGACACAGAGGAGACTGAGGTTAGCTGGACATGCTCACCGACATCGAGAGTAGACATTGCACTCAGTGCTCCTTTGGGAGCCCCTACATGGACACACTAGAAGAGGAAGACCAAGGTTAACGTTGATGCCCTAAGGACAGACACTGGTCTATTGGAGACGCAGGACATGGCAGCGATAATGAGGGACAGAGATTGCTGGAGAGAACTCGTCCATGGATCTCGGGAATTTTACCCGCCTTAGAGATATATATATATATATAAATATAATTGTTTCTACTTTTGGCACAAGGCTAGCAATTACACAATTCCGACCCCGTAAGGATGAAAGGCAAAGTTAACCTCGGCGGGATTTGCATGGCGTCCGACCCTCTACCGATACTGCCAATCAACCGATAGATATAATATATTAGAAATAGAAGCTTTCACCGTATTTTTCGACTAAAGAAATTTTAGCAAGTATTGAGGTACATGTACGTCAATATTCATCTTTTTCCATTTCTTACAGGGTTCTAAACCCAACTATGAGGCTAAAATTTCTTTAGTCAAAAAATATGGCGAAATCTATTTCTAATTTCAATCTCGCTCGCTGTTTCAAAAACATACTTACACACATACACGCACACGCACACGCACACGCACGCACGCACACACACACGCACACGCACACACACACACACACACACACACACACACACACACACACACACACACACACACACACACACACACACACACACACACACACACACACACACACACACATACACACACACATGGATATATATTACATATATTACGAACATATATATGATGACTGCTGATTCTTTTCAGAATATTGCCACCTCTTCATAAGTTGTCGATAAGTACCCGATTGTGGGTACGTAAGTGGCTCTTACGACCGGCCCCCAGAGCCGTATGTTTTCTGACAAATACTACACTGAACACTTTAGCATTTACATTAAACTATATATACAATTGTGTTTTTATGGCTTTATCTTATTTTATTATAATTATCTCACATAATATCAACTCTACGAGATTTTGATGTTATTTATTTTGAGACCAATACCTTAACATCAGTATGAGCGTCCAGTTATGGCCGGT
>OZ024740.1:322811220-322813720 GCA_964016885.1 Eledone cirrhosa
TGTTACTGTGTTGCTGTTGTTGTTGCTGTTGTGGTTGTTATTGCTGTTATTGTTGCTGTTGTGATTGCGATTGCTGTTATTGTTGCTGTTGTGATTGTTATTGTTGTTATTGGTGTCATTGTAGTTGTTACTGTGTTGCTGTTGTGGTCGTTGCTGTTGTGATTGTTATTACTGTTATTGTTGTCATTGTAGTTGTTACTGTGTTGCTGTTGTTGTTGCTGTTGTGGTTGTTATTGCTGTTATTGTTGCTGTTGTGATTGCGATTGCTGTTCCGTTTACTCTTGTTGCTGTTGGGGTTGTGGTTTAAATGTTGTTGCTCTTGATAATTTCGTTAACATGATTATTGTGGGTGTTGTATGGCCAAATGGTTAAGAAGTGACGCTCGCTTCGTAGCCCCGTGTTGAATCCTACCACGCCGCCTCTTGATCAAGATTCATTTACCACGGTGGACACAAGATTTGAGTGAAATTAGGTAGAAGGGAACCATTTGGAAAACCCATCGGATAGACTGCACCTGTAATCTAAAGCAGACATGTCAAACATACAGCCCTTTACAAGCACACCTGCGGCCCGCACAAAGGATTTTACAGCGCGAGCGTAATATAAGTTTTAAAAAATATTAGTTGTAATGTGCGCAATTAGTTGTCATGTGTGGCCCTCAGACAACACATATGTGACCTATGTGGCCCTAGGGCCACATAGGTCACATGCCTGATCTAACGGGCCAGTTTTTCCACACACAGTGCTAAGCTGAATCTATGTGAGTACTACATTAAGTGTACACGTGTCTGTGGAATACTCAGCCGCATACACTATAATACGAGGTCAACTATATCTATTATTGGAAGTGTAAGCCATGCCACTCATTGTTTTACGTTGAATCTCCCTGAGAATTAGTTAAAGGATTAACGTATCTGTGGAATATTCAGTTACGTACACTTTAACACAAGATGAACTGTGGAATACTCAGCCACATACAATATAATCCAAGATGGACTCTACCTATAATTCAAAAGGCCATGCCATACACAGTATCACACTGAATCTCCCTGAGATTTATGTTAATGGTACTCATATCTGTGGAATGCTCAGACACTTGCACATTAATTTCATGACCAGGTTGTTCCATTGATCGAACGACTGGGACAATCCTAGTCGAGGCCGACGGAGGTCCATTCCACTATTGTCTTCACGTTTGTAATTAGCGAGAAGACAACCGTAGATGCAAACCAGATACCAGATCTCTGTCGTGAGCTTGAGCAAGTGACCTCATTCTATTATTGTGGCTCACTCATCAACAGGAACATCTCATCTCCTCAAGGGGATACAATCTCGAATTGTAAAGGTTGCGGTCGACTTTTAACCGGCTGAGTTGTCGCGCTTGGTGAAACTTGTACTCCACTGAGCGAACAAAGGTTAACATTAATAAGTAAATTCGGGCCTTTAGCTCCCGATGGTATCGTAGATGCAGCGTGCTGACACCCAGTACAAAGGTCGACTGAAATGTTCATAGGCTGACGAAGATACTTTCATATAATGACCAAATGAGGTTTATTTTTCAACATAGTACCTGGAAAGAAACAATGCAGTCATTAATAAGAAGAAAGAGGTAAATTAATGCAGGCTAGATTTGAGAGCTCTAGAATCACTCCTTCATAGTCAGCCTAAGAACATTTCAGCCGACCCTCGTATGTTGTGGGCATTTAAAACCAGTCGGAGTTCATCCCTCGTCATATTTGAACACAGCTGATTTTATCCGAAGTAAGAAAAAAGAATTGATACTTGTATTAGGCTTGAACTTTATTTATCGACCTCGAAACGATGAAAGGTAAAGTCGACATGGGCGGTATTTGAACACAGAGCGCAGTGAGTTGAAACATATACCGAAGAATTTTTAATCCGCAGCCATAACGTCTCTGATAATTCGTCGACTAAAACTACTCCCATTGAAATAAAAAATATTATCCCAACACGAAACACACAATATTGAAATGTGAGTCTCTTAAACACAATATATATTTATCACGTCCACCTCATCAATATTCAAAATGATATAATCCGGCTTGATAAATTATTTATAAGATTTTCTCATTTTTCAGTTTATCGTTGACAGATTTGACATAAAACTGACAAAATATGGCGTAGAGGGTTATGATTTTAATTTTAATTAGTTGTTTCCAATGAAACTTATTATTAAACTATTGAATACATGTGCATCTTTTTATGTCTGTGTGTGTGTGTATGTACGCGCACACACACACACACACACACACACACACACACACACACACACACACACACACACACACACACACACACATTCTCCACTCTCTCTCTCACACACACACACACACACACATATATATATATATATTAGAAAAACAACACTGGAGAACAGTACAACACAAAGTTGGTATATTAGTTTAACACTTAATACAGTTGGAAAAGAACGTTAACATTTTGGACCCTAGTCCCTCATCGGACGATAGAAAAAAGAGAA
>OZ024740.1:322828720-322836220 GCA_964016885.1 Eledone cirrhosa
TCTCTCTCTCACCTTATCTCTCTCCACACACTCTCTCCCACTCACCCTCTCTCTCTCTCACCTTATCTCTCTCCACTCTCTCCCACTCACCCTCTCTCTCTCACCTTATCTCTCTCCACTCTCTCCCACTCACCCTCTCTCTCTCACCTTATCTCTCTCAACACTCTCTCTCTCCCACTCACCCTCTCTCTCTCACCTTATCTCTCTCCACTCTCTCCCACTCACCCTCTCTATCTCACCTTATCTCTCTCCACACACTCTCTCCCACTCAACCTCTCTCTCTCACCTTATCTCTCTCCACATTCTCTCTCTCCCACTCACCCTCTCTCTCTCACCTTATCTCTCTCCACTCTCTCCCACTCACCCTCTCTCTCTCACCTTATCTCTCTCCACTCTCTCCCACTCATCCTCTCTCTCTCACCTTATCTCTCTCCACACACTCTCTCCCACTCACCCTCTCTCTCTCACCTTATCTCTCCACTCACTCTCTCCCACTCACTCTCTCTCTCTCACTTTATCTCTCTCCACTCACTCTCTCCCACTCACCCTCTCTCTCCACTCTCTCCCACTCACCCTCTCTCTCTCACCTTATCTCTCTCCACTCTCTCCCACTCACCCTCTCTCTCTCACCTTATCTCTCTCCACACACTCTCTCCCACTCACCCTCTCTCTCTCACCTTATCTCTCTCCACTCTCTCTCTCCCACTCACCCTCTCTCTCTCACCTTATCTCTCTCCACTCTCTCTCCCACTCACCCTCTCTCTCTCACCTTATCTCTCTCCACTCTCTCTCTCCCACTCACCCTCTCTCTCTCACCTTATCTCTCTCCACTCTCTCTCTCCCACTCACCCTCTCTCTCTCACTTTATCTCTCTCCACTCTCTCCCACTCACCCTCTCTCTCTCACCTTATCTCTCTCCACTCTCTCCCACTCACCCTCTCTCTCTCACCTTATCTCTCTCCACTCTCTCCCACTCACCCTCTCTCTCTCACCTTATCTCTCTCCACTCTCTCCCACTCACCCTCTCTCTCTCACCTTATCTCTCTCCACTCTCTCCTACTCACCCTCTCTCTCTCACCTTATCTCTCTCAACACTCTCTCTCTCCCACTCACCCTCTCTCTCTCACCTTATCTCTCTCTCCACTCTCTCTCTCCCATTCACCCTCTCTCTCTCACCTTATCTCTCTCCATTCTCTCTCTCCCACTCACCCTCTCTCTCTCACCTTATCTCTCTCCACTCTCTCTCTCCCACTCACCCTCTCTCTCTCACCTTATCTCTCTCCACTCTCTCCCACTCACCCTCTCTCTCTCACCTTATCTCTCTCCACACACTCTTTCGTTCCCTTTCTCTCTTTCTCTCTAGCGTTCTGTTTCATTGATTTTTTAAAAATTCTTTCATTGCATTCGCCTCCTTTAATCATTTTGGTAAAGTCCCTTCTTACAGAGAGAGAGAGAGAGAGAGAGAGAGAGAGAGAGAGAGAGAGAGAGAGAGAGAGAGAGTAAGAAAGAGAGACATACATATATACGAGAGAGAAAAAGACACACACACACACCGACACACACACACACGCCCATTCTCTCATTCTCTCTCTGAAAGACGTTTTAGATAACAAAATCAATCCTCCTCCTCCTCCTCCTCCTCCTCCGCCTCCCCCTCCTCTACTCCCCTCATCTCCTCCTCCTCCTCCTCCTCCCTCTCTCCCTCTCTCCCTCTCTCCAGCTCCCCCTCTCTATATGTATGCATGTACATACGTATGTATGTATGTATGTATGTATGTATGTATGTATGTATGTATGTATGTATGTATGTTATCTCTTTCTCTTAATTTCGAGTATATTTTTTTGACCGGCCACCTTCCTGGTGGCAAGGTTGTAAAAGAAAAGAAATTGTCATACCTTGAATCGCAAGAATCTTTTGCAAATTTTGAAGGTGCCAGCTATCGTAGCCATTTGTAGACTATGAATTAGGGAGCTGCGCTCTTTGTTCACAAATCCAAGTTCAGTCATACTTTGGTCCAAGCGGGTTGGTATATAACCCGTAGCTCCAATAATAATGGGTATGAAGCTAAAGGTGTATCTTGGATACTGGATTTGTAAACTCCTCATCAATGGTCCGTAGATGTCCTCCTTCTCCTGTATTTTTCTGACAACGTTTACATCAAGTGGGCAGCTGATCTCCACAACAGAACACGTTTTCAATGTGTGGTCCCAAACAACAATATCAGGCCGGTTGTTCTTTAATTTGGTGGCAGTTTTTATTTTCAGGTTCCACCAGTATTCTTTAGTGCCATCTGTCTCAATATATTCTTCCTCGTTTGTTAATTTTGTTTTTCGAAGTGCGTTCCAGATGGTTCTAGCTATCCCATCGTGTCTCATGGGAGGTAATAGCGAGATGACATTCTTTCGCAGCTGGCAACAATGTGGCTTACATGCTTGATCTTTGTTTTACATAGCCTACATTTATTGTCAGCTGATGGCCCTCCCCTTTTGTACAGCAGATATTTGGTAGGGAGTTCTTGTTCCTGTATTGCATAGAGATATCCCTCAAGGTGTGATGTCATAAACTTGTCGGAACTCCATGCCAGGCTTTTTGAGTGATTTATCCCCTCTATGGTCTGTGTTTTACGTCTCAAGTATCCATGCACAACTTTTTCTGTAAATTGGTCAATTTTTTCATCTTGTTTGAACATTGAATAGGATCTCCGATTTCTCTGGGTGAGAGATTTATATCAGGCTTTATTCCATATCTCTCCTCCAGACCAGTCGCTATTCTAATGATATTTTTTTTCATGCTCATAAACCTGGGCAAGATGGTTGCCAACCTTTTTCCTCTGTTGAAGGTGTTACTATCCGGGTCTCATATGTTGTTAATATGGATTTTAGACCCCGGCCACCTTCCTTGCGTAAGAAGTATAGCCTATCCACATCACCATTGATGTTAAAGTTCCCAGTAACACTAAGAAGTTTGCAAGTTCTAACATCTATCTCACTTAGTTCTTGCAGGCCAAATGTTGGCGTTAGAATTGGCACAGCATAAGTATTGTGGGCAATGTATTTGTTGTACGCTGACAGTTCTGATGACCATATTTTCTTTACTCTTCTGAGGTATTCAGTTCTAGTTCTCTCCTTATTTATGGGTCCATCATATCTGACATTCTCATCCTGTCCAAGATATCTGTAGTTGTCACCTGACTGTAGAGGTTGTATTATCAGGCCGTTCATCTCTAGATTTCTAGAGGAGGGCACAGCTCTTCCACGTTTTACTGCCAAATATGCACATTTGGACTCACCAAATTTCATTTTGATGTCTGTTGAAAATTGTGTAATGAGGTCCAATTGTTTCTTGATGTCATTGATATTTGGCCCATACAACTTCAGGTCATCAACAAAGAAAAGATTGGAGATACTTCTGGACCCACTTTGAGCACCTTGTTTCCTGACTAGGTAAGATAGTGGATTTAGTGAGAGAACGAAGAGTAGCACTGCCAAGCTATCACTCTGAAAGATGCCCTTCTGGTAATGTATCTTATCAGTCTTAATTTGCTCCTTCTCACCTCTAAGGATCAAATTGGTGTACCAGTTCTTGGTCAGACGTTCAACAGCAGCTACCAGTGGTTGTAGGACTTTGGCTAACTGTAAAGCTTTAACAATCCACCCGTGAGGTACACTATCAAATGATTTTTGATAGTTCAGCCACAACACAGTCATGTTTCTGCGATTCTTTGTTGTTTTTTCTTGAATCATTTCATTAGTTAGTATGTGATATATGCAACCCCACACCTCCCTCTTTCCAGCAGCTTGCTCAGGTGTTATGATGTTGGTAGCACAGTGATCCTGTAAGAACAGGTTAAGACACCCAGTATATAATTTATACATGATGTTTTGGCAGGCTATTGGGCGGTAATTTTTAGCAAGGGTGGTTTGGCTATTTTTGGGAATGAGGAGAGTAGTGGTAGTTGATAACCATCTGGGCAGTTCTTGTGTGCCCTTAATGGTTTCTGTAAACAGCCGTATGAGATCTTGCCAATAGAAAGTGAAATTCTTCAACCAGTATCCTGTAATGAGGTCTAGGCCTGGTGATTTCCTATTCGACATTTTCTGTAGAGCTGTTTCCAGTATTGACCCATCTATGTCATATTGTTTTGTTTGGACATGTTGGCAGTAGTCCTGTTCCAGTTCTTTTAGCCAATTAGTTTGTCTGTTGAATCCGTCATCCGTTTCCTATACAGATCTCCAGTAGCTCTCAACCTGTTCTTTTGAAGGGTGTCATTTACAGAGCTTGAGCTTTTGCCACCGAAGCTGAGATAAACTGATTTAGGATCTCTGGCAAACAATCTATTTAGCACTTGTCGTTTATGTGCTGTTGACTTATATTTTAGTATTTCTGTTGTAGCTGTGAGTTGTTGTTTCAACTGGTGTAATTTGGAGTTTAAAGTTTTAAATTTTGTATCTCCAAATCGTCCCTCTAACTTTTTTTAGGTCTTCCTGGTGCCGTGTGAAGTTGCTCTCTATGTTGCATTTCATAACGACTGCGATGTGTGAGATACTTCGTCTCAGGGACAACATTTTGCTTTCTAAATTTCGCATCCACGCTGGTTCAGGCTTTTTGTTTGTATCTTGATTGCGTGGTTTTAGATGTTTGTTATATGATAGCAATGTGACAGCTGAAACATATAACAAAATGTTAAGTGTTTCAAATGTCGTTTCTACACCTTTAGATCGTATAGCCTTCAGATAATTGTCAGCTATTTCGTTCACCGCTTCCAATTCCAATTTAGTGGGTTCTTTACTGATTCTGGTGTAGTATGGTCTGTCACTCACATTAAGGCTGTGTATCTCTTGAAACATATCGTCTCATATCACTTGTAAGGTGTCCACAAGTTTTTGGTTTTCTGTTTGTACAGTAGAGTCTGAATTTCAGCCTCGTTATTGATGTGGTGACAATGACTACTAGAGTTAGCTGACCATTCTCGCTTTTCTTCAGTGGAAGTGGGATGGATTTCAGCAAAATTGTTGGTGAGCTGTTCACTGTTAGATTTAGCTGGCCATTCTCTTTGTCTGTCAGTGGAGGTGGGGTGGTTGTCTACAAGGGCTTTATTTGTAGTATCACTCAATTCCGTTAGATGTATCAATTTACATCTAATGATACGTTTTGCCTGTTCATTTAAATGCTTTGGAGAAAAGTCTAATTCTGGGTGTTTGGAGTTCCATAAAGTTTTTAGCCTTTGCATAAAACCGAACTTTTGGGGTTCAGATTGTTTGTATGCTTCATATAATTCTTTGTTAAGCTCGTAGCTCCACTGTATACAACGGTTGTAGTTGCGATTTGGTCGAAGGAGACCTGTTCGTTTTGCCATGATGAGTTCGTCTATTCACTAATATTTTGTATTTATTTTTCAAAATAGTCGATGATCTTCTTTAAAAGTTTCGACAAAGTTTTGTCAGAATCAAATTTAAAGTTATTCACAGTTTGGGTAATATTTCTTTTCGGTTAGTTTTTAATTCTACAACTGTGTTTTAAACGTTGTTCTTGAATCGTTTGAATCGAGAACAAAAAACAAACAAACCGTTACTTAGTATATTTCTTTATGAATGTAATATAATATAACAACGCTGTATTTATATGTTAAAGTTTATGTATCATTCATATAAATAGGTGTTCTACAACTTATTCACAACATATTCACAGTTCAAACACTTATGTTTTTGTTTCTGAATCGAAAACGTTACTTGCATATTTTTTTATAAATGTAATATAACAACGTTGCATTTATATGTTAAAGTGTATGTATCGTTCATATATCATAAGTGTATGTATCGTTCATATATCATAAGTGTATGTATCGTTCATATAAATAGGTGTTTTACAACACACTTACAGTTCAAACACTTATGTAGCATTATTGTATGTAATCTTACCGCGTAATGTAGCTCAACTTTTTCCAATATATGGTATGTTGCCTTCATGTAAGCCGTAATTACACACGTACCGATTATCAGACACTGACCACAACGGTCGCCATTGTATGTATGTATGTATGCATGTATGTATGTATGCTTGTATGCATGTATGTATGCATGTATGTATGTATGTATGTATGTATGTATGTATGTATGTATGTATGTATGCTTGTATGCATGTATGTATGTATGTATGTATGTATGTATGTATGTATGTATGTATGTATGTATGTATGTATGTATGTATATTTTTAATTCTACAACTGTGTTTTAAACGTTGTTTTAAACGTATGTCAGGTCACCAGTTGGTGCTACTGGTAACATGTATTCCAGTACAACCTGTCCCATGGTCGGGTCGTTGGCGACTAAACTGGCAACCCCACCAAGGTTTCCTGGTGAGGAGGGTGACTTTGGACGTCCTGCAGGACTAAAAACAAAACTTGTCAAAGGGCAAAGGAGCTCTTAAGAGTCAATGGCCATCCAAAATCACCGGGAGAGATGACCCCTTAGCCTTTGTCAAGGCAGAATTCTATGAGAAGGAAAACTCTGATATAACACCTGCAACCCTGATGGTATCCAATGATGTTGACTTGTTCTTCTTTTTGGTAAATATCATCTTGGTTAAGAGAGTGGCACTGGCTTTGTGCAGTGCCTTTGCTCACTATAAAAGCTTCACGGCACAGGCATTGCTTTATATCTGGAGATCTCTGCACTTGTCGTCACATGGTACCAACGGCCCAGCATTATGTGTCAATAATTGTCACAAGTGTAGTGTTTGTACCAGAGTTTTCAAGTCGCTGGCTGGACTAAAAAGTCACACTCGTTCAGCGCATCGGTAGGGGTTCTCCTACATGGATATAAAGTAGTGGCCGCACTCGAAAACGAGTTGGCAGCCACCATGTATGTATGTATGTATGTATGTATGTATGTATGTATGTATGTATGTATGTATGTATGTATGCTTGTATGCATGTATGTATATATGTATGCATGTAAGGAGTATATATGAAAATATAACCAAAGAAGCAATTGTTTCCCGAAGCCTTGAGCAAATGTCAATTTTGAAGTTATGTTATCTTATTATAAGCTGCTACAACGCTGGTTTAGTTATAAAAAATCGAACAATTTAAGCATATAAACCCGTGCAGACGCAAAACGTGGACAGGGCCACATGTGGGAATCGAACTCGCAACTGCTGTATGCATTACAATTCCACATATACCCAACTTAAGTCCATAACTTACGAACGAGTTACGTTCCAAGTTGATTTGTTCGTAAGTTGATCGTCTAACACAGTACGTACCAGTAGGCCCCATATATGTTACATTGACACTGCAGGTTTATATATACAGTATATAGAGATATATAAAACATATAATATTGAATTTAAATACTGTAAATAATTGTTTCTACTTTTGGCACAAGGCCAGCAATTACCCAGTACATTACTGGGGTTTTATTTTATCGACCCCGTAAGGATGAAAGGCAAAGTTAACCTCGGCGGGATTTGAACTAAGAACTTAAAGGACCATAACTCTA
>OZ024740.1:322841220-322863720 GCA_964016885.1 Eledone cirrhosa
TCTACAGCTCTACAATGAGTGGTTAACAACATACAAGCTCCCCAACATCTGGAAGAAAGCTCACATTGTAGTACTGCTGAAACCTGGGAAAGATTCATCCGCCTCTAAGAACTTTAGACTAATCTCACTTTTGAGTCACACCTATAAGCTCTTTGAACGCCTGATCCTCAACAGAATTAGGTCCTTTGTAGACGAACAACACCTCATCCCTGAACAAGCAGGTTTCCGCCCTGGCAAGTCGACAACTAACCAAGTACTCAACTTTGCCCAGTACATCGAGAACGGCTATGGGGAAGGGATGGTAAACGGTGTGGTGTGTGTCGACCTCTTAGCTGCTGATGACACAGTCAACCACAGACGTCTCCTTAACAAGTGTTGAGGTTCATCTATTCAGACGATATTGGCATAGACACTGATTCAAAGTTGTGGAAGATAGACTCTCCAATGCTCTGGAAGAGCTAACACATTATTATGAAGAGAACTACCTAGGTGCAAATCCATCCAAGACGAAAGTGTGTGCCTTCCACCTGCGAAACCGTGAAGCCAAGCGTCAACTGAAGGTTAACTGGTCAGGAACCTCCCTTGAGCACTGTGGGCACCCAGTCTATCTAGGTGTAACCCTGGACAGGTGTCTCTCTTTTAAGATCCACATTGACAAGACCAAGTGCAAAGTGAATACAAGGAACAACATGATCCGTCAGCTCACTGGCACAACTGCACTAGCTCTCTGCCGAGTATGCACGTCCAGTATGGGAGTGAGCTGTCTATGCTTAGAAGTTAGACCCCTCCCTCAATGCTAGCTGCCGCCTCATCACAGGCTGCCTGAAATATACACCTATGGACCGTCTGCATATCCTGGCAGGCATAGACCCACCAGAGATACGACGAAGTGCAGCAAGCAAGAAAGAGCGTCAACAACAGACTACAGATCAAAAATACCCACTCTTCGGCCATGTGCCAGCCAAAAGCCAGCTTAAATCCAGGGAAAGTTTCCTAAAGAACGTCACACCCATTGGAACACCAAGCATAAGTAGTGAAAGAGTCACTCGCTGAGAAGAAAAACTTAACAACCTCCCATCTGTAACAACAATGGCGCTAAATGCGAGCGAGGCACTGCCCTCCTGGAACAGATACAAACTATGCAGTGTAGAAATGCCATAACAGATTAAGATCTGATAATGGTCGTGCAAAAGCCAATCTGGCAAAATGGGGATATTTAAAGGATGGGACGTTGTGAGTGACTGCGGCATCGAACTACAAAACTACGCAGCACATTCTGATATTCCCCCTGCTGGACCACACCCCTGCGCATGAGAAAGGATTGTAATGTGTTCAGCTGTGGCGGAACCACAGCTAGCCAAGCTTTGTAGCCGACTCTCTTTGTAGCCGACACGATAAGAAGAATATGTCACTATTTTCTACCGTATTGTACCGGCTTAAAAAAAATTGTCTTTTACTATATATATATATATATATATATATATATATATATATATATATATATATATATATATATGTGTGTGTGTGTGTGTGTGTGTGTGTGTGTGTGTGTGTGTGTGTGTGTGTGTGTGTATGTGTATGTGTGGGTTTGTGTGTATGTGTGCGTGTGTGTGTGTAAGTGATTACATACTTATCTCCCTTCTGAAAAAGTGTTGTTCGTATTACTACCATTACTACGATGATGATGTCCAATTTTACTCTTTCACTACAACTGTATATACTGAGTTATTTATTTAATTTTACATTTGCATATATATATATATATATATATATATATATATATATGCAAATGTAAAATTAAATAAATAACTCAGTATATATATATATATATAATAATTCAAGGGTAAGAAATTGTCTAGACAGATGTATCAACATATTTGGCGTGTTTGTACAATTGTTTGGCACAATGACATCAACATATCTGAGAGTTAGTGAATTTACTTATATAACGGTGCTGGAAGATCGATTCTTACCATCCATATACATACATACATTCACACACACACACACACACACACACACGAGTGTGTGAGAGTGTGTGTGTGTATTATATATACAAATAAAAATCGGATTGCAAGTAGAAGAACGCACTTAAAGATGTTAATATTCCGAAACTTCTATATTTCTATACAGATGTTCCATGGGTGTAAGATAAGTGGTGTTAAATTCTAAATAAAATGCACCTTAAGACGAAACACCCACTTATTAGTAGAAATTGATCTTACTAAACACATTAGAGCCGACCAGTCACTATAGATTCAAAAGTGAATCTGAACACACATGGTAGATATATTTGTCTAGACAATTTCTTACTCTTCAATTACTGCTTTTAATGAAAATTCTTAAAATCTATATTATTACTAGAGCAGCTGAATTTAGGTTCTAACAGTGACTCTCTCTCTCTCTCTCTCTCTCTCTCTCTCTCTCTCTCTCTCTCTCTCTCTCTATATATATATATATATATATATATATATATATATATATATATATATATATATATATAAACATGAAGTATAAAATTAACTTCCTTTATTCATAGTCGCTGTTATATATATTTCGGTGATAACCGTTATGCAACAGCTATGATCTCTTCAGTCAGCTAGAATTTGAACAGAATAAAAAAACAGAAAAAACATTAAGATGAAATATAGTTTACTTCTCTTATTTTGTTTCCTTGATATGCTCCAGGTTGAGTTTTGGTGTTAATTTCTCAAGGCACCGGTAGCACACACTGTGAATCACTCTCAGTCTCTCTGTATAGAGATGATATAGTAAACGACACCTCTCCCAAGGTGCCATGCAATGTCGTGAGATCGGGACCTATGGATTGTGTAACGAACTTCCTAACCATTCCACCATGCTGCGACCAGTCACTTTATATAACACCATATATACCATATATACCAAATATAAGATTATAAGGTCACACCATAGAACACCATGTTTGAACTACTTGAGATTTAAAGAAAATTTCAGAAACTTTCAGAAGGAAATAAGTGTCATGTCTATGAAAAGAATTAAATTGTGTGCATTTTTATGTTTTTCTTGTTGTGCTTGTTTTAGGTTTGTTAATTCTTTTTTTGAAATCTTTATGTTTTATTTTTGATAATCACCACTATTTTCTCATTCTTATTGCTTTCCCCATTTATTACATTCACTGGGCCGTAACTTGTGTATCTATTATTAAGATATAAGCATTGATAATAATTACGATGTTTTCTTTATTGGCCGCTGACAACAACAACAAAAATAACAATAACAACAATAAAAATGATGATGATGATGATGATAATAATAATGATAATAATAATGATAATGGCGATGATAACGATAATAATAATGAGTAATGAAAATAAGAGGAATAATAACATCAATGATAACGAGACAAGGAAAATAGTAATATAATATAAATAATAGCAACAACAATAACAACAACAACAACAGCAACAATATATCGTTATATTAGTTAAAGCAATAAGATACCCACAAGGAAATTGTTTATATTTGATGACAGGAGTGTCAATAGACAATAATAACAATAATATCAATAACAATAATAACAAAAATAATAACAAAAAAAAATGCAATAATAATGTAAAGAAAAACAAGTAAGATTCATAAAAATAAACAGTCACAAAGAGTGACTGACAGACAGACACACTGACAGACAGACAGTTAAGTGTTTTAGAAGATGGTAAACATGTTCTTACTGAGTGGTTCTTCATCTTCCTAGTACAGCCATGTTATTAGTGGTGGTGATATTATTGCTGTTGTTGTTATTGTTGGTTACGTGAGTCAGATGAAAAATCTCTGTAGCTGCATCACTGTTTGATGTCTTTAAAGTTTTTTTACTTTTCTATAACACGGCTTTATCATAATTTACAATGAATAATGAATTATATGCACAAACACAATATATATATATATATATATATATATATATATATATATATATATATATATATAAATAAGTAAATAATTCAGTATATACATACGTACCTACCTACCAGCGTACACGCATGCATACATACTTATAAACTTACGTATATATCTATAAATATATATGCATATATATATATATATATATATATATATATATATACATATATATACATATATATATATGCATATACAGTATATATATATGCATATATATATAAATGCATATATATATATATATATATATATATATATATATATATATATATAT
Source organism: Eledone cirrhosa (assembly GCA_964016885.1). Taxonomy (NCBI): domain Eukaryota; kingdom Metazoa; phylum Mollusca; class Cephalopoda; order Octopoda; family Eledonidae; genus Eledone; species Eledone cirrhosa. The sequence continues at coordinate 322,845,431 of OZ024740.1, forward strand.
ATATATATATATATATATATATATTTATATATATATATATATATGTGTGTGTGTATGTATATATATATGCATATATATATACATATATATATATTAACTGAATCCAGTCATGGAAAAATATATAAAAATACTACAATTCTTCTCATGTCTATAATACATTTATTCGTTCGTTTACTGATCTCTTTATCGGGTATATATATATATCTATATATATATGTATATATATATATGTATATATACCCCGATAAAGAGTTAAATGAACGAATGAATATAGACATGAGAAAAATTATTGAAGTAGTATTTTTACATATATTTCCATGACTGGATTTAGCTTTCTAAAACTATATTGTCAACCAATGACAGAACAATAAAGACAACTACTCTTACACGATATATATATATATATATATATATATATATACACATACAAATGTATGTATCTATGTTAAAAGTAAACAGAAATAACAAACCACATTGATAGATAGAAATAAATGTATACACATAATCCTTGATATTGAAAACTCAATTTATAAATGTATTTGGAAAATAAATCTAATGTAAAACCCTTTGTTATTTTATGTTCCAAAAACTAGCTTATTAATGAGAAATGTAACTCGTACATTCATTCCTAAATCCGTCCAAATGTTGATTATTTTCAAAATTATTTGAAAATCAGACAGTGTTTTTCATTAGAAATCTGGTAAGGAAGAAGTTAAAGTGTTTATATTTAGCTAAAAGCTTTCTCTCATAATGTTCTGTCAGAACATTTAAGTTATACTTCAAACGTCTGTTTAATTAATAACGAGAAAGATAGTAATATTACAAAATGTCTCGATAATCTTGATTATTTTCAATTTTTTTCAAAACTATAGGCAGTCTTTCATTAGAAAAAGTGGCAAAGAAACGTTTATAGTGTTAAAATTTATCTAAAACTTTCCATCATGATTTTATGTAAGAACCTTTGATATGTTATGTTCCATATACCAGCATAATAATGAGAAAGTTAGTTGTATTACTAAGTTCTTTCAAATTGTTCATTATTTTCAAAACTATTTGAAAATGATAGGCAATATATTTCATTTGAAGTATGGGAATTAAAGGGTTAAAGCGTTTCTATTTATCTAAACAACCTTCCATCACGATTTTATGTAGGAACCTTTAAGTTATGTTCCAAGCACCAGCTTGGTAATGAGAAAATTAATTATATTACTAAATTTCTTCAAATGCATCATTATTTTCAAAAGTATTTGAAAATATTAGCCAGCATCTGCCATTAGAAATATGGTAATGAAAGGGTTAAAATGTTTCTATTTATTTAAACATCTTTGATTATAATTTTATTTTCAATAGTTTTCCAATTCGAAATTATTTTCTTCTCAAAGATATATAAAATCGTTAGATGTTACTCAAAAATAAATCATCTCGTGCTTGATTTCGTGTAAGAACCTTTCTTAAGTTACATTCTAAACACCATCTTAATGAGAAAGTTATATTCCTACATCCCGCCAAATTCTTTATCATTTTCAAAAATATTTTAAAATCATAGGCAGTGTCTTTCGTTAGAAACCTGATAATGAAAGAGTTAACAGGTGTTGTCCACTTGGTGTCTTTAAGGCAATAAAGCTGTGTGTGAAGGAAATTGAGAAGAAGGCCTTAGGTGCAGATAACCACATTAATGATAAATAAATGAAAGAGTAGAAAACTAATAGGAAAGATGTGTTTCGTGGACAGCTTTCTTCTCCTCTCTTAGTGACCCCACAGCAGACACAACAGATGAAATATGGGCTTCACTGAAAGCTGGAAGATTAAAGAGGAATCTCACAACCGTTGTACTCACTGCACAAGAAGGAGCTATTAAAATGAATTTAGTTAAAACAAACATTGCTGAAGGTCAGCTCCATAGTAAGTGTCAGATGTTTCGAGGATGGTTTAAGGAGATGAAAGTGTTAAAGTTGTAGTGTGTGTGAATGTAGCATGACGACTGAAATACACACACATATGAACGTAAGAAGAAATGAAGTGGGAACAACATAGAGGGAAGATAAATACAAGAGGAAGGGTGGCATGTGTGTTATGGGGTACAACAAAGTAGATGAAAGGTGATGCCAACAACAGCTGGAAGCTGTTATTTAAAAAAAAAATGACTTTTATGTTATTTTATAGAATTTCACAGACGAAAAAATTAAAATAAAAACAACAAAACCTCTCCACCTGAATTATAAACATGGAAACTAAATATATTCTTTTATTCTTTTAGTCTCTTATTTTACTTGTTTCACTAATTAGACTACGGCCATGCTGGGCACCACTTTGAAGTGATTTTGATGTGAAGGTACGTGGCATAGTGGTTAGGATCATAATGTCGTGGGTTCGTATCTTCAGCTGAAAATGAGTACCAAAAGCAACTGGGGAGTTTAACCCTGCAATGGACTGGCATCCCATCCAGGGATTTTTGTACTCCTAGTCGCTGAGCGTCAAAGAAACCGGGATAAGCACCGGCCTAATGATAGACTTTAGATATAAGTTGATTAAATCGACTCTAGTACTTGATTGGTTCTTTATTTTATAGACCCTGCAACGGACTGGCGTCCCATCTAGCGAGAGGTTTTGTACTCTCAGTTACTCAGCACCAAAGGAATTGGTACAAGCACCGGCATAATGAGCTTCCGGGATTGAGACAGATTTTAGATTTGACTCGATTAAATCAACTCCAGTACAGTTTATTATATCGACCTCGGAAGGATGAAAAGCAAAGTTAATATCAGCCGGATTTGAACTCAAAGAGTAAAGAGTTGGAACAGATATTAAGTATTTGTAGGACACCTTAATGATTCCTCCTCCTCCTCCTCCTCCTCCTCCTCCTCCTCCTCCTCCTCCTCCTCCTACTACTACTACTACTACTACTACTATTACTACTACTACTACTATTGGTTTTTGATTTAGGTACAAGGCCAACAATTTTGGGGAAGAAGAAAGTCGATTAAATCGACCCAGTGTGTTACTGGTACTTTATTTTATCAACCCCGTAGGGAAGAAAGGCAAAGCTGACCCTGGCTGGATTGTTGAAGGTAAAGGGCCGTAACTCTATGTCTTAAAGCATGTTGTTCGACACTCTACCGATACAACCAATCAACTACCCTACTACTACTACTACTACTACTACTACTACTACTACTACTACTACTACCACCACTACTACTACTACCACTACTACTACTACCACCACCACTACTACTACTACTACTACTACTACTACTACTACTACTACTACTACTACTACTACAACTACCACCACCACTACTACTACTACTACTACTACTACTACTACTACTACTACTACTACAACTACTACTACTACTACTACTACTACTACTACTACTACTACTGCTGCTGCTGCTGCTGCTGCTGCTGCTGCTACTACTACTACTACTACTACTACTACTACTACTACTACTACTACTACTACTACTACTACTACTACTACTACTACTACTACTACTACTACTACTAACACTACAGTAATTTATGGCTGTGTTGGTCTGACATCTGTTTCAGAGAACATTGCTGAGGCTAGAAATATAAAATATATAAATCTGTCATTTTTTATGAACGTTCAGTGTCTGGTGTAGATGGGTAGACATGGTGGTGGTGGTGGTGGTGTCGCGTTGGTGGTGGTGTTGTAATGGTAGTGGTGGTGATGGTGTAGTGGTAATGGTGGTGTAGTAGTGATGGCGATGGTGGGGTAGTAGTAGTGGTGTTGGTGGTGGGGGTATAGTTGTAGTGGTGTCGCGTTGGTGGTGGTGATGGTGATGGTGTAGAGGTGGTAATGGTGGTGTAGTAGTGATGGCGACGGTGGGGTAGTAGTAGTGGTGTTGGTGGTTGGGGTGGTGTAGTTGTAGTGGTGTCGCGTTGGTGGTGGTGTTGTAATGGTAGTGGTGGTGATGGTGTAGTGGTAATGGTGGTGTAGTAGTGATGGCGATGGTGGGGTAGTAGTAGTGGTGTTGGTGGTGGGGGTATAGTTGTAGTGGTGTCGCGTTGGTGGTGGTGATGGTGATGGTGTAGAGGTGGTAATGGTGGTGTAGTAGTGATGGCGACGGTGAGGTAGTAGTAGTGGTGTTGGTGGTTGGGGTGGTGTAGTTGTAGTGGTGTCGCGTTGGTGGTGGTGTTGTAATGGTAGTGGTGGTGATGGTGTAGTGGTAATGGTGGTGTAGTAGTGATGGCGACGGTGGGGTAGTAGTAGTAGTGGTGTTGGTGGTTGGGGTGGTGTAGTTATAGTGGTGTCGCGTTGGTGGTGTTGTTGTAATAGTAGTGGTGGTGATGGTGTAGTGGTAATGGTGGTGTAGTAGTGATGGCGATGGTGGGGTAGTAGTAGTGGTGTTGGTGGTGGTGGTGGTGGTGGTGGGGGTGTAGTTGTAGTGGTGTCGCGTTGGTGGTGGTGTTGTAATGGTAGTGGTGGTGATGGTGTAAAAGTGGTAATGGTGGCGATAGTGGAGGTAGTAGTAGTGGTGTTGGTGGTGGCTGTATAGTGGTGGGTTGGTGTAGTGATGGTGTAGTTGTGAAATGGTAGAGTAGTTTTGGTGTAGTAGTGATGGTGATGGTGGTGTGGTGGTATTTGTTTTGGAGGCGGCAGTAAAGTGGTGTTGTGTTACTGTGGTGGTGGTGTAGTGGTAGCAATAGAGGAATTTGCTGTACTGTATGTTTATTGGTGTGGTATATATAATTAGGGTGATTGTGGTACTTTTAGTTGTGTTTACAGTACTCTACTGTACTTGTGGGGGAGGTAGTGGTGTTAATAGGGGAGATGGTAGCAGTGATGGTAACAGTAGTGGTAGTATTAGTGGTAGTATTAGTGGTAGTATTAGTGGTAGTAAAGTTTCAGTAGTAACTGGTCAGGTATAGGCATGCAAATGCTTATACAAACTGACCAGGAATGTATCGAAGCTATCCCCGATATCATAGACATCGAGGAAGGACTCCAACTCCCTATAAGCGTAGAAGGAAGACGGCTAAAATATTATCTCTGTGGGTCGAAGGGTCACCTCAGGGCCTTTTGCCCGCAGAAGACAGCGAAGAAGAAGGCCCCTCTCCTTCCAATACCTGGTCCGCTGCTACCAAGAGCAGGGAAGGCAACAAACACAGAAGCCCCTTCCACGGTGAGTAGCAGGGCAACGTCCGTGGCACCCGTACCAAGGCCACGGACAACTAAAGCAGCAGCATCAGTGACGGCAACACCAATAGCTACATTTGAAGTAGCTACACCAGCAACAAAATTGCCCAAGAGGGCTCCACTACCACCACCAACAGCCGTGGATCACATACCCCTCCCAGACGCCACAGAATCCGATATGGAGTTTGAGGCGGGAGTGAAGTGGCAAACAGTCTGCCACAAAAAACAAAAAACAAAAAACCCTTAGATTCACCCTCCAAAAGCGAAGGCATACAAAGAGGGGTAAAGGCAGCAAGGAAACTTGCAGCAACACCACCACCATCACCACCACAAACACCAACAACGCAAACACAACAAGACACACACACCAAACAGCAACGAGAAGAAAACAGCAACAAAATCACCCCTCCCGCCAAAAAGTATACAGCCATAAACATGGCAAAAAAAGAACTCATAAAATATATAAAGCAGCACACAAACATCACAGAAAAAAACTACTACACCCCACCAACACAGAGAACTCTCCCGACAAACATAAGCATCATCGAAATCTCAATAGAACAGTACAAACCTTTAAAACAAAAATTCCCCAACGCAGTTGGAGACTTCAGAGGGTCGGTTACCAAGAGGATATACACTGACATCCTCTTGGAAACACCCATGACCAGCGAAAGGGACGGTTCTACTGTCCCTTCACCACACGAACAAGGTAAGAGACCCTTTCTCACTTGCCCCGTTTCTAATCCAACATGGATGTACTCAGAATAGGCAGTATAAATGCACGTGGCCTGGGGTCATCTTGGAAGCAGGGTCACCTGCTCAATGACCTCAGGTCACTAAACATAGATGTGGTGGCCATCAGTGAAACCAGAATCTCCGAAGCACAAGCCTTCGCACCGATCTTCGGCGGCTACGATGTATACACATCTCCCAGCCATCCAGGATCGGGGGGAGGGGTTGCCGTCGTTTTTCGGAGAGGCTTGGATCTCGCGATACGGGCCATCTTCCTGGACCCAGAAGGTAAGTCGGTGGTGCTGGACGTGACCGGCAGTGAAGGCAATGCTTTCAGGCTAGTAGCCGTCTACGCCCCAACAGGGGCAGGACGGCCAGATTTCTTCAGACGTCTAGAGACCTTTCTTGGAACGTCCCGCTCTTTAGTGTTAGTGGGCGACTGGAACGGTATCTTGGATGCACGCTGGGATTGTGTGGGGCTAGTGGATAGGGGAGGAGGGTGCAAGAGCTTCACCAACCTGCTCAGACGTTTTGAACTGTCTGACAGGTATCGACTGGATCACCCGAATGTGCCAATGTGGACATGGACAAACCCCATCGGGTCATCCAGATCGTATCTCGATAGGGTATTCTGCAGGGAACTAGATAAGGCTAGTATAAGTTGTCCACAATTTAAAATAGTCGACTACACAGACCACAAATTTGTGATCTGTGAGATCGACATAGACAGACTTCATAGACAAGGGCCTGGTTACTGGAAGCTGAACGCGTCTTTCCCGGCGCGCAAAGCCTACAGAGACCGGATTAGCGCATTAGTTAAGCGAGCGTTGACGGGAGCGGTCGTCAACAACAGGTGGTGGTTCGCCCTGAAAAGGGCAATTAAAATAGAGTCGATTAGGTTTAGTAAAGGAATAGTGATAGAGGAAAATAGAGTAGAGGGAGAGCTAGTCAGAAAGCTAGAAGAGGCGTTTAGGACAGGCATCGCAACCGACGTGCTTGCGGCTAGATTGGCACTCGACCAATTCTTCAACGCAAAACACGAAGGCTGCGTTGTCAGAGCTAGAGCGCGTGCTGAAACACGAGGGGACAAAAGCCGTCCAATGGGCCCGGGTGGCAGAGGCGCGACGTGGCAACAAAGCCACAATTCGGTCTTTGTCTGACCAAAACGGGTGCGTGATGCTCGAACCCGAGCGGATGTGTGAAGCTTTTCAGCAGCTCTTTGCTGAACTGTTCGGGAGCGGCGGCGGCCCGGATCGGGGCATGGACTTCAGTGCATACCTCGACGGACTGCCTCGGCTCTTGATGACCGCAGCACAGTGTTGCGAAAAGCCAATAACAGCCGGTGAAATACGGGAAGCGATGGCTAACTGCACAAGGGGTAAATCGCCAGGTTTAGATGGTCTGCCCTACAAGCTTTATGCATTTATGCCAGACTTGTTCGGTGACCTCTTGGCAGACGTCTACTGCAACTGGCAGCAGAATGAGAGCATTCCCAGTTTTGTGAGCCGGGGAGCAGTGGCGCTGCTGAGAAAAGACCCGAACAAGGGGGATGTTATCGATAATTTCAGGCCCATAACCCTGCTAAACGCAGAGTTCAAGATTTTGGCCTAGGTGTTAGCAACGAGGTTGGCGCTTGTCAAGGGTCTGGTGGGAGAGGCGCAGACATGCGCCATCCCGGACAGATCCATACACGACAACCTCCACCTCATGCGATACATCATAGAGAGGGTGGTTAAGGAACCTGGCAAGGGTGGGGCCCTGATCAATTTGGATCAATCCAAAGCATTCGATAGGGTCGAGAATCGGTACCTGGCGGCGGTTCTCGAGGCAGCCGGTTTCGGGCCCGTTTTCAGGGGTTGGATCGCAGCAATGTACAGCGACATCTGCTCAGTTGTGAGGGTGAACGGTCACCTGTCGTAGCCGTTCAGCATCATGCGCTCAGTCCGCCAGGGTTGTCCCCTCTCGTCCCTCTTGTACGTATTGGCTTTCGAGCCGTTACTGCACAAACTTGGGGCGATGAGGGGCATCCCACGCGAACTAGTATGCGGGAAATCCGAGTCGGCTTACGCTGACGACGTCACCGTGGTGGTGTCGAGCACCAGACACGTCTAGATGCTCGGCACCGCTCTCAAGGAATACGAAGCGGTGACAGGAGCAAAGATAAACCAGGAAAAGTCGGTGGGCTTGCAGCTCGGCACCTGGAGAGGCAAGTCCATGCCGTCCGACAGCATCGTGGGGCGTTGGACGGACGGACCGGTTAAATTGCTCGGGGTCTGGTTCGGACCGGACCTCCAGATGGAGAAAAACTGGAACGAGGTGACGAGCAGGGTGGCCTCCCTCACCCAGAAATGGGCTGAGAGGAAGCTGTCCCTGAAAGGCCGGGCGGAGGTGGCGAATGCGTACATCGCATCCGTCATCTGCTACCGCCTCACCGTCGTCCCTTGCTCCAGCCCAACTCTCACTAAAATGGAGCGCCACCTCTTCCGCTTTTTGTGGAAGGGACGCGCTCCCATGGTCAGACGATCCATCTGCTGTCAACACCCGTTGCGTGGAGGACTGGGCATGCCATGGCTGATGATGCGCAAACATGCGGTGGGGCTGCGACATCTCTGGTGCTTCCTTGATGGTGAACGAGTGTGGTCGCCGTTCGCCAGGCACGTTTTCCCACAGCTCGTCTCCGGTTGCGCATTTCCAATGCTTTTCAAAAATAATTTTGAGATAGAGCGCCCGTGATGTTTGCTCTCTCTCTCTCTCTCTCTCTCTCTCTCTCTCTCTCTCTCTCTCTCTCTCTCTCTCTCTCTCTCTCTCTCACTCTCTCTCTCTCTCTCTCTCTCTCTCTCTCTATATATATATATATATATAGAGAGAGAGAGAGAGAGAGCAAACATCACGGGCGCTCTATCTCAAAATTATTTTTGAAAAGCATTGGAAATGCGCAAGCGGTAAAAACTTAAAACCAAAACTGAATACTAACCAATACTATTACTAATTTTTACTTATTCCTAATTAAACTATTTTTCACTGGGAACAATTTGTCAGCATTTTCTTTTCCGTTTACCAATATATCATAACTCGTGTGTTACACCTCTATTCTTTTAAATATATATATATATATATATATATATATATATATATATATATATATATATATAACAATATAAACATGGCGGTCGTTTCCAAATTCTGTTTCCGTCTTTTAAGGGCCTTTACCCTATTTTTATTTATAAGTTATCTTTATATCATTTCTGCGCCTGAGTACATTCTTTATACTTACACACACACACACACTCACACACACACACACACACACACACACACACACACACACACATATATATATATATATATATATATATATATATATATATATATATACACATACATATACACATTGCGTATGTGTGTGTGCATTGCACCTGTTAGTTAACGGTGACAACTGAATCCAAACCAGTGAATTGTAAAATAGGTGAATATATGACATTAAAAGGACAATTATGTCCATACTTACCTGTATATAGACACCTGCAATCATTACTTACCTATATATATACCCACCTGCAATGATTGTCCTGAAATTTAGGAGGTAGTTATATACCTGTTGAAGGGTATAGTGTAACACTTTTTTATAATTGATTGATTATATATTCCTCCCCCTGAATCCCCCCACCTACATTAGCTCTATGTATATACTCTATGTATATGTATGTATGTATGTATGTATGTATGTATGTTATTATCTCTTTCTCTTAATTTCGAGTATATTTTTTTGACCGGCCACCTTCCTGGTGGCAAGGTTGTAAAAGAAAAGAAATTGTCATACCTTGAATCGCAAGAATCTTTTGCAAATTTTGAAGGTGCCAGCTATCGCAGCCATTTGTAGACTATAAATTAGGGAGCTGCGCTTTTTGTCCGCAAATCCAAGTTCAGTCATACTTTGGTCCAAACGGGTTGGTATATAACCCGTAGCTCCAATAATGATGGGTATGAAGCTAAAGGTGTATCTTGGATACTGGATTTGTAAACTCCTCATCAATGGTCCGTAGATGTCCTCCTTCTCCTGTATTTTTCTGACAACGTTTACATCAAGTGGGCAGCTGATGTATGTATGTATGTATGTATGTATGTATGTATGTATGTATGTATGTATGTATGTATGTATGTATGTATGTCTATGTGTGTGTGTGTATGTAATGTATGTAATGTATGTAATGTATGTAAGCATATAGGTATGTACGTACGTATGTGTGTATTTATGTATGTATGTATGTATGTATGTATGTATGTATGTATGTATGTATGTATGTATGTATACATGTGTGTGTATGTATATATATATGTATATATAGATATAGATATATTTAATACGCACTCACATAAATATATATATATATATATATATATATATATATAATAAGGAGTTGACGGACCCAACATATTTATCATTTCTGCGCCTGAGCACCTCCTTTATACTTATATACACACACACACACACACGCACATACATGTATATATATATATACACATACACATACACGCACATACGTAAACAGACACCTAGTTCTACCACTTCGCTCCCATCTCTCTCTCCCTCTTATTCCCTCATTCACTATATATACATACAAACAAACACACACACACACACGCACTCACACATACATATATATATATATATAGACATATATATTAATAAATATACATATATATACATATATTTATATTGTAATAGATCTCGATACAGTTTGCCTGTTGAATAAATATATATAAAGCGGTATTACTATATATTTAGTGTCGCTGTTAAATTAGGTTCCCTAGGGGCCCATGAAGTCCCTTTTAAGGCAACAGTTCGACCCCCTGGGATTTTTGAATTGACTTAATAATGCATTGTAACTTAAAAGTCCATGATGATCTGCTCATCTCTTATTCCCAGTCCTAACTTGTCAATAGTCCCCCATATGGCCTAATTTCACACTGGGACTAAATAAATAAAACATAACTCACTCTCTTCTCTCTCTCTCTCTCTCTCTCTCTCTCTCTCTCTCTCTCTCTCTCTCTCTCTCTCTCTATCTCTCTCTCTCTCTCTCTCTCTCTCTCTATATATATATATATATATATATATATATATATATATATATATATATATATATCCCGATTCTCGATAATATATATATATATATATATAATTGAAGTATTTCCGTAGGAAAGGTAAAGAAAAGACAGTGCTCTATGTAGGCTCGTGTATGTGCATGTGTGCATGTGTGCGCATGTGTGAGTGTAAGAACGCATGTATATGTTTTTGTTTGTATTTGCATGTAGGCGCACATATAATTATGTGTGAACGTAATAGTTTACGTATATGCGAGAGTTTGTGCTTGTATATGTATTTGTATATATACATATACATTTTTTTTTCTTTGCATTTTGTCCGCTATTTTATGTCAGCCTCGCTTTCATTTATCCTAGACTCTGTTTTGAAACCATATCTCACTTCCATTTTAATAAAATTCATTTCATTCTGACGATTGAAGGCAGACGTATGTGCCAAGCTCGTCTGACTTCGTGAAACTTTGGGTAAATGAAATAATTATCTTATGTTGTTTATTACATAAATATGTATATATATATACGTATATATATTTATATATATATATATATATATATATATATATATATATATATATATATATATATATAAATCAACCTCCCAAATGCAAGGTGATTGAAAGGTATGTCGTATCTATTTATTTATAAGACTGTTTATATTGTATTTTGTCTGAAGAAGGCATAACATATTGTTAATATGATATCCCTGAAATATATATAACGAATTAAATATGGTTTTATAAATATAGTTTCCATTTATTTAATATCATATATATATATATATATATATTCATACATACATACATATATCTACATACATATATATCAATATGCAAATACATACACATATGCACACACACACACACATACACACATATATAGATATATATAGATATAGATATTTTGTTATATACCTATGCATGTAAATTCATACGCAGATAAATATTTAAGTACCAATAACACTAACACTAACACAACTTGATCCAAAATTAAGGCACATATGAACCCAAATGCGACACGTTTACGTATGGTAAACATAATCGCCTTTATTGTACATAAGTATATGGGTTCATATAAGCCTTTATACACACAGACACACACGCACACAGACACACACACACACACACACACACACACACACACACACACACACACACACACACACACACACACACACACACACACACACACACACACACACACACACACACACACACACACACACACACACACACACACACACACACACACACACACACACACACACACACACACACACACACACACACACACACACACACACACACACGTATATATATGAAATATAAAACAATCAAATTTATGCTCAATACATTTAATTGCTGACGATCGTTTCTTCCAGATAATTGTCTGTGTTCTTCGGAGCTTACACAATGTTTAAACAAGTAATTACATTCCTAGTCTTTAGAACATTAATTAAGATACAATAGTATGAAGAGTGTCAGTGACATCATATTGAAAAGCAAGAGTGACAAAATGATATTATAGTAAACAGATAGCAAAATATTAGGAGCTGTTGTGAAGGGGTTATTACATAAAGTGATAATAGCGAGCATATTATATAGAAAGTTATTCATAAAGGTAATAGAGGTGCAGAAAGGTATATATATATATATATATATATATATATATATATATATATATATATATATATATATATATATATATATATATATATATATATGACAAGTTATCGTTATAGGTAATCCAGTTAAAGGTTGTGAGTACTCTGTATTGTGGATAGTTTTGACGTACTGTATTTAAGGTCGAGTGACGCAACTTCGAGTGATTAGCGGCCTTTAGACTCACCTGATCAATGAAACAATTGTTAATACTTGAAATAAAACCTCTTGTACAGCCGACCATGTTATTCTTCAATCTTTCACTATATATATATATATATATATATATATATATATATATATATATATATATATATATATATATATATATATATATATATATATATATATAACGAAGGAAATGTGGTAAGGAACCAGGTGGACCATAACGCACCAGAGTACTCAATACTTAGGGTAGTAGAGTGGGTAATAGGAAAATGTTTGAGCCCGACGGCAGAGCTCAAGCCGTTCCGACGGCTATTTCTGGACTACTTATTTACCACGCTAAAAATGTTAATTTAGTCCAGAAATAGCCGTCGAAACGGCTTGAGCTCTGCCGTCGGAATCAAACATTTTTCTATATATATATATATATATATATATATATATATATATATATATATATACGTAAGCACACACATCCATTCATACATATATGTATCAATGAAAATCAATCAAGTTCCCGTAACCGATGCAGCCTATCTATGTGGTGCCACTCGAGACGTTTGTTTGTTTGTCCATCGTTACATTCCAGTAGGCCGTAGAAATACTTGGTGGTGGCCATTTCCTCTCGAAGCATGTATACCATGTGGACCATAACGCACCAGAGTACGCGATACTTCGGGTAGTAAAGTGGGTAATAGGAAAAGAGTCAGGACCCCGACGGCTGAGCTCCGGCCGTTTCGACAGCTAGATCCGATCAAGCTGAATTATATATATATATATATATATATATACACACATATGTGTGTGTGTGTGTGTATGTCTGGAACTAGCTGTTGAAACGGCATGAACTCAGCCTTCGGGTTCCGACTTTCTCTATATATTATATATACATATATATATATATATAGACGAGTGTATCCTGGGTTCAATCGGGGGTAAGCACAGTAAGTATATATATATATATATATATATATATATATATATATATATATATATATATATATATATATATATATATATATACATATATATATATATATATATATATATATATATATATATATACATATATATATATATATATAATAGCTTTCACCGTATTTTTGACTAAAGGAAGTTTAGCCTGATAATGGGGTTTAGAACCCTCAGATAAATGGAAAAAGATGAGTATTGACGTACATGTACGTCAATACTCATCTTTTTCCATTTATCTGAGGGTTCTAAACCCCTATTCTATTTTCTAATTTCAAACCTGCTCACTGTTTCAAAACATACTTACTTGATATATATATATATATATATATATATATATATATATATATGTGTGTGTGTGTGTGTGTGTGTGTGTGTGTGTGTGTGTGTGTGTGTGTGTGTGTGTGTGTGTGTGTGTGTGTGTGTGTGTGTGTGTGTGTGTGTGTGTGTGTGTGTGTGTGTCTCTCTCTTTATTTGAACTTCTCGACATCTCTAACTTTGGATGATCACGGCTCCAAGTTTTCAGATTATTTGTCTGCTCTACTTTGCTAAATAACAGGAACAACAACACCAACAACTATATCAATGTTAATTTTTAATTACCATAGATCATTCGACCAAAACCGACCAGATGTTTTCTAATCTATAAAAGTTGTAAGTGACAGAAAATCAGTTTTAGATATTAATCAGAGAATTGTCTGTGTTTCATTTGTTTAGAAATGCTGTGGTGTTAATGATGCTAATGATTCCACTGCTGGTAATTATCTGTAAAGCTGTGAGCACAAAGAACTAATCAAGAATAAATGTAATTATACTTTAATTCTATCAAGCACACCAAAAACCAAGATCGTATGATACTCCCAAACACCGCCCTTGTTTAACCTCGCATTTTATTGACCGTGCTGACAATCTAGAACGTATTACACCCTGATATAACCAAAATCGTATAATATTCCAAAACACGACCCTCGTTATATCCACATTATATTGACTGTGCTGACAATTGGAACGTATTACACCCTGAGATAACTAAGAATGAATGTAATTATGGTTGTATTCTATTAGTTATATCAACAACCAAAATCTTATGATACCCTGTTCCTCCTCACGTTCTATGAACTACAACAACAACAACAAAGATCTAGTACCGAGAACACTCACTGCCCATGCTACCATCTCATTCTATCTACCACACTCACAGCCAGGGTTACATGGTATCTACAACCCCAGCCGTCCCAACCCCACATTCTATAGACCATATATCAATAACGGAGATCCTATGATACTCTGATCGCCACTCTTGGTTACTCCACGTTTTATCTATCAACCACGCTAACAATCCAGAATTTCCTTTATCTTGAATGCCACCCTTGCTCACCCTGATTCATCTAAGAATATAACAACGAATGTGATTATTGTTATGTTTTATCAACCATACCACTAATTGATGTTGCGGTATCCAGAACATTACCCTTGTTCATTCCATATTCTTTACACCAAACCAACAAACCAGACACCAAACTTGCTAACTCCACTTTCTATCAACCATTCGAAAAACCAAGATCTGATGACACCCTAAAGACTGATCTTGCTCACCCCACGTTTTATGCACTACATCAACAACCCAGGACACTCGGCACCCAGAATAGCACTCTTGTTCATTCCACATTCTTTTCACCAAACCAGCAAACCAGACAACAACCTTGCTAACTCCACGTTCTATCAACCATACCAACAACCAAGATCCTATGACACTCTAAATACTGTTGTTGTTCACTCTATTTTCTATACACCCTAACAACCACATAGGTCTTATGGAACCACGAACACCACTCTTGACTACCCAATGTTCTACTAAAGAAAACCAACTGGATATAATATAACGTTGATAATGTTTGTTGTTTAGTAATAATAATAATAATAATAATAATAATAATAATAATAATAATAATAATAATTGTTTCTACGTTAGGCACAAGGCCAGCAATTACCCAGTGTATTACTGGTACTTTATTTTATCGACCCCGTAAGGATGAAAGGCAAAGTTAACCTCGGCGGGATTTGAACTCAGAATGGCAAGGGCCGTAACTCTATGCGTCAAAGCATGGCATCGACACTCTAGCAATACTGCCAATCCACTGCCAATAATGAAAATTATTGTTTACAGTGCTAGGTCTGCCCTGATTCTGCAGATATATAATTAAATGCACGCATGTCATGACTAGCCCATCTTTATACCAGATCTAGGTTATCTAGGGTTATATTATAATGTGTATGTCCTTCCTTTTAAATACATTATCATGTGAACCAAAAGAGATTTTACTGCTATTTCTAGGATATAATGAGGTCATATAAAAGCTTTCAATATCTCGTTGCCTTCAATGCCGTAATGAACCGTGAAACGCTTGCGCAACAAGGTGATGAACAATATTATGTAATAATGCACAATTAAAAGCATAATGGAGTGCAATGACATACAATAGGGCACATACAAGTGCAGTTAAATACTATGAAGTGCAGTGAAATTCAGTGAGTTGCAGTGAAGTGCAAAGAGTTGGGGAGGGGTATGGTTCGTTTCAGTGAATGCAATATGGCGCAACAGACAGCAGTAAACTGCAGTGAAATGCAACGAATTGCTGTCAAGTGTGGTGAGGTGCAGTAGATGTAATGTGATGCAGTGGGATGCAGTGATATGCAGTGAACATTCGGTAAATTGCAGTGAAATGCAACGAGATGTGGTGGGGTGCAATAGAGTGTGACATGGAACTGCAGAGAAAGGCAATGAAGTGTGGCATGAGGCAATGGGGTACGAAGGAGTAGAATATGATACAACAACATGCACTTCAGAGAAATGCAGTGAAGTGTTATGAGATGCAATGACGTGTGGTGGGTTGCAATGGGTGCAAAATGGTGCATCTGAATGCAATGAACTGCAGAGAAATGGAATGAAGCGCGATCGGATGCATTGGAATGTGGTAGGGGCAATGGATTACTTGTACTAGTTTAACAATCAGCAAGAGAAATAATGTAGTCTTCAATACGAACTTCGCTTTCCAATCACAAGGCCCTGGATTTTAAACATATTTGTTCTCGTAAATAGTTATTTCTACAAAGTTATTCACTTATTTATTTAAAGGCATGAGGCTTTGTCGTTACAGTGCTAGGTTTATAATGGTGAGGTTGTGAGTTCGACTCCGGGACTGGCGGTTCGTTGTTATTGAGTAAAACACTTTATTTCACGTTGCTACAATTCACTCAGCTTGGGAAAACTGAGTTGCAACGCATCAGCCTTTGCTTTTCGTTTGGGCAACATAGACTGGGATGTATGAACGACTGCAAGTCTTCCACAAAACAACTTGCTCGGGCTTGTACCTCAGAAGGGAACTTTCTAGGTACAAAACCCATATTCATTCGTGACATTTAATCTTCTTTTAAGTCATACATATATACTAAACATGGCCGGTAGAGGGTCTGATGCCATGCTTTGCAGCAAAGAGTTTCGGCCCTTTATGGTCTGAGTTCAAATCACGCCGAGGTTAACTTTGCCTTTCATCCTTACAGGGTCGATAAAAAAAGTACCAGTAATACACTGGGATAATTGCTGGCCTTGGGCCGAAAGTAGAAACAATTATTATGGTTAAGGGCGTTGGATTGGCAGTATCAGTATAGGGTTGAATGCCATGCTTTGCAGCAAGAGTTATGGCTCTTTATGATCTAAGTTCAAATCCCGCCGAGGTTAACTTTGTCTTTCATCCTTACGGAGTCGATAAAATAAAGTACCAGTAATGCGCTGGAGTAATTGCTGGCTTTGTGCCAAAAGTAGAAACATTAGTATGGTTAATCCTTGGATTGGCAGTATCGTTAGAGCGTCGGACAACATGCTTCGTGGCATAGATGTACGTCTCTTTACGTTCTGACGAAGTTAGTTTTACCTTTCATCTTTACTGGGTCGATAAAATAAAGTACCAGTCACACACTGGCGTCGATTTAATCGACTTGCCCCTCCCCCAAAATGGCTGGCCTTGTGCCTAAATCAGAAATCAATATTATGGTTGGTCCTTCTTATATATAATCATTTCCACGTGCCAGTAATCAATATAAAGTACTGAATTTCTCTTATGCAAACCAGTAATTTATCAAACTGAAAATTTCTCTGTTTGTATGAGTGTTCAGATATCTGGTAACCCTGATATATATGGTACAGCAATTCTGGACAAAATTGCCGTCATTTTGACAGCACAATTCCACTTGTACTGTAATAAAGACATTTGTCTGACAGGGACGCTAAACACCAAGACTACATTATTTTTCTTGCAGAGTGGTGGATTGGCAGTATCGGTAGAGGGTCGGACGCCATGCTTTGAAACACAGAGTTACGTCCCTTTACGGACTGAGTTCATATCCCGCCGAGGTTAATTTTGCCTTTCATCCTTACGGGGTAGATAAAATAAAGTACCAGTAATGGACTGGGTAATTGCTGGCCTTGTGCCAAA
>OZ024740.1:322866220-322868720 GCA_964016885.1 Eledone cirrhosa
TTTTTATATCCTCTACCTATTGATCAGTAGAAAACAATAAATATTTATACTTTTTCCAAAAATTCAAAATATTAAATAAGAGATCAGAATAGATCGAGACGTAATCGAACATTCAGAGATCAAAGGACGATTTTAAGTCTTTCACTTCGAGTCAAAAGTCTGATCAGAAATAACGTCTGTATATTTAAAGACCAGTTTTAACAATAAGCTGCGGATTAAAAGTTAATGAATATATAATCATAGATATATACATCATGTAATAGGGTCAGTATATACTATATATATAGTGGAAATATATTGCACTTATTATATAAACAGGGCGGTGGATTGGCAGTATCGGTAGAGGGTGGGACGCCATGCTTTGACTCATAGAGTTACAGCACTTGCCATTCTGAGTTCAAATCCCGCCGAGGTTAACTTTGCCTTTCATCCTTACGGGGTCGATAAAATAAAGTACCAGTAATGTACTGATTAATTGCTGACCTAGTGCCAAAAGTAGAAACAATTATATAAACAGCTGCATATACGTGAAATAAATCGTGACCCCAGCACGTTAACTACTTGTCTGTTATGAGGTTGACGATCACATAGCTACTATATTCAACAGATTGAAATCCCCACTACAATCCAAACTACTAGATCAGTAACTAGAAAATGAAATGGACTCTAAATGAATAAAAAACAATGAATAACAGTAATAATTCTTTCTTTTCTTTCTCTCTCTTTCTTTCCTTCTTTCTTTTTTCTTCTTTCTTTCTTTCTTTCTTTCTTTCTTTCTTTCTTTCTTTCTTTCTTTCTTTCTTTCTTTCTTTCTTTCTTTCTTTTTTTCTTTCTTTCTTCTTTCTCTTTTCTTTCTTTTTTCTTTTTTTCTTTCTCTCTCTCTCTTTCTTTCCTTCTTTCTTTTCTTCTTTCTTTCTTTCTTTCTCTCAATCTTTCATTCTTTCTTTTTTCTTTCTTTCTTTCTTTCTTTCTTTCTTTCTTTCTTTCTTTCTTTCTTTCTTTCTTTCTTTCCTTCTTTCCTTCTTTCTTTCCAGCTTTCTTTCTTTCTTTCTTTCTTTCATTCTTTCATTCTTTCATTCTTTCATTCTTTCATTCTTTCTTTCTTTTTTCTTTCTTTCTTTCTTTCTTTCTTTCTTTCTTTCTTTCTTTCTTTCTTTCTTTCTTTCTTTCTTTCTTTCTCTCATCCATTGGTGGATTAGCAGTATCGATAGAGCGTTAGACACCATTCTTTGCAGTATGGAGTTAGGGCCATTTACGTTCTGAGTTCAAATCCTGCCGAGGTTAGCTTTGCTTTTCATCCTTACGGAGTCGATAAAATAAAGTACCAGTAATGCACTGGGGTAATTGCTGGCCTTGTGCCAAAAGTAGAAACAATTATTTATTTTCAATGTTTCTACTCCTCAAAACACATCAATATTTCTCCATGTAGCCATCAAGACTTAATAATATAGAAATAATAATTGGTTCATCGTAACATTAATTGTTTCTACTTTTTTGGCACAAAGCCAGCAATTACCCAGTGCATTACTGGTACTTTATTTTATCGACCCCGTAAGGATGAAAGGCAAAGTTAATGTGGAAGTGTTAGGGTTAACTGTTACATGGGAACCATGAAAGGTTTTGTGGCTAAATACATGGATGTTGTGTTATATGGTCTTGACTGTGTTAATTGGACGACAAGGTCACTTCAGAAGCTCTCTACATTCCAGAACCACACCATGAGACTTATGACTGGGAAGCGGCTCAGCGACCGTATCTGTATCAGTGAGCTGCTGAACATTACCAAACTTAGACCAATTGCATCAATTGTCAAGTCAAGAGTACTCAACCTATACGGCGATATAAAAAGATCAACTCATGCCTGGAAGAAAGGTTGGCTGGTAGGAGAAGCAGAAACCGATAGCCAAAACGATGGCTTGACAATGTCAACCGATGGACTGGACTTCATCTTTGCTCTTTGAACTCTGCTGCTGGTGATCGAACTTTGTGGAGAGAGATATCACATGTTAGTGCGCAGTCTGCAACTGGCCGAGTTTAGCGTCACAAGAGAGAAATGGTTGTAATCTTTTATGTGTGGTTTGTAGTGAATATAATGGATGTATGCGGAGTTGTATAACGGAGTATGTGTGATGGTATGATAGCGTGCTTGTGTGTGACTGTGTATATATGTGTATGTATGTGTGTGGGTGTGTGAGGGTGTATGTGTATGTACGTGTCTATATCGGTGTATGTATGCGTGTGTATCTTTGTGGGTGTATGTGTATGTACGTGTGTATTTGGGCGTGTATGTATGCGTGTATATGTGTGTGGGTGAATGTGTATGTACGTGCGTAAATGGGTGCATGTATGCGTGTGGATGTGTGAAGATGCATGTGTATGCGTGTGTATATGGGTGTATGTATGCGTATGTATGTGTGTGGGTGAAGGTGTATGTACGTGTGTATATGGTTGTATGTATGCGTGTGTGTGTATGTGGGTGTATGTGTATGTACGTGTGTAT
>OZ024740.1:322873720-322878720 GCA_964016885.1 Eledone cirrhosa
TTTAATAATCGATCTACCGGCCAAGAAAGTGTTATATTAGCTACCGTATTTCCCGGCATCGAAGACGCTATTTTTGATTGTTGACATGTGTACACGTGCCGTGGTGGTCTCTCTGTCCGCAATCTTTGCGGCACGTTTTTACCACCGTCGTAAAAAAAACCCTTCTGGATTACCTCCCTTTCCCTTCTCCTCACTTTTGGTTGCTCGTGTCTCTCTCTCACTTTCTCCTGTCTATGTGAGAGGCCGCACGATTATACCAGCTCTGAGTCGTAGCTGACCACCAGGCTAAAGTCTCCCAGGCTGGCCACAACTTACTTTCCCTATTTTTCCACGGTTACTTTTTTGCATGTTTCTTTCAACTGTCTTCCCACGATGGGACCTGTACACTTTTTTTTCTCCTATTCCTTTCCTATTTTTTCCCCTTTTCCTTTCGCCCTTTCTTCCTCTCTCCTCAAGCCCCCTGTGCTTCCTCCTACCCTCTCTTTCCTTTTCTCTCTCCTTTTTTTCTCCCATTTTTTCTCTTTTTCTCACTCCTTTTCCACCTGGCCTTTTGATTAATAAAAGGGTTCGGGCGCACCCGAACTACACCGATGTCCTGTAATTCAGCGCCGAAACATCGGATCGGGAAACATTTACAGCTGACGATGGAAACTCCTTTCTTCCTTTCTCCTTTTCTCCTCTTGTTCCGTTCTAACCACCATCCTAAACCCTATATATATATATATATATATATATATATATATATATATATATATATATTTATATATATATATATATATTTATATATACATACTAATATATCTATATATATATATATTATATATATATATATATATATATATATATATATATATATATATATATATATATATATATATATATATATATATATTTATATATATGTATGCATATATACATACTAATATATATATATATATATATTATATATATATATATATATATATATATATATATATATATATATATATATATATATATATTTATATATATGTATGCATATATACATACTAATATATATATATATATATATATATAATATATATATATATATAAAAGAGTAGGACCCCGACGGCAGAGCTCAAGCCGTTTCTACGGCTATTTCTGGGTCCAGAAATAGCCGTCGAAACGGCTTGAGCTCTGCCGTTGGGGGTCATACTTTTTCCTATTTCCTATTCTACTACCCTAAGTATTGAGTACTCTGGTGCATCTGGTTCCTTACCACAATTCCTTTGTTATCTATATGTATATATATTTATATATATGTATATATATATTTATATATATGTATATATATATTTATATATATGTATATATATATATATACTAATATATATATATATGAAATAATGTTTGCTGCCGTTTATTTATCTATTATTTCTTCATAGGTGCCTTTTAATCTTATAGCCTGGTCTAATTGATTTTTTGTGTGGTTAATTATGCTAATTGGGAGAGGAAATGGTGTATATATATTATCAAATGATTCTATGGACATACTTTATAGTATATTGCTCTGATTATTTAATTTATTAATTCTTCATTGAGCCACATCGTGAATGGTTGCCAAAACACACATATATATATCTGTGACTTTGTCCAGATTGTGTATATGTAAATCTTTATATGTAATAATCTCCCATAAGGTTGAGATGTAATTTGGGCAATATTGGGCTGCGCTTTCTAGCAACCAACCCACTCGCCGTAAGTAACCAATCACATTCTTTCTAACTTGACCACTGCCACGTCACAATTCTTAGCCATTTTGAATTCGTGTCTGGCGGGGACCACTTTAGAAAATAATCTGTCCTAACGAGTTTGTCTCCTGATGAATTCGAAGCTCGAGATTTTATCCTTAATAGGATATATCAAAATGCGAATGAAACCCGAGGGTAGGGACATAATCCTGGTATGTGTATAAGCATTTCTTCGAACTTTAATTTTATACCTAATTGTGTATGGTTGACGGTATATTTAATCGATTTCCACGTGCTGTTGAAATGTTGGGTAAATATTCTATGGCGATTGGCCTCGAAGAGATTGCTGTCGTTTATTTATCTACTATTTCTTCATAGGTGCCTTTTAATCTTATAGCCTGGTCTAATTGATTTTTTGTGTGGTTAATTATGCTAATTGGGAGAGGAAATGGTGTATGTATATTATCAAATGATTCTATGGACATACTTTATAGTATATATCTATATATATATATATATATAATATATATATATATATATACACTAATATATATATATATATATATATATATATATATATATATATATATATATAATATATATATATACACTTATATATATATATATATATATATATATATGTAGATAAATCTACCAAGAGTTTACGGTAGTGTCCAATCCGTATGAAGAACTCAATGTATTCCGGATATCATGGAAAGAAGAGATGTAATGAAAATCCACTTTCGGTGAAAGATAAACGGTATACAGAGTCAAGATAAAATATTAAACAAATAATGAACAAACAATTCCTTATATTAAACAAAAAAAGTTCACTATTTAACGATCGTTTCTAGGGCATATATGTGTTATAATTGGTATGCATATTTAACAGATCTATGTACAAAATTATACAAAATTATACAAATTATCAAGATTAAATATACATACCTAACTCATATATACGCCGTCTTCAGAAATAATGAAGTATATTTATTGATAATAACAACAATTCAAAATATCAGTTCAAAATTGACCAATGAAAACACAAAGGGTTAAAAGCAGTTTGGTGTGTGTATACACATGCAAAAACCTTACACATATTTTACAATAATGTGTGTATAATTTGCATGTGTATACTAAAAAGATGGATGCAAACACAAAATTTCAAGGTTAATATCTCTGTAAGTTTAATGCGCTGATAAGATACGCAAAGATACTTATGGAGTCAAGCATATAAATATATTTTTTTCATACTCACACATATCAGTATAATCACACATACATGTGCGTATATGCATAAATATACACATAACCACGAACATACAAACACACACACTCCCCCACTCACATTTATATATGTGGATATAAAATGCATAAATATACACATAACCACGAACATACAAACACACACACTCCCCCACTCACATTTATATATGTGGATATAAAATACAGAAAAAATCAATAGTTATAAAAATAAAAATATAAAATATGATTTGACCTGGAGTGTGCTCAAAAGAGCCACCCCTTATCAAAATAATAGAAAGGAATGTAGATTATGTTCCCAAGAACTATTTGAAATAATGAAGTCTAGGGATATCTTATTAAATAAAAGACAGGAATTAATTATATCGTGTAATCATAAACTAAAAAAAACATTTAAATATTATAAACCTAATTAATAACATTATTCTAGAATTTAATTTAATTTAAATGTTAGTTAACCTATAAATTTAATTTTATTAATATTTTATTACAGATGAGAAAATATTATGTAATCATAAATTTTGAAAAACCTTTAAATATTACTAATATATACTCAGTAATTTAATTTATAGATTAATTTTAATTTATTTTAACCTTTTATTATAATTTTTTTTATTATAATTCTTTTACAGATAAAATATAACAAAATAATATCATGTATCCTATGACGGAGAAAGAATTTTTAGTATTATAGACCTAATTAATATACATTTTGGAAATATATTTATTATTTGGTTTTAGTTTTAATCAACCTAAAACTTTAATTTTAATTTGCTTAAAATTAGTATCCTTGTACAGACGAATTGCAGAATGTCATGTAATCATAGAATGGGATGTGTTTTGGATATATACCTAGTTAATATATTCTGTGCAATTTTTTGAAAAAGATATGTATATCTATATGTATATGTATATGTGTGTATTGTATGTGTATCTGTATGTATATTTATGTGATTATATATGTATGTATGTATATATATATGTATATATATATATATATGTGTGTATATGTATATATATGTGTATGTGTATGTATATGTATATGTATGCGTATTAATTTTGATTTTTATTTGCATATAATTATATTATGCTATTGATGAAATACAATATCTGCTTTATGTATTGTATACCTAATTAACATATACTAATTAACGTATACTATTGAAATAAATATATAATTTTTAATTTAGTTAACATATAATTTATATGCTACTACCGATGTAATACTTTATTTTATTTTTATTTGGGTTTCTTTTCCCTATTACTAAATTCATCTCCTAATATTGATACCATAACGTTATTAACTTTAATTTAGTTATAATGTAATTAATAATCTACTACTGTTTGACTTCATAATTCTGCTTCAAATATTATAAACCTAACTAATTTACACCTTGGAAATCAATATGTTGACTATCTTTGGTTTAGTTAACATATGATTAATGGTATACTTTTTTATTTTGGGATGCATAGATTTCGTATTTCCTAGCACTGAAAATATGTAAGAACATACATTGAATTAAGATACGGAAAATATTATATGTTTCTTGAAACATATATTTACTTTGATCCCCTTCTCCAAACCCCCCCTTTCCCCCATACTATTATCATCTGTTTTTGTAAGAGTATATGTATGAATATATGTGTAGGTGGGTGTCTATATAGGTTTTGGTATTTATTTCTAAATATAAAAATACATATATGAGCATGTAAATATAAATGTAAGATTGAGTGTCTATATATGATTGTACATACATATGTATGTATATATATGTATATATATGTATTATATATGTATGTGTATGTGAATGTGTGGTATGTATATGTGTATGGTATATGTATATATGTGTATGTATGTGTATGCTTGTATATAGGAATATATATATGTGTATATATGTATGTATATGTATATGCGTGGTTGTATGTATGTGTATATGGGTTCTGTATATATTTGTATGTCTCTCTATTTATATGTTTATCTTCGTATCTATGTGATATATGTGTGTGTGTGTGCATATATGCATA
>OZ024740.1:322883720-322886220 GCA_964016885.1 Eledone cirrhosa
TTTTGGCATCTTTTTCAGTGGATTTAGGGTTATCGTGTTTGAGCTCTGCTGATGAAAGACTCCAACCGTGACCATCCCCACTGAAAGTTTCGCGAAATAGTCTTCTTAAGACTATACAGAGCATTTGTAGTTTTTCCAAATTGAAGGATGAGTATTTAAACTTTATTTTATTCTGAGTTAAGGCTCTATTGATTTTTCCCTGGATTTCACAAAATTCTATGGATAAATCTATGTCTTGATTTTTTTGAATTGAGTTTGAATTATTTTCCCACATCTTACGTTAACTATTTTTCTATTTTGACGTTATAGTCACTTATATATTATGAAATACTGTTGGCTTCACGTTCACAACAATTTCTATACTTTAATATATATATATATATATATATATATATATATATATATATATAAATTTAGCGAGAATCGCATTTCGGCGATTAGCGAAACGCAATTTCCGAATTGTGTTGGCGAGCGCTCAATGGATATGAAGATACCAGAGCTATAAACATAAGTTAAAAAGGCCATACAAAACATACTATATACTCTCTCTCTCTCTCTCTCTCTCTCTCTCTCTCTCTCTCTCTCTCTCTCTCTCTCTCTCTCTCTCTCTCTCTCTATATATATATATATATATATATATATATTGGTGGAACACTGGAAGGTAATATCCGTAGTGGTAGAGCACTCAGTCCAAGGGACGAGTAAGGTAGAAGTGGTTACACAACAGTTAGTTCGCCATACCGAGAACAATTGTTTCACCTTCGCGGATCTTCAGCTCTGGATGTGTATGGTTATAGGAACAGGAAGGACAACCGTACGAACGCGCATGCGCAGACATTCGGTCACTTCACACAGGCAATACTAGACTGCGTGCGGGAGGTGTAAGGGAGATAACTGCGAAAGTCCGGAAAGTTTTTAGGTTGAAAATAAAATTAAAAAAATTAAAAATAAAATTACAAAGAATCAGTCCGGAGCCTTGTAGTTATGCAATAGATGTTTGGTGACGTGTGGACAACGTGTGAAAAATTCACTTCTCGTGTTTAGGCAATCACTATTGCGTAATCTCTTTAGGATAGTTATTCGTTCAGTTAGTTATTCTATATATATATATATATATATATATATAGAGAGAGAGAGAGTATATATTATATGTGTATGAGTTGCAATAACATTGATGCCTAGCAGTTTCAGTATATACTGAATATATCCATTGTGAGACTGTTGGTCTTTCACAAACCATATATGTGACTTTTACTCTTCAATAATATAATTCATCCTAATTCCATTCGGGTAATAATAATAGATTAATTATAGCATATTAACTGACACACCGCCGGCTGCTACGATTAGTATTCCGGCTGATACGTTCAACGGAACAGCCTGCTCGTGAGATTAACATGCAAGTGGCTGAGCATTCTACAGACACGCGTTCTCTTAACGTAATTCTCAGGGAGATTCAGTGTGACACAGAATGTAACATGGCTGGCCCTTCGAATTATAGGTACAACTCATTTTTGCCAGCTGTGTGGACTGGAGCAAGGTGAAATAAAGTGTCTTGCTTAAGGGCAGAACGCACCGCTGGGAATCGAACTCACGCCCTTGCAATTGTGAGCTGAATACCCTAACCAGAAAGACACGCGCAATTCAGTTAGATTAATTATTCTTACGACAAATCATAATATAATAAAATAATATAATAATTGTCTCTACGTTAGGCACAAGGCCAGCAATTACCCAGTGTATTACTGGTACTTTATTTTATCGACCCCGTAAGGATGAAAGGCAAAGTAACCCTCTAAATAATGAATGAGTATTACAAAATTTATGTACTAAATTTCGTAGCTGTTGATTAAACATAAATATTCTTATATATAATGATTGCTTATTTTAAGTTTCACTTCTTTTAAAATGTTCAAATGTCAATGCTTCCGGTTATGATATAACGGACGCTATATCACACATCGCTTATATAAACGTTCATATATTTTCATCGTTAGATCATAACGTTTATATTTCCGTTGCTAATTTTCTCCTTTTTCGGTTTCATTACATTTCTCCGTAATGCAGCTTATATATAATATCGTCTTTTTTTATTGTCTCATGGATTATTTTACTTACAGAAGAGAGTGAAACACAGTCGCTCTTCAATTTCTGTACATATTGTCAATTACGATTTTATTTGACGTATCATGCATGTATATTTGCGTATAATATCAATATGCACACTACACATGCTAGCAGATAACCACCCGAAGGGCGGTTTTTCTGCTAGTATGACATAACTAGGAGAACAAAAGTTAATATTTCTACAACCAATGTAATTCTATGCTGAAGGAATGATGCTTTGCTCATAATTGAAACTTAGTCATATGTAATAGATTTTGGAGCCGACTTTTTTTTTTATCAGGGGTGAAAGTAAGAGACAAATTAAGCACTCTCTCATTTTGGTACAATTTTAATGTAGTTTCTATATAGATATGTGAAAATGTCATCTACCTGT
>OZ024740.1:322891220-322901220 GCA_964016885.1 Eledone cirrhosa
TTATCCTCGTAGATATGTGTATGTTCAGAATGCGTCGAAGTAGGCGAATGTAGGGGTCATCAAGGCGCTTTTGTTTTTTTTGTATAAAAAGCGTATGTTTCCATTCCATATAGCAAGATTGGTTGAATTTCTACTTGGAAGAATCTGAATTTGGTGTGGTTGGAAAGATTTGAGCGTCAAACTCGATCCCTTTTATTGCAAGCTGACCATGCTTAGGTCTTTCTGGTGGCTAAATCCTTCTCAGAGTCCATGATCCTACTTCGACACATTCAGAACATAAGCTGACGACATCTGACTTTGAAAGAAATATATGCCGGTCTCCCACGCATATCTGTCGTGGTACGTAAAAGAAGAGTAATATTTGCTGGCCACTGCCATCGTGCCACCTATGAGGCCTGCGCCCCTTGTTATTAGTGACAAGCAGTCACTAATAACAGGAGGAGAAAGCTATCCCGATGTCATCTCCAGAGATTCTGGTACTGAAATCCAGGATTTGGCAACGGCAATGAACAACAGATCCACGTGGGGATCAATTGTTGAGTCAATTTCGGTTGAGGCCGCCGAATGATGATGTGTTTAGGTTGTTGGCATGCATACATTTACGTTCATGTAGGCATATATTATACAACGCACGGATACCCCCCCCCCACTACAAAAGAAACTCAAACACATAACCATATATATATGTATAGGTTGTAGGCATACAATGACATGTATATATCTATAGGTTGTAACCATACATTCGTTTACGACCATGCAGGCATATATCACACAACACATCCCTACACAGCAAAGGAAACTCAAACACATATACATGTATATATGTATCTAAAGTCTAAAGTCTAAAGCCAGAATTCTCATTTGGCCGGTGCTTATCCCGGTTTCATGGCGTGAAGCGACTAAGAGTACAAGACTCCCCCCTGGACAGGACGCCAGTCCATCGCAGGGTTAAAGCTCCAGCTATTACTGGTACTCATTTTCAGCTGAGTATACTGGAGCAACGTGAAATGAAGTGTTTTGCTCAAGAACACAACACGCAGCCCAGAAATCGAACCCACGACGTTATGACCCAACACACTTACCACTAGGCCACGTGCCTCCACCGTAAGTCCAACACACTTACCACTAGGCCACGTGCCTCCACCGTAAGTCCAACACACTTACCACTAGGCCACGTGCCTCCACCGTAAGTCCAACACACTTACCACTAGGCCACGTGCCTCCACCGTAAGTCCAACACACTTACCACTAGGCCACGTGCCTCCACCGTAAGTCCAACACACTTACTACTAGGCCACGTGCCTCCACCGTAAGTCCAACACACTTACCACTAGGCCACGTGCCTCCACCGTAAGTCCAACACACTTACTACTAGGCCACGTGCCTCCACGAAAAGAGGCGCAAACACATAGACATATATATGTGTGTATAGGCATATATATATGTGTATAGGTTATAGGCATATATATATGTGTATAGGCTATAGTCATACATACACATCCTCACACACCAAAAGGAACTCAAACACGTAGACATATATATGTGTATAGGTTATAGGCATGTATATGTGTATAGGCTATAGGCATATATATGTTTATAGGTTATAGGCATATATATGTATATAGGCTATAGGCGTATATATATGGGTATAGGCTATAGGCATATATATATGTGTATAGGCTATATTCATATATATGTTTATAGGTTATAGGCATATATATGTGTATAGGCTATATGCATATATATATATGTATAGGTTATAGGCATATACATGTGTATAGGTTATAGGCATATATATGTGAATACGCTATAGGCATATATATGTGTATAGGTTATAGGTATATATATGTGTATAGGTTATAGACATATATATGTGTATAGGTTATAGGCATATATATGTGTATAGGTTATAGGCATGTATATGTGCATAGGCTATAGGAATATATATGTGTATAGGCTATAGGCATATATATATATTTATAGGTTATAGGCATATATATGTGTATAGGTTATAGGCATATATATGTGTATCGGTTATAGGCATATATATGTGTATAGGTTATAGGCATATATATGTGTATAGGTTATAGGCATATATATGTGTATAGGTTATAGATATATATACACATCCTCATACACCCGAAGGAACTTAAACACATATATATATATATATGTATATGTTATAGGCATACATACACATCCTCACACAGTAAAAGTAACTCAAACACATATACATAAATATGTGTATAGGCTATAGGCATATATATATATGTAGAGTCTATAGGCATATATATGTGTATAGATAATAGATATATATATGTGTATAGGCTATAGGCATATATATGTGTATAGGTAATAGATATATATATGTGTATAGGCTATAGGCATATATATGTGTATAGGTAATAGATATATATATGTGTATAAGCTATAGGCAAATATATGTGTATAGGCTATAGGCATACATATACAACCACGCCCCATAAAGACAAACGAAGAAACAAAGGTAATTATGGAACTAAAATGATTTCAATCTTATTGAATAATAACAGTAACAAAAACAAGAAAAAGAACAACAACAACGATAATAACAATAATAACAACAACAATAATAACAACAACAATAACAACAATAACAATAACAACAAGAAGAATTGTGCAGTAAAAGAAAGAAGAAAATATCAGTCTTCATAAATGAAGATTAAATATTGAAATAATTGCTTAACAGAGTAGTTTATTAAAAAGAATGAACACACACATGAACACTCACATACATACTTATAACAACCCAGCCCTCTCTCTCTATATATAAACACACACACACACACACACACACACACACACACACACATATATATATACATGCACATACAGACAATATACGCCTATAAACCTGAAAATGGACGCATATATACTTCACATGCACACACGCACGCACACTCATACACACGTGTATATCCACACACACATACATACTCTCTCTCTCACACACACAGACAGATATTGGCAAATATAAGTATTGGTTTTGTTTTAATAACAGTTCAGTACTGAAGTTATTGAACAGTCATTAGTATTGATGAAGTGGAATATGTTTTAATTATAAAATGTCTCCAGATGTTTCTGGAAATAAGTCAAAAGACAATCCTGTTTTAATAGCAGCAGACATTAGTGTGGTGGGGTGGGGATGGGGGCGGGGTGGTTGCGAGATTGATATGTGAGGGAGGGGGAGAGGAGAGACAAGGGAGGTGGGAGGACGGGAGGGAGCCATTAGACAGAGGAGGTGTGAGTATGATGACAGCTAGAATCACTACTTAGTCTACAAGGAACTACTACTACTACTACTACTACTACTACTACTACTACTACCACTACTACTACTACTACTACTACTACTATCACCACCACCACCACCACCACCACCAACACCATCACCACCACCACCATCATCACCACCACTACTAGTAATTAGGATAGTATTAAAAATAATTGTTTCTACTTTTGGCACAAGGCCAGCAATAACCCAGTGTATTACTGGTACTTTATTTTATCGACACCGTAAGGATCAAAGGCAAAGTTAACCTTGGCGGGATTTGAACTCAGAATGGCAAGGGCCGTAACTCTATGCGTCAAAGCATGGCGTCCGACCCTCTACCGATACTGCCAAAATGGTTTTACAAGGCCAACAATTTTGGGGAGAGGCGAAAGTCGATTAAATCAACCCCAGTGTGCTACTGGTACTTTATTTTATCGACCCAGTAAGGATGGAAGGCAAAGCTAACCTCGGCGAGATTTGAATTCAGAACGTAAAGGGTCGTAACTCTTTGCCATGAATCATATTGTCCCACGCTCTACCGATACTGCTAATTTACCGCCCTAGTCATGACTGACTGAGGAAGGTATCTAAAACTCCTTATAATTAAGACGAAAAAAAACGAGAAAGAAAGAGAGAGAGAGAGAGAGAGAGAGAGAGAGAGAGAGAGAGAGAGAGAGAGAGAGAGAGAGAGGGAGAGAGAGGAGGAGAGAAAAGAGGAAGAAGGAGAGAGAGAGGCGGATGAACATTAAAGGAAAAATAGGAGGCAAAAGAGGCAAAAATTCATGGTTTCAAATGTTTCTGTTGAATCACTTTTATGATAATGATAATAGCCTTAATGATGATAGTCTTAATGATAATAATGTTGAAGACCGTATACCTCTTAAAGAAATGGAGAAATTATCCAAATGTAAAGATCTAGAAATACAGATAATCTGAATCTGAGCGATGAAAAGAGAAGCAATCTCTATAATATTAATGATGATGATGTCGGTGATGATAATGACGAAGACGATGATGATGATGATGTCGGTGATGATGATGAGGATGATGATGATGACGATGATGAGTCATTACATTTGTTGCAGGTAACCTTGTATGCCTAGTATGATCTCGTGTGCAATTCTCTATTGTTGATGGGACAGTTAGTGAGTGTATATATAGTGAGTGTATATATTTGGACAGTCACCTTCTCAGTGACGGCCCTCAGAGCACCAGTTATATACCCAGACCTTCCCTATGGATATTACATATTTTAGAAGAGTGGGTATATAATAGTACCTGATAATTGTGATGGAACACATTGTGGCGACCCTGGAGGAATACATGCTTATGTTGTTCAGACTGTATTTAAGCTCAGAAGGTAGAGCAATGACACTAAATACAGTTAGATATGACACTAAATACAGTTAGATATTTCGTTCGATATTCTAATGATATGCCCCTAGCTATTGATTTCTAATTTAGACACAAGGGAAAAGTTGATTAATTTAACTATATTTTATCGATTATTGAATGATAAAAGGTAAAGTTGACCTCGGCGGTGTTTGAACTCAGAATGTAAAGAGCCAGAACAAGCAGCACAATGACATTTATCCGGCGCTCTACCAATTCTGACAATCCACCACTTGATGCTTGTGAAAACGTTTGATTTATCTCAAATGGTTGAAGTCTAGAACAGTTGTCATACGGTATATAATTTAATGTCCCAGCTTTCTGAGTTTAAATGGCGCCACATCCGTCATGGCTTTCTCCCCTGCAGCTGACTATAGATTAAGTACCAGTAATATACTCTGAGGTAACCAAAATTTCATGGTGTTTTATACCGATGCAAAGAAGTGTTTTAATTCTTGCCAATAGCTGTGTGGTTAAAGAATTTGGTTTGTATCCACGTGATTCTAGATTCAATTTCCTTGCGAGGCTCCTCGGTCAAGCGTCTTGCACTATTACCCCTGTTAGACTAACGTGTTGTGAGTGACATTTGATACACGGACACTGTGTGTGTGTGTCTGTTTCCGTGTCTGCGGTTAGCTTAATGTTTGTGTGTATGTTTGTTTCTGTAACTTAGCGTTTCGACCAAAAGACGGAGATTAATAAAACAAGCACCAGACTTGAAAAACATAGTACTGGATGAGGTGGGGGCATATAATTAACTAAATCAAAGTGGTGCTCCAGTATGGCGAATGTCTAATGATTGAAACAAGTAAAACAATACATAGCATAATAAAAGAACCAAGTCTTACATAGTTTTTTCAAAGTCTTCTATTCATATAAACCAAAAAAGCATTTCTTCTTAGTCATCATTTTTCGAAGATGTTTACACAGAAAGGTGGATGCATATATCAAGAATTTCCGTCCAAGACAATCTGAATCCTGACAAACTAAAAATAACGGAAATTCTATGATCAATACCTCTAAACAAGACTTATTGTAATTAGTTCCGTGTCCAAGACTAACCAACCATGAAACGCACTCATCTACTTGGCTTATTTTTGTCTCCAGACAAATACAATGGAATTGAAAGAGACTTCTAGAGTGAATACCATTGAAGATGAGGAGAATATTGAGCGGTGAAATATGTCCTGCCGTGCGAGACGTTGATAGGTAGAAAGAGATGGAGGGAGAGAGAGAGTGATATAGATTGGTAGAGAGAGAGAGAGAGAGAGAGAGAGAGGGAGAGAGAGAGAGAGAGAGAGAGAGAGAGAGAGAAGATGAAAACGAAGACTAAAATGCAGGTAGCTGGTTCGTTGAACATACATACGTATATGCATGCTTGCATGCATATATACATACGTTATACACAAACACACACATATATTTCTGTGTACGTGTGCATATGTCACATAGACATTTATACACACACATGCGCGCGCTCACACACCACACACATGTATATATATATATATAAAAATACATGCACACACACACACATGTATATATATATATATATATATATATATATATATATATATATATATATACATGCACACACATATATCATATATGGATGTTTTCTTCGTTTTTCATTCTTCATTCTTCCTTATTTTTATTTTTCCTACAGGCCTGATCCTAATAAGATTTTGAGTAATTTTTTCCTTGCTTGCCTTCTTGAAACTTGAACTATATAATATATATATATATATATATATATATATAATATATATACTATATATATATAATGTAATCTGAGTTTTTCGAATATCAATAATAATATTCGATTCGTTTGCAATTATGCAAACAGTCACTGTATATTTTAGAAAATATATATTTTCTCTAGCTCTGACAGTTGGCAGGTGAACAGTAAACTGTACTGATGAAGGGTAATCACCCAGAAACATTAGTGTCTGCAGTTCTGTTTACATGCCAACACAGGAGCAAGAATGAGGGGCTCATTCTACTGACATTGCCTAAAGAGGCTGTTTGCATAATTGCAAACTAATCGAATATTATTATTGATATTCGAAAAACTTAGATTACATTTGTTGTATTCGGCCATGTAGAGCGATAACTACTTGTTAGTTATTATATATATATATATATATATATATATACATACATTGGAAGATACTATTCAATGCTCCAACAAGATAAAAAAAATGGAGTAATTTACAGAGAAAGTTGTGCATGGGTACCTGAGGCGATAAACAGAGACCCTAGCGGGGATAAATAATTCAAAAAGCCTGGCATGGAGTTACGACAAGTTATGATATCCCACCTTGAAGGATATCTTTATGCAATATAGGAACAAGAAATCCTACCAAAGTATGGACCAAAGTATGACTGAACTTGGATTTGTGCACAAAGAGCGTAGCTCCCTAATTCATAGACTACAAATGGCTGCGATAGCTGACGCCTTCAACATTTCCAAAACATTCTCGCGATTCAAGGGATGACAATTTCTTTTCTTTTACAGCCTTGCCACCAGGAAGGTGACCGGTCAAAAATGTACTCGAAATTAAGAGAAAGAGAAACATACATACACATACATACATTTGTAACATTCACTATCAAAAAGGCATCTCTCAGAGTGATCAGTGCTACTCATCGTTATTTCATTAAACCCACTATCATACCTGCTCACAAAATATAGTGGTCATAGAAATGGATCCAGAAATATGTCTCCATCGTTTCTTTGTTGATGATCTGAAATTGTATGGGCTAAATATCAACCACTTAAAAAAAATAAACAGTTGGATTTCATTACCCAATTTTCTACAGACATTGGAATGGAATATCCTACTTTCTTAATTTTAAAATAAATTAAACCCACATTACGGGACGTCGTTCGATATACACTGTTTCATGGAAAGATACACGTTTTCGAGCGTCGGACGAAATGCTTAGCGGTATATGTTCCATCTCTTTACGATATGAGTTCAAATTGTGCCTCGAGTGACATGAAAAGTGAAGACGTTTCTGCTAAGGTTTCCGCCCAACATATAGCATCAGCATTGGGAAGACCTATGAAACCATACCTTCTTTGATCCAATATGGAAAATTGTGTTCTTTCTTGTTCTTTAACACATAAAATGTTTGTGCAAACGGGTGATGAAAAATTCTTAAAATTACAAACAATTACTCAGATCTTTTAGAAAAAATAACCTCAACCCTCCCCACAACAATATAAATTGCATATGTTAGAGCCTGGAAACCTGAGTCCCTGTACTCATTTACATGACAAGAATGGAACTGGGTTAATTCCCCGGGCTTTGTCAAACTGGAGCAGGTATAGAGAAAACGGACGTTAAAAATGATATTTTGAACTTTCTTTGTGCTTATCGTCATGTATCTGAGCTAAGTGTTATACATATAAACAATACACTTTAAGGCCTGGAGAACCAAGGACTTTTACGGCTTAACTTCTCGTTGAAACACTATGTGTAGATATATTATTCATTAGTGAAACAAGAACGGGATTTATAATACGGGCCATTAATATTCTAAAATACGTTTTCGAACTTCTAACTCAACTATCAATTAATTATTTGCAAGGAACTTTAGAAAGGCCTCAGGACAAAACCGTTGCGGTTTTTTCTAAACTGACATTATCTTTTTTCAAAATTTTAAAAGGTCAACCATAACGAAAAACAACAACAAAAAAAATGTGTTTTTGCAGATTTTATAAAATGTTTTCTGACAGAGTTAGACATACACTAAACATGAACAGACATTAAAAACTATAAAGTAGATAAAAGTTTGGAAAATGTACAAGAAATTTCCATTACACCCCCCACACACACACATACATATATATATACCATTATATATATATATATATACATATATATATATATATATATATATATATATATATATACATATATATATGTATATATAATGGTATATATATATATATATATGTATATATAAAGGTATATATATATATATATATATATATATATATATATATATATATATATATACACACACTTAGGGAAGATTTTCCTGAGCTTTAAACATTAAATTCTTGTCAGTTTGTAGTTGCATAAGTTGTACTCAATATAGGTAATTTAAATTGATTTAACCTTTAAGGTCTAAGGTCTTAGATTCTATGTTTTAAACAGTCGAAGCATCTTTTGTGATGGCGCAGGCTAGAAACAGGATTTGATGAGGTCTGTATGGAAACACCGAAGTTTGATGACTGCAGACTTCTGTAATTACGGATGTAGAATACACTAATCTACTTCTCTCTTCCTCCCCCACCTCTCTCTCTCTCTCTCTATATATATATATATATATATATATATATGTATGTGTGTGTGTGTGTTACTGTATAATATAATGTATGTATAACGTGTGTATATGTAAGATGTGTAGCGTATTATGTAGAAACGTTAAAAGTTCATGGTTTTAAATTATTCTCGGCTCACAATGTCAATTAAAGTAGTGTGCACTTAACTACCTGTTCAGCACGCCGAAGACTCCTTGGGATATTTCACAATGTCATTATTTTAGATTACCTTCAAAGTGATGGGTTTGCATAAATGTTAGTGTCAACGACAAAATACTTTGTGATATTTAAGCCGACTCCTTACGTTCCAAGTTCAAACACCACCAAGGTTAATAAACCTCACATACTTCCGGGGTCAATAAAATAAAGCCACAATAAATGACAATGGATTGAAACAATTATTATAGGATCGGACGAGAAAATGTATTGTGTTATCTGTTCTGGCTCTTTGCGTTCTGAGTTCAAATCCAACCGTGGTCAACTTTACCTTTTATACATCCGGTGTCGATGAAATATATGACTAGTCAAGTATTGGAGTCAATTTAATTGGATTTCTTCATTCCGACAATTGCTGACCTTGTGCCTAAACTCGCTGCATTTTTGACTAAATACGTCATATATGACGGTGGCGCCCATATACTCTATCAGGAGTTCAGATAACCCAAACACACGAACATAATTATGGCCTATTCGACATATACATGATGGCTGCCCCGCCGTTATCGAGTATGGCCATTGCACGATATAAGATTGTTAAAAATTATCAATTAATGGTCTCATGCAATGCCAGTGCGTGAAGATTTTTTTTAAAGTGAGGAAAGACTGTGCACTGAGCCAATCCCACTCTCTGAGCGACAGTAGCTATAACCCGAAAAGAAGAAAACATCAACATCATCGGTAACTACTGAGTTACAGGTTTTATGTCGGAGTTATTCCAGTTTCCTGAGCTGCCTTCTCCT
>OZ024740.1:322906220-322911220 GCA_964016885.1 Eledone cirrhosa
TGTTATGCCTGCATTTTATTGGGGGTTTTTACTGGAACATTCCACCAGTACTCTTTCATATTATGTATATGTATGTCTTCACATTGCTGTAGCTTTTAATGTGTTTATTATCAGGGCTATCTTTTCTACGGATTGTATCGTACAATGTGTTGGCCACTATGTATGTATGTATGTATGTATGTATGTATGTATGTATGTATGTATGTATGTATGTATGTATGTATGTATGTATGTATGTACGTATGTATGTCTCATGGTCGGGTCGTTGGCGACTAAACTGGCAACCCCACCAAGGTTTCTTGGTGAGGAGGGTGACTTTGGACATCCTGCAGGACTAAAAACAAAACCTGTCAAAGGGCAAAGGAGCTCTTAAGAGTCAATGGCCATCCAAAATCACCGGGAGAGATGTCCCCTTAGCCTTTATCAAGGCAGAATTCTAGGAGAAGGAAAACTCTGATATAACACCTGCAACTCTGATGGTATCCAATGATGTTGACTTGTTCTTCTTTTTGGTAAATATCATCTTGGTTAAGAGAGTGGGACTGGCTTTGTGCAGTGCCTTTGCTCACTATAAAAGCTTCACGGCACAGGCATTGCTTTATATCTGGAGATTTCTCTGCACTTATCGTCACATGGTACCAACGGCCCAGCACTATGTGTCAATAATTGTCACAAGTGTAGTGTTTGTACCAGAGTTTTCAAGTCGCTGGCTGGACTAAAAAGTCACACTCGTTCAGCGCATTTGTAGGAGTTCTCCTACATGGATATAAAGTAGTGGCCGTACTCGAAAACGAGTTGGCAACCACCATGTATGTATGTATGTCTTCTCTCTTTCACTAAATTTTGATTTCACCAGAATGTGTAATACCAAAAGTAGGTGACGGAAAGAGGGTGGGTGGGTTGAATACTTACTGTGTTGTAATAAAACCCGTTACTATAACTGTATTGTTGCAATATACCTTTGGACTATTACTGTACTGTTATAATATAACTCTGTATCAAGTTATATATATGTAACACCATTTTCATAGCATTTGTTTTTACTAAAATATTTCAAGTTGAATTATCCGTATGTGGCTGACGGCTGGGAGAAAGGAGTACTCAATACCGAAATAGATTTTATTCAATATTATTAAGGCTAAGAACTTAATCTTGTTACTCTGGAGTTTCGCCTGATTATTACAGTTATTAGA
Source organism: Eledone cirrhosa (assembly GCA_964016885.1). NCBI lineage: Eukaryota > Metazoa > Mollusca > Cephalopoda > Octopoda > Eledonidae > Eledone > Eledone cirrhosa. The sequence continues at coordinate 322,907,414 of OZ024740.1, forward strand.
GTAACACGACTCACTTTTTAGCCTTAATAATATTGAATACACACACACACACACACACATATATATATATATATATATATATATATATATATATATATATATATATACGCACCTATAGTTTTATATATATATATACATAGCTATCGGTGCGTATCTTTGAGTGGGTATAGAGTCTGATACAGATATCTATTTTACTATATTTACATATAGATTATTTTCGTCGCACTATTTGAGACTTGGCCAATGACATTGTTATCATAAAACCATTAAATTACTCCGCATTTCTCTCAACCTCTTCACTCTCCTGTCATCTGTTAATGAAGAGTTTTTTTTTTTTTTTTTTGTAAACTGTAAAAGTATGTTTTGTATGAAAACCTTAAATATCTCTCTACAGCTTCCCCTTTGGGCCTGTTGCCATTGATATCTCCGTGGCCCTCGGTCACAGGAAAGCTCGGTGCATCTTGCCTGAGGAAGGAGTCTATAAGATGGAATAGCTGTTGCAGTAATATTTTCACCATCATGTGTGCAGGGCGCAGCTGATATCTAACACCTAGCCGAGTTTGTCTTCTTTTCTTCCCTTTCCTTTTTTAAACCTCTTCCCTTCTTTTTCTTCTTTCTCTTTCTCTGTTCTTTGTTTATAATGATCGTTCAATCTAGTTAGAATGACGTAATTACCTAATGACGTCATCGTATCTAAATGAAATGAACCTTATAAGAAATGTTTAAATGATTGAAAATATAATTTATCTCTCTTTGTTGTATTTTACAAAATGGCAGCTAAAGCTCGTTGTTTCGACTTTGATGGCGCCGTTATCAGTTAATATTTTATAAACATGACCAGAAATCCATTAATAATGTTCCATAATGTATATTTTTTTAAAATATCTAGTGAGAATATTTTACATCTTTTCTTATTTTTAACTTAAACCTTTAGCTAGCCATTGTTAATGTAATATATTCTTTGTTTAGATGTTAAACATTTAGATCCCTATCATAAGATGGTGAATTGAGAGAAGCTTTAGAGAGTCGCAGTGAATAATTTGTGGTATTTATTCCAGCTTCTGGCGTTCTACGTTCAAATCACGCCATGTTTAATTTTGTCACCCCATCTACCTAGAGGTCGATAAAGGACCTACCAATCTATGGAGCTAGACTGGGAGCATTAGATAGAATGCTTGGCGGTATTAATCTGAAAGGCATTAGATAGAATGCTTGGCGGTATTAATCCCGGTTCTTTGTGTTCTAAAAAAATCTTGTCATAACCTATTTGAGTAGAAGTCTTCATTGGTCGTTCGGTTTAATACCACCACCAAATGCTTGGTTGCCTTTGTTGAAGAAACAAACATTCACTACCATCAACGATGGCTAAATGAATGTTCTGTTGTGTTAATTATGGCAAGAGAACGGGTTAAATTTCAACACTTAGCTCCACCCTTCCCTACGTTCTGACTTTAAACCTCTTTTCAAAATATTAATAAAGATTTAATTTTTCCTTTCATGTCAAAATACCAGTTAAGAAATCGGCAATGCAATCCACTGTATAATTTTCCAGTCCTTCTTCTGCACACACATTTTGCCAATATAAGAAACCAGTATTTATTTTAAATGTGGTTGTGAGATACAAAAAAGATAACAGAAAAAGTTACTGACGAGTTGAGAACATAGGTCTAAGTTCGATTCTCAATTGAAACTATTTTAATTCACATAAATACTGATGGATGCAATTGACAAAGTATTGATAAATCGGTAAGCAGTTCATGGGTTCGATCACAATGCGTCGATTATTGGGCACGCATATTTTATCATAAGCCTAAGTCAACACCAGTCAACCCAAGTCAATCCAGGTCAACCCAAGCCTTGTGAGTGGAATTTAGTAGACAAACTATGTGTAAGCTCACCGTATGGATTGCACTGTTAAAAAAACAGTTTTAACAAATACCGCAAGGTATCTAGTTCAATGCTATAACACCTAGACTAATACTTTATTTATTGACACCGAAAGGATTAAAAGCATAGTTGGCCTCCAGCAAGATTCGAAATCAAAGCACAGGGAATCAGTATATGTACCACAGAACATTCTCTCCGACTCCCCTAAAGATTCTACAATTTCGTCAGCTTTTAAATATGTTTTCATAAAGTTATGTTTCAAGTTTGCATTTACTAAATCATTGCTGTGTACACTTTACTTGTATTTAGAATGTTTTTTCTCTTTAAATTTTCTTTCTACTTCTTAATGTTTCAGTGTAAATTAATATCAGCTAAAATAATTTAAAGTTTTTAGGAATTTACGTGGAACTTCATTTCAGGAATTTCCGACTCGTTGAGTTAAAAGACAAGAAAGGGAGAAAGAACAAGAAAGAGAGAGAAACAGAGAGAGAGAGAGTGAGAGAGTGATAAAGAGAGAGAGAGAAAAAGAGAGAGTGAGAGAGAGAGAGGGAGAGAGAGAGAGAGAGAGAGAGAGAGAGAGTGTGAGAGAGAGAGAGAGAGAGAGAGAGAGAGAGAGAGAGAGAGAGAGAGAGAGACTGAGGTAGAGAATCTGAGGTAGAGAGAGAGAGTAAGATAAATGGTTAGATATAAAGAGCGAGAGAGAGAGGCCGGGGGAGAGAGGCCGGAGGAGAGAGGCGAAGAGAGGGATATATATATATACATAGTCGGAGAGAGAGAGCAACACGTAAAAAAATAAATAGTTATAATCAACGTTACATTAATGTATAGAAATGTTGATAGATTAAAGACAGAAAGTTCACAAGTTGCGATAGCAACCTATTTAAAAGGTAAATTATAATTGACTACATAATCTACCTAGCGCCATCACATACGCACACAACTGCACACATACACACACATATATACACATGTATACACATGCACGTACCCATATATAAACACACTCATAGACACACAGAGTCACACAGAGACACACATATATATATAAGCGTTAATAAAAGCAGTAACTCCTAATTCACTTATAATTTAGCAATAGCACAGCGACATTGGATTAAAGAACTTGTATATATATATATATATATATGTGTGTGTACAATGTACATATATATATGTACAATGTACACACATATATATATATGTACAATGTACATATATATATATATATATATATACATATATATTTATGTACAATGTACATATATATATAGAGTATACAGTATACAGTATACATACATGAGTATATGTACATATATATATATATATATATATATACATATATATATATATATATATATATATATATATATATATATATATATATATATATATATATATATATATATATATATATATATAGGAGTAAGTAAGACCCCGACGGCTGAGCTCAAGCCGTTTCGACGGCTAATTCTGTACATATAGTATATATCTGTGTATAATATATATATACATACATACGTACATACATATATACATGCATATATACATATATAGATGCCTACATACCTGTATATATACATAAACACATATATACAGTATATGTACGTATATATATATATATATATATATATATATATATATATATATATAAGAATAAATAAATAAAAGGTACGTTTAAACTTCATTTTCTGTCGCCGAAGTATTTTTTAGTTAATTGCTTACACCACAATACTTAAAATAAAACAAATATACACCGCTGCACCACAACAATCACGACAACAGCACCAACAACAACAACAATGACAACAATGACAACAGCATACGACAAAGACAAAGATGTTCTCTTATATTGCAAACTAACATACAATCGACCGGCCACATAAAAAATAAATTATCACACAAAAACTCACATAAACTTGAAAT
>OZ024740.1:322916220-322921220 GCA_964016885.1 Eledone cirrhosa
ATGTCGGAAAGATGCGACATGTGAGTAATAACGCGTTTTGAATTTGTCTTGTGTCATACCCACATATCGTTCGCTGGTGGCTGGTTGGTTGTTGCTGGTGGTTGTCACTTTAGCCGCATATACAATGGCTTTGGTGTTGCATTTACCTTGTAATGGGCATTCACTTTTGACTCTACAATATACGTATTTGTGGTCACATATACACACATATACTTGCCCTCATATATGTACTTACGCACACATTTTCACCATACACATGCATTTGTACATACACACATATGTACATTTGTGAGTGTATATACATACATATACACATACCCTAAACTATATTTCCTTATATTTTTTTATATATTTTTTAATATATTTTAATATATTTTTTTATATTTTTTTTATATCTCTTGCATTACTTTTATTTATATATTTTTTGCATTTTTTTATGAGACTTTCCAAATATTTCACTATGTTTTATCTGATGAAAGCATACCATAATTTAACTTAGTGTCCTTGAAATATGTATATTTCTTGTCCGACGAACGAATGCGGACGTTTTTCGTATTCGTCTCATTCGGGAAACCTCTGGCAGTGAGGTAATTATATTGTATTGTTTATTATACATTAAATTTTGCTCTGGTACTTACATAGAGCACTCTTCACTCCTATGACTTTTTCAGTTTTCAACGGAAACTTCAATACTTATATATATATATGTAGAAGTTCTATTTAAATTGTTGGGATACAACAAGCAAATATTTTTATAACTGATATAAAGCACTCAACAAATTATTGGAGTAAAAATACGATATATTAACAAATGGAAACTATATTTATAAACCATATTTATTTCATTATACATATTTCAAGGACACCAAGTTAAATTATCGTATGCTTTCATCAGATAAAATATAATATAGATCAGTTTTATAAATAAATATTGACATACCCTTAAAGAATCTGACCATTTCTGTTGGAAGCTATATATATATATATTTATATATATATACACACACACACACACACACACACACACACATATATATATATATATTCATATGGATGGCGAATTGGCAGTCGTTAGAACGTCGGATAGAATGCTTTATGGTATTCGTTCTGACTCTTTGCTCTTTGAGTTCAAATCCCACGAGGTCAACTTTGCCTTTCATCCTTTCGAGGTCGACAAAAAAAGTACCAGTCTATCACAGGGTCGATCTTTACTCTATATCCCTTTCTCGTTTCCTCTCTCTCACTTTCTATCTTTCTCTGGAAGAAATCTGCTGTACTCAGGCCAGAGAGGGATGGACTCTGCCAGGCTTAAAATGCCAAATAAACGCCGTATACAGCGCCATTATGACTCTATCAGGAGTTATGGGACCTTACCATATATATAAACACACACACACACACACTCACACACTCACACACACACACACACACACACACACACACACACACACACACACACACACGTATACAGGGTGCGTCAGTTTTTTAGGACATTTGCATGAATTTGGAAGAAAACGCATACCACATGAAAGAAATGCTATATTGGTACATATTGGTACTAATATTTATTTATTTTGACGCATAGAGTTACGGCCCCTTGCCATTCTGAGTTCAAATCCCGCCGAGGTTAACTTTGCCTTTCATCCTTACGGGGTCAATAAAATAAAGTACCAGTAATGTACTGGATAATTTCTGGCCTTGTGCCAATAGTAGAAACAATTATTTACAATACATTATGATATCTATTCAAAGATTCCTCCGTCAGTTTCAACGATTGCTTCAATACGAGGTCTGAAGCGTTGGCATGCCCGAATCAGATGACCTCTATCAATACTGGACATTGAGCTGGTAATGGCAGACTTGAGAGATTCTATAGTGTTTTGAGGCTGAGGACTGACTTCTCTTTCAACTACACCCCATACGTAATAGTCCAAGGGATTGATGTCTGCTGATCTAGGAGTCGATATGTCTTGAAGACCGTCTTCATAGATGCTTGTGTCGTTATATATATATAATATCTAAATATATAAAGTTGTAGTTCCTGTCTGTCTGTTTGTTTGTTTGTTCACGAACTCCCCCTATGGTTTTGGAGATAGACACCCATAACGATATTTATTCTGAAACTACATTGCCCAGGATACTTGGATAAGAATATTTCATTTTAATCAAAGGGTTCCCCGGGGCACAAACCCCCACTGAAAAACCCCCACTGAAATGTTTTCCCTTCGATTTATATGAAATTTAAACCATAGGTAAATGACAAGATATGATGCCTATTCACAAAAGTTTTGAAGTGATATTTTGAAAAAACTTATTTTCAAGAAACAAAATAAGAATAATAAGATTTAATAATGTAATTTTGATTTGATATATTACAAAAAATGTTTTCCAATTTTTCATGCATTACATTTTACATTGAGTAATATTGAAATGCAGAGTTTTTCCTACATAAATTATATCACTGATTTAAAATCAATTATCATTTTTTTACAAAAAAAAAAAAAAATGCATGAAACGCAGCAAGGCGCGGGTAATTCGGCTAGTATATAGATAGAAGTCGAATCGTGTCCGTCCGTGTGTCAGTCTACACATGAAATGAATGAATTAAAATGAAGCAGGGGGAATGGTGAAAATTCTACGGCGAAAAATAAAAATCAAACAGCGTTTCAACTTTTGCACAAAGCTCTGTGTGAGTATATATATATATATATATATATATTTATTATATATATATATGTATGTGTGTGTGTGTGTGTGTGTGTCTGTGAATATATGAGTGTGTAAAAGAGAGGAAGGGAGATGTGTAAAAAACTATGCGATCTGTGCGTGTATGTGTCGCCAAAGGACAATGATGCTGAGGATGATCATCATTGTCATCATCATCATCATCATCATCATCATCATCACCATTGCCATCATCATCATCATCATCACCATCATCATCGCCATCATCTTCGTCATCATTCACAACATCATCATCACCAACAACATCATCAATATCATCAACATCGTCTTAAGATTCTGTTAAGGGACAGTATGACACTGGAAACATAGGATGGCAAAATATGGCACTGGGGAGATAGGGTGGTAAAATATGGCACTTCGAAGATAGGGTGCCGCACTATGGCACTAGGAAATAGGCTGGCATACTATGGCACTGTGGACTTAGAGTGCCACACTATAGCTTGAGTGACATAGTATGGAAATATGGAGCTAGGGTGGAGCTGTATGGCAATGGTGGGATAGGGTGGAAAAGTAAGGAATTTTCAAGCTAAGGTGCTGCACTATGGCACTGTGGAGCAAACGTGGCACACTATGGAATTGGGTGGCTAGGGTGAAGCAGTATGGCACTGGTAAGATAGGGTGGCAATATACGGCACTTCGAAGCTAAGGTGCCGCAGTATGGAACTGCGTAGCTAGAGTGGAACAGTATGGCACACCGGAGCTAGGGTCGCACACTATGGCACTGGGAAGCTTTAGTGACACAGTATGGACATATGGAACTAGGATGTCGCGGTATAGCAATGGGGAGATATGGTAACAAAACAAGGCATTTCGGATCAAGGGTCCCACACTATGGCACCGCGGAGCTTGGGTGGCACACTACGGCACTGGGAAGCTTGAGTGACACAGTATGGAAATATGGAACTAGAATGTCACAGTATGGCAATGGGGAGACAGGGTGACAAAATAAGGCACTCCGGAGCAAAGATGCCGCACTATGGCACTGCGGAGCTAGGGTGGGCCACTATAGCACTAGGAAGCTTGAGTGACACAGTATGGAAATATTGAGTTAGGGGACCCCCTATGGCAATGGGGAGATAGTGTGGGAAAATATGGCACTTTGAAGCTAGGGTGCCGCACTATGGCACGGCGGATCTAGTATGTAATAAAACGGGTGAGTGGATGTCAGGTTATACAAGGATGCTAAAAATACATCTAGTGGATTAATGGTACTTATGATGATGATGCGAAACGTAGATAGTTGTACCTTTAATCTAGATTCCACCACACATTACACCATTCTCTCTATCCCTCTCTCTCTGTCACTCACTCACTCACTCACTCACTCTCTCTCTCTCTCATCTCTCTCTCTCTCTCTCTCTCTCTCTCTCTCTCTCTCTCTCTCTCTGTCACCCTCTCTCTCTCTCTTCTTTTTATCTCTGAATTGTTTTGTAGACCTCGACAAGGCCTATGACCGCGTTCCTCGTGCCCTGCAGTGGAAGGTTGTGCAGCTTCTGGCTGCCCGGATGTCGCAATACGAATGCCCGAGTATTTGTGTTCGGCTAAATGGTTCTAAATCGAAAACGTTCAATGTGGGAGTCAACAAGGGTGCGTACTGTCACCCCTCCTGTTATTTAGTCGAGTTGGAAGTGGTATCACGATTGGTGGGTGTAAAAAAAAAAAATCAGTCGGCTGTTTCAAAGTTAAAATATTATTGGCAGTATTAGTAGAAAGGTCGGACGCCATGCTTTGCAGCATAGAGTTACGGCCTTTTATTAACTGAGTTCAAATCCCGCCAAAGTTAACTTTGCCTTTCATCCTTACGGGGTCGATAAAATAAAGTACCAGAAATACACTGCGATAATTGCTGGCCTTGTGCCAAAAGTAGAAACAATTATTACATATATGAATGTATGGACCCGTAACCCCGGATTTTGTGGTAGTGGTGACGTAGGCATTGACATTTAAAACTACGTCTTAACACGGAAGATTCCTTCCAGAAAATGAGACAGAATGATATGGAAGAAGTGAAATAGATATATTGAGCAAGAATCGACCCCAGCACTGTATTATTACTATCTTATCGCAGCATAGAGTTACGGCTCTTTATGATCTGAGCTCAAATCCCGCCGAGGTTAACTTTGCCTTTCATCCTTATGGGGTCGATAAAATAAAGTACCAGTCACGCACTGGGGTTGATTTAATCGACTTTCCCTTCCCCTCAAATTACTGGCCTTGTGCCTATATAAGAAACCATTATTACTATCTTATCGGTT
>OZ024740.1:322923720-322926220 GCA_964016885.1 Eledone cirrhosa
TATAAATATAAACAAAAGAATGAAAACATAAATATTAAAAAAAAATCAACATAAAAAATAAAACAATAAAAGAAAATGATGAAAAGAAAAATAAAGAAATACAAAGAAATTAGGATGAATATGTGATAAGCAAAATGGCGGCCTCTGTTGTGATTGGAAAAGACGACGAAGAAATTAATGTAAGAGAGGTTTTCCTTAGGGAAGGAGTTGGAAATGGTATTTCTTCTATTATTACAAGAAACACAAACAAGTTACTTGGTAAAGAATGCTAAAGAAAGATTTTACAGGAACTCTTTTTCTATTTTGATAGAACAGCTACGACTCCTGGTTCTACTGCTGCTGCTGTTGGTAAAGGTGCGTGGTTTAGTGGTTAGGGTGTTCGCTTCACAATCCTAAGGTGACGAGTTTGATTCCCTCCAGAGCGTTGTTTCTTTCAGCTTGACGTTTTAATACACGTTGCTCCAGTTCACTCAGCTGGAACAAGTGGGCTGTGATTATAAATCAAAGTCTGTTGAATGCTGAATCTCCCTGAGAATTACGTGTCTGTGCAATATGCAATCACTTAAACAATAGTTGTTTTTATTTTTGCCACAAGGCCAGTAATTATCCCAGTGCATTACTGGTAATTTATTTATCGACCTCGTAAGGATGAAAGGCAAAGTTAACCTCGGCAGGATTTGAACTCAGACTGTAAAGGGACGTAATTCTATGCTGAAAAGCATGGCGTCCGACCCTCTACTGAGACTGCCAATCCACCAAACAATAATTGTTTCTACGTTTGGCACAAGGCCAGTAATTAACCAGTGCATTACTGGTACTTTATTTTATCGACCCCGTAAGGATGAAAGGCAAAGTTAACCTCGGCAAGATTTGAACTCAGAATGGCGCTGTAACTCTATACGTCAAAGCATGGCGTCCGACCCTCTACCGATACTGCCAATCCACCGTAATAATATCAGATAGATCAGGCTTTTCCAGCAACAATGCCTGTGTATGTGTGTGGCCCAGCACACACATACACAGGCATTGTTGCTGTTGCTGCTACTGCTGCTATTGCTGCTATTCTTGTCATTATTGTTGGCTTTAGTTGCCAGAAAATGATATTTTTGATTATATATTCTTATTTTTAGAATAGAATAAAATGAAATATGACGATAATCATGGTAATGTTGATGATAATAATAATTGTTTCTACTTTTAGCACAAGACCAGCATTACTGGTGCTCTATTTTATCGACCTCGTAAGGATGAAAGGCAAAGTTAACCTCGGCGGGATTTGAACTCGGAACGTAAAGGGACGTAACTATGCTGGAAAGCATGTCCAACCCTCTACCGATACTGTCAATTCACCGCCCTTGGTGATAAAGGTAATAATAGTTTCTTATATAGGCACAAGTCCAGTAATTTCAGGGGAAGAGAAAGTCGATTAAATCGACCCCAGTGCATTATTGGTAATTTATTTATCGACCTCGTAAGGATGAAAGGCAAAGCTAATCTCGACGGATTTTGAACTCAGAACGTAAAGGGCCGTAACTGTCGCTCTACAGATTCTGCCAACAATAAATGGTAATAATAATTATGATAATGATGACGTAATATGAATAATATTAACAAAAATAACAAAGTTAATAAAAATAATAAGTATTATAACAACATAAAGAGAACAATATCGTTTTTCACTTTTTTCTTAAAATATTCAGAAAGAAATATTTGTTCTTCATAGAAATGGCTGCTGCTTCTACTACTACCGCTGCTCTGCTGCTGCTGCTGCTGCTGCTCCTCCTCCTACTACTACTACTACTACTACTACTACTACTAATACTACTACTACTACTACTACTACTACTGCTACTAATGCTGCTCCTGCTACTACTACTACTAACACCACCACCACGACCACCACCATCACTACTACTACTACTACTACTACTACTACTACTACTACTACTACTACTACTACTACTACTACTATTTTTTCATTACCCGCAGGTCCCATTCATTCATGTCAATAGTTTTTGATATTTACAGGGTTTACATGACGCAAAATATAGTGATATAAAAAGGTGAGGGACAAACACATTCATATTTATATAGATATATATGTGTGCGTGATATCTCTCTCTCTCTCTCTCTCTCTCTCTCTCTCGCTCTCTCTCTCTCTCTCTCTCACTCTCTCTCTCTCTCTCCCTCTCTCTCTCTCTCTCTCTCACTCTCTCTCTCTCTCTCCCTCTCTCTCTCTCTCTCTCTCTCTATATATATATATATATAAATTAATAAAAATAATGAATAAAAACAAAGAAACAGTTCCTTATATTAAAAAATCATCATTTTACGATCGTTTCTAGGATATATATGTTTGTGTTTGTATGTATATCATATAGATCTATGTAAAATTTTTACAAACTATCAGAGGGAATATACATACCTACACATATATATGCTGTCTTCAGAAATAATTGTTTCTACTATTGGCACAAGGCCAGAAAATTACCCAGTACAT
>OZ024740.1:322931220-322933720 GCA_964016885.1 Eledone cirrhosa
TGTATACAGCAGAATCTAAGGATAGTGTATGACGTGGAGGAGGGAGGTTATAGAATAGGTAAATCGAATGAGAGTAGGAGACAATAAAAGATACTAGAAAGAAATAAAAAAATATTTAAAATTAGATAGTGAGAAATGAATAAAAATAATCACAATTCTATCTTACAATTACAGGTTAATAAGTTGAGAATAGAAAAAACTTGTAGAAATTTAGTAGTACCAGAACTGATACAGAATTAAAGGGGCTTAACACGTCTGCTATAAGTAGTTAGTAAAACTTATTCGGCCAATTCTATCTTAAAATTACAGGGGTGGGGGAACTGATGCTACAGAGGCCCGATGGGCTGCATCGGGGTAGGCGAAAGGGGAAAAGCAGACGAGGAAGAAAATAGGGGGTGGAAGGAAGTGATAGGATAAGACAGGAGGAAGAACAAGACAAAGAGGAAAAGAAAAGAAAAGAGATACATCTACCTATGTAAGCTGGGGTTTCCCCTAACTTATTCGGCAAGTGGGGTAGAAGCCCTGGTCTACCCACCCGGGTCGTTATGGGGTTTGAGGGCGAGGTAAGTCCTACGCAATCTGTGTTTGCATGCGGTTACCAGTTCGTCTTTCTTGTTTAGGAGTTGGTCCTTCGAAAACAGCATTTGTAATGTTTCCTCCGAGCATAAGTTACACGGACGGTGTCCTCCCGTGTAAGAGTTAGCTCTGGACAGTAAGCTCCAAGTGAGATTGTAGGTTATATTATTATCTTGGAGGTCCCAGATGTGGCTCGAAAGTGTAGTGGCATGTCGCCGGACCGGGTTTCGGAAAGTATGTCGGTGTTGGTAGAGCCGGGTCTTGAAGTCACACGCGGTTAATCCTATATAAGCTTTGTTGGAGATGTCCGTCCTCACGTTGCACTGGTAGATCACGTTACGTTCTCGGCATTTGTTGTTGAGGAGGCACGTAAATCTATGAGGGCAATTACACCTCCTGGTCGGCTCTCCACTGATGTCTAAGTTATTTCTTCCATAGGGGTTGAGTTTTTTGTTGTTTGAGGAGACGATGTTTTGTGCGAAGTTAGGTGTGGTGCTGTAGGAGAGTTAGATGGTGTTTTTGTTGATTATGTTGTGGTAGCGGTTTTGTAGTGGGAAGTGTTTTTCGAGGAGTCTAAAGATTTTCCCGATAGGTGTTGCCACCTCGGCATTATGGGGAGGATTGAACCACGTTACGTTGCGTGAGCGGCGTGTCGCCTGCTGGTTCCGCTAAGGGAAGCTGGATAAAAGGATATTTCCTCCCGGAAGCCACTCTGCTTGAGGGCCTGATTGTAATGAGTCGCGTGTTCGTCGAATATCTGCTCATTTGCGGACAAACGAGATACGCGGAGAGAGATGTTTTTAACCAGGTTATTGGTGATGTTTCTAGGGTGGTTAGAGCGGCGGTGGATGTAGTGCAGGTTGTCGTTTGGTTTCCTGTATGGGTAGTACAGATCATTTTCGAGGTTAAGGGTAACGTCCAGGAAATTGACTCGGGTTAGGGACGTTTGTAGGATGATTTTAAATCCCCAGTCCCGGAAGAAGTTGATTAGTTGTTTACGGACCCGGTCTGTACTACTGGGGTTGTACCCTTTGAGGGTGAGGAGCCCATCATCCTGGTACAATCCACCGCCGAATGCAGGAAACATTTCCGTGAGTTTAAATAGTAGGAATAATCCTATAAGATCTGTGACCTCGGCCGTGAACTGACGTCGAAGGGGGATTATTGGGCCTTCTCTGTTTATAAGCCTGTAGTTTGAGGAAGAGAGCAAAAGGAAGAAAGGAGCACTTGCACAACACGCTCCTGGAGTTGAGGGTTGTTCTATCGACGGTGTATTAAACAACCCATGTGTGGCGCCTCCCCCCTATTGGGGATTTCGAATGTTGTAATTGTTTGTTTTTATATTTTTTACACGATGGTATGTAAAATCCCCGGCATGTCTTTGTATTGTCCCCTTTTCTTGTGCGTCCTTGTGGCTAATAAAGAAATATATCTATCTATCTATCTATCTGTCTATCTATCTCTCTATATATACTTAAATGTATGTATATATATATATATATATATATATATATATACACTCACACACACATATATATATACAGACAGACTGTCATACACACACGCACACACACACACACACACACACACACACACACACACACACACACACACACACACACACACACACACAGAGACATGCATACACACGCACATATATGTATATAAATATGAATATATATATGAATAATTTTGATCAATACACAATAATTGTTTCTACTTTTGGCACAAGACCAGCAATCACGCAGTGTATTATTGGTACTTTATTTTATCGATCCCATAAAGATGAAAGGCAAAGTTAACCTCGGCGGGATTTGAACTCAGTCCGTAAAGGGACGTAACTGTGCTGCAAAGCATGGCCTCAGACCCTCTACCGATACTGCCAATCCACTTCTTTACCTAATAATAGTAATCTGTAGTGTTT
>OZ024740.1:322948720-322951220 GCA_964016885.1 Eledone cirrhosa
GGAGATCGAGTGTAGAATTCTGTTATTATTATTGGCGGTGGATTGGCAGTATCGGTAGAGAGTCGCACGCCATGCTAACTAGCATAGTTACGTCCCTATACGGTCTGAGTTCAAATCCCGCCGAGGTTCACTTTACCTTTCATCCTTACGGTGTCGATAAAATAAAATATCCAGTAATGCACTGGGTAATTGCTGGCCTTGTGCTAAAAGTAGAAACAATTATTATTGAAAGGTTCATAGGCTGACCAAGATACTCTCATGAAATGACCAAATGAGGTTTATTTTTCAACATAGTTCCTGGAAAGAAACAATGCAATTATTATTATTAAGAAGAATTGAAATCAATGCATGCAAGATTTCACTTTATTAAAAGGATCTTTGAGTCATCTATTACGCGTACAAGAGCATACATATGCAGGGACACACACACGTAAATCAGACACAATTTTACACAAATACACACATACACGCATACATAGTTATATATAATTAGTCCTTTTGGAAGCCTCAACAATGCAGATGGGTAAATCTCCGGGTAACAGAATCAGGTGGTGATGAGAGAGATGTAAGAGGAAATGTAGAATGAGACGTATAGGGTGAAGAGGAACGTAGGAAAGAGTGTAAAAATAATAACACGAGATAAAGTTACCTTGGAAGTGATTTAATTGTCCTTATATTTCGGATTTCGCATCCATCAGCTGGGGGTTTTCCGAGGAGGAAAGGTTTTAGTCGGAGAGGAACAACACGTGGCCTCTGTTGTCTGCCGTTTGTGTACACAGGTTTACACAGTTGTACACAAATGGCGTTATATATAATTGTTTTTACTTCTGGCACAAGGCCAGCAATTATCCCATTGTATTACTGGTACTTTAATTTATCAACCCCGTAAGGATGAAAGGTAAAGTTAACCTCGGCGGGGTTTGAACTCAGACCATAAAGGGCCGTAACCATATATAATGATATGTTTAAAGTGTATATTAAGTTATGTATGTAAACTGCATACATACAGTATTTATAATTAGTGAACAATAAATGCAAACAAATATTTATCCACACAAATGCATACAAACGCATACAAGCACACCCAAAACAAACACAAACACATACAGGCATATATATATATGTGTGTGTGTGTGTGTGTGTGTGTGTGTGTGTGTGTGTGTGTGTGTGTGTGTGTGTGTGCGTGTGTGTGTGTGTGTGTGTGTGTGTGTGTGTGTGTGTGTAAGTGCGTGTGTATGCATAAATATGTATATATGTATATGTACATGTGTATATATATACACCTGCTGCCAGTATTTTGGCTTCTGGCTAAATGTTTCTATCTAAATTGTGATACAGTCCTAATTAAGAGACTCTGTTGATTCCATATTATATTAGCTGGAAGCCAACAGAAAACAACAGTGTTTTCTTGTTTATTTTCATTATTTTATATCTAATGTTAATTACTCCATTCCACCATTATATTATCTCAATTTGTTTATTTCTGATGAACTTCTCTGTCATTCTGTCGTTCTTTTTATATTTATTTTCTCAGACGATGAAAGCCCTTCCATATTGAAAGAAGTAAACTGAGCTATTAGCTCTAATAGTGTTTCTGAAGGGCAAATGTATTACAGCTACAGTATTTTTTCTCTATTTTATACAAGAAGAGAATTTCCATTCTGGGGTATTTGTTATTTTTATGAGGGTCACACATTGTCTTTGCTCTATGTTCACAACCGTATGAAAATCCAATAATTTATTATTGCAAATCTGAAACAATAAATTCCTTTTGTATATCAATGAGTGTTGATTGGGCTATTCCAGATAAATCAGCTGGAGTTCCCTTCCTCCAAATACGATATCGATAGATTCCTAATAGTTACACAGTCATACACACACACACACACATGTATATATATATACAACTCTCTCTCTCTCCTCTGTCTCTCTAACTCTCTCTCTCTCTTCTCTCTCTCTCTCTCTCTCTCTCTCTCTGTATATATATATATATATATATATATATATATATATATATATATATATATATATATATATATATATATATATATACATATATATAGCCGTTGCTCGCACCAACCGGAGGTATATGGTCTTTAAAGCGATGAAATACCAATGAAGGTTGGAAGATCACTGATGAAGGACTAACTTTATTCATATATATATATATATATATATATATATATATATATATATATATATGTGTGTGTGTGTGTGTGTGTGTGTGTGTGTGTGTGTGTGTGTGTGTGTGTGTGTGTGTGTGTGTGTGTGTGTGTGTATTTTGTATATAGACTGTTAGAGGCGATGACTTGGCAGCGTCGTAAGAACATCAAATAGAATGCTTTGCGGTGTTCATTTCAGCCCTGCTCTCTCTTAGTCCAATTCCCGCCAAATTCAACGTTGGCTTTCATTCTTTTGAAGTTTATAAAAATAGTATTCGTCCAGTACTCAAGTCGAATCTTCCATTATATCTCTTTCTCACTTCATATATCTAACTTTA
>OZ024740.1:322971220-322988720 GCA_964016885.1 Eledone cirrhosa
TAAATCGACACCAGTGCGTGACTGGTACTTTATTTTATCGACCCCGTAAGGATGAAAGGCAAAGTTAACCTTGGCGGGATTTGAACTCAGGTCATAAAGGGCCGTAACTCTATGCTGGAAAGCATAGCGTCCGACTCTCTACCGATACTGCCAATCTAGAAGAAATAATGCAATGTATTCTAACTGTCGTTCTAACGACTCACATGTAGACAATTACACATATACGGATCTACGTGCCTACATATACACATGACTAAAGACAGACACATACGTGTGCACACATAAACACACACCTACAAGCATACGATCTATCATACTAACACCTACATGCACATACACACATGAACGCACACACACACATATACAGCAACAGACACATACAAGCGCATGAACAATCATACTTGAACCTACAAACACATAGACACATAAACGCACATACACACAGCAACAGACACATACAAGCACACGATCTATCATGCTCGCACCTACATACACATACATTCATGAACACACATCCGAACACAACAGCAACAGACACATACATGCACACGAACACTGATACTCATATCTGCATACATACACATACACACACAAACAAAAACATATACACGAACAGTCACATGCAAACGCAAGAATCCACATCCTCACGTATACAAAAAATACAGGCACACAATAACACATTCATGTACACTCGGGCAGGTGCACATACGCACACGTACACAGACACATGCAAACATCCTCCACACACTAGCATAAACAGGCACACAAAGATATATACATACAAACAGACAAACGCATTCACTTTTCACACACATGCGCAGACGTAGACACAGACACACTCACCGAGTTGTATATTCCTTATTACAACATTTCCTCATCATGTAACAAGCTGTACAAATCAATGCAATAGTGAGTGTCTCACCCACCACTTTACCACTTCACCACTCCTCCACTTCACCTCACACCAACCCCACCCCACCACTCTCCATTCTATACATAAGGTTTCAATGGAGACTCATCAGTTGAAGCTAACGAAGCATTCATCATAGTTTTATTAAGCCGATTCCTTCAAGCAGTGATTTACATTGAGCCGTGTGACCGATTTACAGCTCGGTGGACTGGGTCATGAAAATAAAGTGAATACAATGCTGTGTCATTTATAAGATCCGAATTATCAGTAATAGGGAGAGTTAGCGGTGGTGTCCTTCATTGGAAATATAAAAAAGGAAAAAAACACACAAAAAAAAAAAAAAAAGAAAAAACACAAAAAACACAGAAGATACAATTCTAGAATATAAAACGAATTTGTATTCTGGTGTTTGGAAAAGGATGCTTTTTTTAAGTAAGAAATTAGGGAAATGTTGTACTCTTCCAAGGTCATCGCATCATATACCCTTTTTAATGATAGATAAAATATTCAATTTATTGCCATGCAGCATATCTGTTATTTCTTATCAGAAAAAGGACCACAAAAAATAATGAAAATATTGTTAGATTTCATCTATTCTTTGGTCATCATCTCCCATTCCTTGTCTCTGACAATCTTATATTTTATTTCTAGCCATGCAGAACAGTTTCTATTTCTCCCCCGAAGAAGAACCGCTCGCCGAAATGTCAATATCTACCGTTCCTCATGGTGCTAAATATTCTACTTATTCTAATTTATGAATATATTTCCGCCAATAAAACCAGCATATCATTATTCCAGTTGTTTTCTCTCTAGAATACCTGCTTGAATCGACTTAAACATACGAAGATGGCTTGAAAGGTTCATAGACTGACTATGAAGGAGTGATGTTAACGCTGTGAAACCTTGTATGTATTAATTTCAACTCTTCTTATTAATAACTGCATTGTTTCTTTCCAGGAACTATGTTAGAAAGTAAACCTCATCTGGTCATTCCATGAGAGTATCTTGGTCAGCCTATGAACTTTTCAGTCGACTTCGTATATCTTGTTATACCATTGGATAGCAATTCATTCAAGCTGAGTTAACGACGTTGATACTGTTCCCATTTAGATTTTCTACTGTGACTGTTAGCAGGGTGTAAAAGAAAGTTTCTTGGTTAAGGGCTGGTAGTTCCTCAGACTGAAGTCCGATATCCTAATAGCTAGATCAACAGTAAATTTATCAGCACACCCACACACGTATAAATAGACACATCAATTCATACACACTCACACCCACATACTACACACATACATAAATATGTATGTATGTATATGTATGTCTATTTTGATTCTTATAATCTTTCTATAAAGCCGACTTGGTTTCCAACTAAAACGCAGAGCCCCATCATCTTAACGGTAAAAAGGTACACGCTGAATTATGTATTTTGTATTTTATATACCTGAAAATATATATATATACTTATATATACTGATAATATATATATATATACTTATATATACTGATAATATATATATATACTTATATATACTGATAATATATATATATATACTTATATATACTGATAATATATATATATACTTATATATACTGGTTTAAGGACATTAAATATAAGCATAACAATAAATTTATTCAATTGGATATTACTAATTATTACTCATCTATCACTCCCAACCTACTTAATAAAGCCCTTACATATGCATTTAAATATACAGATTTAACTAGTAATGACATGCACATTATCTTAACTGCACGTAAAACATTAATTAAATTTAACAACCACCTCTGGACTAGAGCAAACAGAGATAATAATTTTGTAATTACTATGGGAGCATCCGACTCGGCACAATTAACGCTTTTTATTAACTATACTTTACATAGGAAAATACCGGAGATGACCGGTGGTTTATATCGTGACGATATGCTATTACTTATAGAAAATAATAATAATTGTGAAATAAATAGGAAAAGAAAAGAAATTATACAATTTTTTAATTGCCTTAATCTTAAAGTAGAAGTAGAGAATAATTATACATTTTTTTAGATGTAACTTTAAACCTTAACACTGGCTTTATTATGCCTTTCATAAAATATATGAGAATCTAAACTATGTTAACTTTAATTCCAATCACCCTAGATCCGTCAAAAACACTATTGTAAATTCTGTGCAGCAACGTATTTCTAGAATTTCAGCTAATAAAAAATATATTTGAAGATAAGGCACAATATTATAACGAAGCGTTAGGTAGAGCAGGCTATAGTAATAACATTAAATACATTGATAATAAGGATGTACCAACTAACCATAACTATAAATATTACAATAGAAAACCTTACACTAACTCGAAAACCAAAAGAAAAAATAGAACTAGAAATATATTATGGTTCGCTCCCCTTTCTCATTAAGTATTAAAACTCCTATTGCTAAATTATTCTTTAAAGCTCTAGATAAATGCTTTCCTAGAACACACAGGTATTACTCAATATTTAATAGACATACTATTAAACTCTCATATTCCACCACTATGAATTTAGCGCAGAATATTAATAGAATTAATAATAGAAACTTAAAACCTAACCAGAATAGAATTGATACCCCTAGCAATATCCAATATAATGTTACGGCTCCCAGTAATTTAAATTTAGATAAATGTAATTGTAGAAACAAATCTAACTGTCCTCTAAATAATAATTGTTTAGTTAAAAATATAGTATACAATTGTAATGTTAAAACTAACATAAACTCCTTTAATTATGTAGGCTCTACCCCCACAGACTTCAAGTCCCGTTTTAATAACCACAAATGTTCTTTTACGAATATTGGTAAAAAAACTTCAACTTCTCTATCTAACTTACTATGGGACCTGACATCAAAGAACATTAACTATTCTTTACTTTGGAATATTATCTCCAAAGCTCCTTCATACACTGCTTTATCTAAAAATTGTTCCCTTTGTGTCGAAGAAATATTCTTTATACTAAAAAGTAAGAACTCTATTAATTTGAGGAACAATTTATTTAGTTCTTGCAAACATCGTTTAAATTCAACTTTTAAAATATATATATAAAATGTAATATACGACTTATCTCTTTTACATAATGTCTTCTATATCCATATATGATTCATATACTTAATTTATTTTCTACTATCTCTACTTCACACATATATTATTACACCTATCGATAGATTATAAAATTCCTTTATATGATTGCTTGAAACTCCTTTAAGGAAAATTTTTTCTCGAAAAACTTACGGAAGGGTTTAAGAAAATCTTTTGAAAATTCCTTTGAAAGATATAGAAAAACTAAATTTTTATATTCTTATATTTCCAAACGTTTTTAATATATATATCCAATTGTTTATATATATGTGGAAAAACATATGTTTTTTAAAAATATATATGTGGAGTAACCTATGGTTTATGCTTTAAATATATTCTTAAGAAAAATTTTTTAACATGTTTTAACTTTATAGCAAGTAAATTTATGACTTCGTATAAAATAACACAAGGTTCATGTTCTAATTATATTCTTAAGATAGAAAATTTAACTTCTTAACTTTATAGCATTTAATCCTTAGAGTCATCTGAGTTCTTAAAAAATCACTTATAACTTCCTTTACGCTCCCTTACTGTTTTTATAATATAACTAAGTGGTTATTCTTTTGTAAACTCTCGAAAATTTTCCATAAATTTAGAATTATTTGGATGTTTAAAATTTTTGACTTACAACTTTTAATAAAATAAACTATACTAGATTTGCTCTAATGTAAAATAATATATATTTTTTTAATAATTTATAATCCTTAACATACACATTTAAACTAATTATTAATTTATTAAATTAAATCTTTAATCTAATTTTTCAACCTATCATTATAAATATTATAATCAAAACATAACGAATCCTGCATTATAAATATTATTCTTCCACGGTATTCTTTTCTTCATTTCTCCTCTCACGTAAATATGCTTACGCTCTATTTGTCCTTTAAAACTAATATCTTCTCTCACTTAAAAATATACTTACGCTCTTCTCTTCACAATATTTTCACTGTCAAAAAATATATGTAATCGCTCCTTCTTTTTTTCTTTCTTTCTTTTTTCTCTGTCTATCACATATCACCTTCTTACAACAGTTTAATTTAAATAAACCGTTATCTTTTCAATCTTTCGGACACTCATTTGCATACTCAATCATAATTTTCTATCACCCTCAATAAATGTAATATCTCCACTATCCAGGAAGGTCCAACCGATAAGGTTGTCTTTTTTCAGGGTATGTCAATATTTATTTATAAAACAAATCTGTATTGTATTTTATCTGATGAAAGCGCAGCATAATTTGCATTGGTGGCCCTTGAAATATGTATAATAAAATGTATATGGTTTTATAAATATAGTTTCCATTTGTTAATATATTGTATATATACTTATATATATATATATATATATATATATATATATATATATATATATATATATATATATATATCCCAAAATCCTTTGAAATTCTACATAAACATTTTCCACCAAACCACAGATACCACCAAATATTTAACAAATATACTGTTAAATTCTCATACCCTACATCAAGCAATCTCCAACAAAAAATAAGCAACTACAACATTTATAAACTTAAAAATAGTATGACTACACCACCGCAACATAATTTAAATAGGACTGCACCTTTTAAAAAGGCAAATAATACAATCCTTCAACCTAGAAAATACAACCACCCAAATCACCAACACAAAAACAACAGAACACACAATCACACTACAACTCTAGCACCAAACCACCCACAAAGCAACCTTCATTCTCCTGCTATCATAATTACAATAGGAATAGCTCAAGGATTAATGAGAATAGTATAGCCACCCCAACAATCATCTTACGTATGGCTGTAATTGCAGAAATAGAAGCATTTGCCCCTTAAATGGAAACTGTTTGATTAATAATGTAATATATAAATGCACTGTGTCTACTACAGACTCCAACAAAACATATATAGGATCTACATCAAACACATTTAAGAAAAGATTTTACGCACACTCTAGTAGTTTTAACAATACTAAACTAGCAAACACCACATCTTTAGCTGAAGCGGTAAATAATTATAAAAAGAAAAAAATTAGATTTCAAGTTATCGCGGAACACCATTCTACAAAGAACTCCATATATTGGGAACAGGAGAGAATGCAGATTATGTTCAGGGGAGATCTTGGAAATTACTAAATCTAAGGACGATTTATTAAATAAAAGACAGGAATTGATCATAGTTTGTATACGAAGAACATTTAAATACTATAAACCTAATTAAATATTCTAAATAGCAACTCACTATAATTCCATATAGAGTAACATTTATTAGTACCGCTTTCCCCTAATTATATGCATTCATGCTTATTTTTGCCTTTTAATGTTTTAGCTTCCTTAGATTTATGCGTTAATGACTAAAGGCAACAAGATACACAACCACCCGTAATTGCATGAGTAAATATATATCTATGTATGAAATGGAAATATATTTATGTGTGTGTATATATATATATATATATATATATATATATATATATATATATATATATATATATATATATATATATGTATATATATTTATGTATTTGTATGTGTGTATGTATATATACTTCTATAGTGTTTATATATGAGTATGTGAATATGTATGAGGAGTGTACATATACTGACACATGTATATATATGTGTATGTGTGTGTGTGTGTGTGTATATATATATATATATATATATATATACAGTGCCCCGCAAAAGTTTACAACACATTAGGAAAAATGGAGTTTTAGGTATTTTTAATAAAGTTAGGGTAATGAAAATTTAACTACTGATAGAACATATAATGAGGCATTTAATGATACAATCATATTTTTAAAAAAATAACAAGGAAATAACACATGAAGAAAAATCAATATTTTTATAACGCAAAAGTTTACAACACATTTTATATTTATCGCTTTTTTTCAAGAAAATTCTTAAATTTTCAGATTTAAAATTCAGTAGAATGTTCTAGATTAGGTTTAATGTAACTTCTAAGGACTATTAAAAACATTACATCATTATTTGTCTGACAACCATCCTGTAATCATTGACAACCGTCCTGTAAACATGGACAATATCGGGAAAAATAAACTGATTGATCAAGACCTCTGTAAACGCATTGTAGACCTTCATACAAATGGTGTTGGTTATAGAAAGATATCTTGTCAGTTAAATGTGCCATTGAGTTCAGTTGGTACAATAATTCGTCACTGGAAATCTCATCATTCCATCTGTCCTCTAATTAGTTCTGGTTGTCCTAGAAAGATAACGGAACGTGCAGCTCGGTTATTGACGAGAAAGGTTGGCAACGAACCCCGGTGTACTCTTAAAAATCTTCAGGATGACCTCGAAGAAAGTGGAGTAAAAGTGAGCACAGATACAATTAGTCGTTCACTTCGTCGATATAATATCTTCTCGAGGTCTCCAAGGAAAACACCACTTCTTACGAGGAAACACGTTCTTCGTCGATTAAACTTTGCAAATGAGCATCTCATCAAACCTGCGTCATTTTGGGAAGATGTACTTTAGTCGGACGAAACAAAAATTGAACTTTTTGGTCGAAATGCTGTGGCAAAAGTCTGGAGAAAGAAAGGTACTGAATATTCGCCGAAGAATACTATTCCAACTGAAAAATTTGGAGGTGGATCAATTATGATCTGGGGTTGCTTTAGTGCCACAGGTGTAGGATATATTGAAATAATAGAAGGAAGAATGGGTGGCACTTATTATAGAGGTATTTTCCAAAGGAATTTACATCAAAGTGCACATTCTCTCAGCTAAAAGCCAGGTTGGTTTTTTCAACAAGATAACAATCCAAAGCATACTGCAAAGCTAACACAATCTTAGTTAAGTACGAATGGAATAAATGTTCTAAAATGGCCATGTCAGTCTCCAGATCTTAACCCGATCGAAAATTTGTGGAGAGAATTCAAAAAAGGAAACCCCAAAATATCCCTGAACTAAAGAAAATTTGTTGTGAAGAATGGATAAGAAACATGCAAGAAGTTTGTAGGAGGCTACTCCAAACGCCCTACAGGCTGTAATTAGCAACAAAGGTTACGCTACGAAATATTAAGAGATGATTTAATAAATGTGTTGTAAACTTTTGCGTTATAAAAATATTGATTTTTCTTCATGAGTTATTTCCTTGTTATTTTTTTAAAACTATGATTGTATCATTAAATGCCTCATTATATGTTCTATCGGTAGTTAAATTTTCATTACCCTAACTTTATTAAAAATACCTAAAGCCGCATTTTTCTTAATGTGTTGTAAACTTTTGCCGGGCACTGTATATATATATATATGTATGTATATGTATATATATATGTATGTATGAGTGTGTGTGTATATATGTATATATGTGGGTATAGATGTGTATGTGTGGATATTAGATATGTACGGATATGTATGTATATGATTATATGCATACGTGTAAATGTATATTTAGGTTTGCATCTATTTGTGCGTATGTATATTTTTGGTTGGATATCAATATAACTGCACCTCTCTCTCTATGTAGTGTGGATATGTGCACTTTGTAATCTATGAAATTTATGTGTTTTAACTATGCCAACATGTATTTATCTGAGTTTTATTATTTAATCATAAACATACTTGATAGTATTTTAGAGCGTATCATATGCTATATTATACTAAGTGCAATTTACTACACCGTACTATATTGTGTTGGTTAAGTTGTATATTATGGCATTACTGTATTTCATTATCTTATTATAATTTTCATCTTTTAATATACTATCTTTCCTAGTCATAATCTTAATTTATATTCACCTTAAAACTCAATACAACACTAATCACCATTTATTTTGACATTCCTTTTAAATTCACTATACCAGATGCATTCAACTATCAGTTTGACAATCCCTTTCCTCCTAATAGATTTTTATGTCAATTCTACTATTAACACCCTTCAACCATTCCTTTCAAAGGGTCATGACCTCAACTAAAGTGTATTACTTTTCATCTTAACACCATATGAAAAAAAAATTTGATCCGTTAGTTCTTAAACTATCTCCAAATAAGGACATAATACTAACATACTACTAATTCTGAATAAAATTATTATTGAATAAAATTATTATTGCTTTTGAAAATAGCTGGTGATATACATGTAAGTAAATATTCTCTTTATCTGATAGTTTGTAACTAACCTTACATAGATCAATAACTGAGTATAGCTACAATGTATTATCATCATCTAGAAACGATCGTAAAGCAGTGAAGTATATCTCTAATGACTTGATTTTTTATTTCATTGTTTTATCTTATATATATATATATATATATATATATATATATAGTTAGAGAAGCAAAAAATTGCTTATTGTGATTCTGTTTTTGGTTAAGAAAGCCAGTTTCATGGATGGTTACAACGTACGGTTAGGGGTAACTCCACAAGTTTGTAAGAATTCCGTTCAATCTTGGAGTATAAAGTATAAAAGAGAAAACACAGGTAAGCATAAAGAGAAGGATTTTATCCAGGTATTTACGACCGTTTCATTGGTAAGTGCAACCTTATATTGCTATACTGCAAATAGCAGCCACTCAATTATAATTGTTGTTCACAGTCCAAATTTTCAAAATATTTTGAAAATTTGGACTGTGAACAACAATTATAATTGAGTGGCTGCTATTTGCAGTATAGCAATATAAGGTTGCACTTACCAATGAAACGGTCGTAAATACCTGGATAAAATCCTTCTCTTAATGCTTACCTGTGTTTTCTCTTTTATACTATATATATATATATATATATATATATATATATATATATTGTTGTATGGACTGGGAATCGAATTCACAACCTCATTGTTGTATGGACTGTTAAATTCGTTTTATTCAGTTTACACGTGCTCACACATTTGCATATGAATCACGTGACCTGGGAAGTCAGTCAGCGTTGGTATTAAAAACTCGGTCACAGACTGCTGCTGTCACTGACTTACTTTATGTTATTCTGCTACTGTGAGGAGGGGCGTTTTTGGTTGTTTCGTACAATACACAAATTATTTGATATAACTCGTGTTTTCTCTGCGAGTACCGAGAGGAATACAACAGAGTTTATTGACGTCGCCGATAGGATTTACCTACATTGCCGATAGGATTTACCAACATTGCCGGGAAATTGTTTATCATAAAAACATGGCGGAACAACAAACAGCGGAGCTAATAAAGTTGTTTAGAGAACAGATGGAAAAACAAATGCAACAACAGGAACAACAAATGCAACAACACAAGAAAGATATGGACACTCTGATAAAACTGTTTGGTGCTCGAGATTCTGAGCAACAGAGTTTATTGGCGTCGCCAGTTGCTTCGACACCAACAGTATTCATCCCACCATTTGCTGCTTTTGATTCAACAACAGAACTATGGCCTGATTACTGGTCAAGATTCTGCACGTTTGTGGCTGCTAACGCTGTACCCGAGCAACGCATGACACAAGTGTTCCTGACTAATCAGACGGCTGCTATCTACAAACAACTTGCAAATCTGGCTGCTCAACAAAATCCGCCTAAGGATATCAACAAGTTGACAATGGACGAAATTGTTGACTTCATGAAAGAACAGTTCGACCCAAAACTTTTCATTGTGAGAGAATGTTTCAAGTTCTGGAGTGACATGCAACGGAAGCCAGGCGAAACTCTCCAGGAGCTGGCAGCACGTATATGTCAGGATGCAGCTACCTGTGATTTTCCTTTGATCACAAATCCACAAGATGAAGCTCTAAGACAGAGATTTATATGTTCTGTCAATAATAAAGCTGTGTTGAAGGCCATTTTCAAGATCAAGGATACAGAACTAGATTTCGCCCGTGCTGTCCAAGTTGTCATCGGGACCGAAGACGCAGCAAAGGTTGCCAAGGAAACTGTTTACGGTTCCAAAACCAAGCAAGTCTACAAGGTCCAGCAGAACAAGAACAAGGGTCCTCGAAAGAACCATCAGCAGTCTTATTCCACAGACCAGGAGATGTGCTACCGATGTGGAAAGGCCCACAAAGCGACAGACTGCCCCTTCAACGAAGCCAAATGTCATTTTTGTGACAAAAAGGGACATTTGCAAGCTGTGTGTAGAAAGAAACAACATCAGCAACTTAATCATCGCTCACAGAATTACGTGAAAAGAATCATGAAAGCTGAGCTAGTCAAGGCGATCTTTGGTGAAGTTCCCCACGATACTCATAGTTTGAATGTGCCAATAACAATCCAGAACAGACTTTTCACAATGGAATTGGACACAGCTACTACAGGCAATTTTGTTTCCTTGTCAGTTTGGAAACAATTAGGAAAACCGAAGCTGCAAGATGTCAAACATCGGTTTGAATCTGCCAGCAAGCACGACCTGCCCGTTCTGGGAACTTTCATGGGCCAAACCAAGGATCCAACGACCGGTAAACGGAATTCAATACCCTACATCGTCACCAAGATCCCTGATCTTAATTTGCTGGGACGAAACGCTATCCAGACTCTGGGAATTTCCGTGGACAATGCTCTAGGATTGAAAAGCATAGACAGCCAGGCCAAGAGTGAGGGTGCAGAAGTGATGCATCCAAAGACCTCAAATGAGCCCTATATTTCCATGCAACGAGATTGTCACAACATGTGTGATGAATTCCCAGATCTCTTCAAGCAAGAATTGGGATGTCTTAATGACTTCGAACTGGAAGTGAATTTCAAGTCGGACGCGACACCGGTCTTTCACAAGGCACGCCCGGTCCCGTTTGCTCTTCGTGATGACCTGGCCAAAGGTTACGAAGAAGGCATCGCCAAAGGAATCTGGAAGCCAATACAGTTCAACGAATACGGAACGCCAGTGGTACCGATTCGTAAAGCACATACTTCAGGCAACCTGAAGCCCAAACTACGGATTTGTGGTGACTACTCTGTGGGAATTAATTACCAACTTGCAGATCATCGTCATCCAATGCCACTCCCAGAGGAACTGATGCAGAAGCTCGGAGGTGGATTCGGATACACAAAGATTGATCTTGCTGATGCCTATAATCAGATCAAGCTGGCTCCAGAAAGTCAACGCAGGCTTGCACTCAGCACTCACCGTGGGGTGCTCCTGCAGGAACGACTCCCTTTCGGAATCAAGTCAGCACCTGGTTACTTTCAGGAGATCATGGAAAACCTGACTCAAGATCTACCTGGTGTGGCTGTCTTCCAGGACGACATGCTCGTCAGTGGGAAAGATGCAAACGATCACCCGAACAACCTAAAGTGTCTGCTCACACGTCTGTGCGACAAAGGACTCAGATGTCGCCGTGACAAGTGCCAGTTTGCACTACCCAGTGTGGAATACCTTGGACACACCTTGTCGGCTGAAGGGATGGCGAAGGGATCCAAGGTCGAAGCAGTTTTAAAGATGCCACCTCCAACGAATGTCTCAAGCTTGAAGTCTTTCCTGGGTTCAGTTCAGTTCTATGGAAAGTTTATCCCAAACCTGGCCAGCATGGCAGAGCCACTCTATTGCCTTACAAAAAAAACGACTATTTGGAAGTGGGGAGATGAAGAACAGTTAGCTTTCGATCAGTTGAAAAATGTGCTTTCACGGGATCGAGTTCTGATACACTTCGATCCAAACAAAACTTTGGGACTGGCTTGCGACGCGTCAAACGTTGGTATTGGAGCAGTCCTGTTTCATCGCTATCCTGATGGAAGCGAGCGCCCAATATCCAATGTGTCCAAGACTCTTACTTCTGCACAGCGTAACTACGGCCAAATTCAAAAGGAAGCCCTGGCCATCATATTTGGCTTGCAGAAGTTCTATCAGTATCTGTACGGACATCAGTTTATACTCCTAACTGACCTCAAGCCACTGACATCACTGTTCAGTCCGAGGAAAGGGACGCCACTTGTCGCTGCTAACCGACTAGCACGGTGGGCCCTGTGGCTGAACCAGTTTGACTACACCATCGAATATCGGAAAACAGCGGATCATGGCAATGCAGATGCCCTCAGTCGCTTGCCATTTGGTAATGACATCGACTTTGACAGGAAGGAAAATGGTGAAGACATGGACATGGTGTGCGCCATCAAAGCTCTCAGTCTTCAAGTCCAACCCATCGATGCTAACGTCCTCCGTCAAGAGTCAGGGAAAGATCCAGTGATATCTACAGTGATACGCTACGTCCGTGAAGGCTGGCCACCAAAGAATACTGAGATCAATGACGAAGTCAATAAGTTCCGGAAGTTATCGGATTCACTCAGTATCTGCCACGGATGCCTTATCTAAGGATCGAGAGTTGTGATTCCACATAGCTTACAGCCAAAGATCCTCAATCTTCTGCATCTCGGACACTTTGGCATGGAGCGCATGAAACAATTGGCAAGAACTGCTGTTTATTGGCCTGGTATCGATGCTGCTATAGAGAAAACCAGTCGACAATGTGATTCGTGTGGTGAACATCAAAACCAGCCATCCAAGTCTCCAGTTCACCCATGGATGTTATCTGAAAAGCCGTGGAGCCGCTTACACCTGGACCACGCAATAAATTTCATGGGCAGTAATTGGTTGGTGATCACGGATGCTTATTCCAAGTATCCATGCATTCATCCTACGTCATCCATGTCCCCCAGAGCCACTTTAGATCTGCTTTAAGAAGACTTTGCGCACTTCGGATTTCCTTACACGCTAGTCACCGATAACGCACCAACTTTTATTTCTGAGGAGTTCCAGAGCTGGTGCAAAGAACGTGGGATCACGCACCTGACAGGGGCACCTTACCACCCAGCTACCAACGGAGCAGCGGAACGTTTGGTGCAGACCTTCAAACAAGCTCTGAGGAAGACTTCTCTTCCGCCGAAGCGAGCACTTCAAGAGTTCTTGATGCAGTACCGGAGAACACCGACATCCAGTGGATTCTCTCCGAGTGAACTTTTGAATCACCAGCAGATACGGACAAGGATTGATTCTCTGCTGCCCTCGCCAGCACACATCGCTCAAGGCAAGCAGTCTAAGGAAGCATATAAGTCTCAGATGACTCCGGACTCGGCAGGTGTCGCTAAGGTTACCAGGCAGTACAAGGCTGGAGATCCTGTGTATGCAATGTACTACGGACCTCGCCGAGACAAAGATCCCCGATGCGTACCATCAATCATTAAGAAGTACTCGCTGCTTCAACGTTAAGGTCATACCTCATGGCCCGGTGTGGAGACGACACTGGGAACAGCTGCAACCGCGGTACACTACTGAGGAAGACAATGTACCTGGTGATGCAGTAGACACTGTTTTTGAATTTGCAACAGATCACCCGTGCCACTAACTCCAAGACAGACCAGACCCAAGACCTTATTGCCCGTTCCAGAGTATGAACCAGACAATCGAAGACGGTCCAAGAGAACTCGTAAACCCCGAGAGAGACTTTGCTGTTGATGCTTCTTTTGTCGCATCAATTTCGGTGGGGAGGTGTTGTATGGACTGGGAATCGAACTCACAACCTCATTGTTGTATGGACTGTTAAATTCGTTTTATTCAGTTTACACGTGCTCACACATTTGCATATGAATCACGTGACCTGGCAGACAGTCAGCGTTGGTATTAAAAACTCGGTCACAGACTGCTGCTGTCACTGACTTACTTTATGTTATTCTGCTACTGTGAGGAGGGGCGTTTTTGGTTGTTTCGTACAATACACAAATTATGTGATATAACTCGTTGTATTTTCTCTGCGAGTACCGAGAGGAATACAACATATATAATAACTAAAAATTGATTAACATATAAATAAACATATGAAACAATCACAGGGAATAATTTTTACAAGTGTGTAAACACACATAGCTAGGTAGGTAACTAAATAAAGTTAACTAGAACTTCAAAAATAGATACCTTATAATATGATTAATCTTCCCTGTATATATTCCATTAAAGAAATATATTTCACCAATTAATCGAATGGTAAACCACGGATGCCGAAGCTTGGATTTTCAACAAGGAAGAAGTCAGCCATCTGTGTTTACGCATTAAGTTCAAATCAGCGACTGGCCAGTAACACGTGCTGTATCTACTAAAAATACATTTTCGAAGTTCTAGTTAACTTTATTTAGTTACCTACCTAGCTATGTGTGCTTACACACTTGTAAAAATTATCCTCTGTGATTGTTTCATATGATTATTCATATGTTTGTCAATTTCTAGTTATTATAAAATGGTCGGATCTATTCATTAGAATCTTGGAGCTTATTTTACGGGTGATATGGCGCATGCCTTGTGGCATGACACCCATAAGTTTGATTGAGATTAAATTCATTTTGATTTATCTTAATTTTGGATATATATATATATATATATATATATTGTTTTTTTATTGTTCTGATAGCTTCTCCTATTTTCGAAAGTTTATCCTTTCAAAATTTTGAGTTAAATATACGTAAGATAAATTTTTATACTAAATCTATTAAAATTACTATTATTTTGAAATTATAACTTAAAATATTCTATAATATTTTAAAATTGTATTGCTTTTAAAGTTATATTGCTTATAGTTATATTTCCAAATTGTAATATAATTCTTTTGTATTTTATGTACTCAATTATA
Source organism: Eledone cirrhosa (assembly GCA_964016885.1). Classification (NCBI taxonomy): domain Eukaryota; kingdom Metazoa; phylum Mollusca; class Cephalopoda; order Octopoda; family Eledonidae; genus Eledone; species Eledone cirrhosa. The sequence goes on from OZ024740.1 coordinate 322,986,771, forward strand.
CTATGGACTGTATTTATATATACTTCTCTCTCTATGTGTGTATATATGTATATGTGTGTATTGACATACATGTACATATGTTTTATGCGTTTTTATGAATGTATGTCTGTCTGTATGTATATGTATGCGTGATGCGTATCTACCTATTGGCTGAGGGTACACACACATGTATATATATATGTATATGTGAGAATTGTGTATATTCGTGTGCGTGTATATCCATACAATTTGATTGCACTTATGTATAGTGATCATCCCAAGATTCGTGACAGATAGACATATAATAACAGCCATAAATACATAACAGGTAATCTTATAAAACTTATATAAAAAAAAATTTGTTTAATAACATAAAGTGTGTATAACAAAATTTCCTTTAATATCTTAACAATTATAACATTTTTAAGATTCCTATATCTTAAATTAAATTAAAGAATCCTTTATACTTTGTGTGTATATATTATATACGTAGTTACATATGTTATGTATTTTATAAGTGTGTATATATATTTATATGTATTTATGCGTGTGTATACGTGTTATACGATATGTAGTTCTCTAGTAATATATGGGTTTCTTAATGTATAGATCCCAATTTTTAATGTATTGATCTCAATTTTTAAATGATTAACTAAACATCTAATCATATTTAAACAATGGTTAATTTCTCATATTATATATGTATATTCCATTCATGATTATTAACATTTCTAATTTTATTTATTCATTTCATCTCAATTGTTAAGTTAATTCAACAAGATATGACTTAGAGTTTTTATTTTTCGTTCTCTCTCCTTCTCTCTGTCTCGTCTCTCTATCTATATCTTTCTCTCTCTGTTGTTTTGGTCTCTCTCTCTCTCTCTCTCTCTCTCTCTCTCTCTCTCTCTCTCTCTCTCTCTCTCTCTCTCTCTCTCTCCTTCTTTATCTTTTTCTTTCTCTGTAACCCAACGGCTTATTTAAAAATAAAAATATCCAATACGAATAATAATATAATTAAACAACTCCACTATCCGGGAGCTTCCAACAGTAATGGCTGCATTTTTTAAGGGTATGTCAATATTTATTTATAAAACTGATCTATATTATATTTTGTCTGATGAAAGCACCCAATAATTTAACTTGGTGTCCTTGAAATATGTATAATGAAATAAATATGGTTTTATAAATATAGTTTCCATTTGTTAATATCGTATATATATATATATATATATATATATATATATATATATATATATATATATAAATGGAATAGGATGAAACGAAATTTCATTTCTCACTCTTAGTACGGCAATTACTTAAATGTAAGTATGTATGTATACGTACATACATATATGTATACAGACGTACAGTAGTATCTACATATATATATATACATACATGCACACATATATATATGCACGTATCGGTTTACCGAACATTTATTATAATGCTCTACCAGATATTTTGTTTTAGTCTCATTCATTCTCAGCCCCACACTCATCGACACAGTCTCAACCTCCCGCATCAAATCCTCTGCCTCCTTCACTGTATTTGTCACCAAAACTATGTCGTCGGCAAATTCAGCATCCGATACCTTTTTCGCCCTAACTCTCCTGCTCTGAGCCGGTGCTACAGTAAAGCCAGAGTCCTGGTGTTTCTCCAGTTCAAGGTGCATACAATAGTCCACTACGATGATAAAAAGGTAGGGAGCCAATGTATCTCCTGGAGCACTCCGGCCAGTATCTCAAAGAACTCTGTCACCCCATCAGGTGTAATGACTTGGGCTTTGGTGTTGGTGTAGAGCAGTGATATCAGGTCCACTATCTTCTTGGGGATTCCATAAGCCTGTAAGATCTTCATCAGGCAGTAACGGTCCACAGAATCAAAGGCCTTCCTAAAGTCAATGAAAACCATGACCGCAGGAAGGCACTTTGCTCTAGCTCCCTCTCTCTCTATATATATATAATATGG
>OZ024740.1:323003720-323016220 GCA_964016885.1 Eledone cirrhosa
TACATATATATATATATGTGTGTGTGTGTGTGTGTGTGTGTGTGTGTGTGTATTTATGATGTGTGGCTCTCTCTCTCTCTCTCTCTCTCTCTCTCTCTCTCTCTCTCTCTCTCTCTCTCTCTCTCTCTATATATATATATATATATATATATATATATATATATATATATATTTACATATATATACATATATATATAGAGAGAGAGAAGCTGGCCGTATGGTTAAGGAGTTCGCTTCGTAAACATGTGTTTCGAGGTTATGTGTATATATATATATATATATATATATATATATATTACGTATATCTGTTAGACACGCAGTGACTAGCAACAGACTGTTTTAAGTCTGCGTTTTCTGACATATATGCGTATCTTGTGAATAAAAAATTCAAGGGGTTTCGCTGGCCGTGGTGATCCCTGCCAAACATCTTTTGTAATGTATCGTCTTATTGGCTAATTTCATCATCTTATTAGCTAATCAACCAATGAGAGTAATTGTTGCTCAAAAGCATCCGCCACTTTGTTTCCAAGTTTATTTATCGTTTCGCTTTCGAATCTTCCTCCTGCATTTCGTCGTTTATCATGAAAATATTTTTCTCGTTTTGGTAAGTTATATTGTTAATTTATATATGATTTTTTAGATTTATATTAACTATTTTTTTTCAGTTCGTTATAACATGCTTATAATATTGGTTGTATCATATTTACTTGTATATTTGTCCATATTATTGTTCGTTTTATGTTAGATTATTTTATTATTATTATGTTAGATTATTAATCTTAATTATGAATAAAGAAAGCATTATTATGTTAGATTATTTTTCTTATTATTATGTTAGATTATTTGTATGTAATATTTAATTTTTATTAATTCAACTATAACAATTATTATGTAAAATATATTTATTTAATATTGATTGTTTTTCGTAGTTGTTTATATTAAAAGTCTGAAAATATTTTTATACATATTACCGTAATATTTATAAGATCCTTTATAAAATAACAATTATATAATCTAATTACATTACAACGATAATTTATTATTAATACATATCATGTTTAGCTAGAGTTATTACAAGCGTTGCCTTAAAAAAATGTTAAACTAGATCTGAAAAATACGCAAGCTCAAAAGAGCCACATAATGTTATAATTGTTTCTACATTTGGAACAAGGCCAGCAATTACCCAGTGTATTACTGGTACTTTGTTTTATCGACCTCGAAAGGATGAAAGGCAAAGTTAACCTCGGCGGGATTTGAACTCAGAATGGTTTATAATAAACCTTCAAAAGTGTGGGACTAGAGTTGTTGCTCAACAATATTGTAATCATTATCTATCGTACACTCTGCGGCATCCTTTTATAAAAAAGAGACCCATAATGAACTGAAGCCGACACGATAATTATTTAAGTGAATTTATAATATAGAATTCAGTTTAAGTGAATTTCGTATTAATCATTACTAAACATCTAATATGAGATATTGAACATTAGCTTAAATAATTATCGTGTCGTCTAGAGTTCGTTATGAGCCTCTTTTTTATAAAAGGGTGCCACAGAGTGTACGACAATGGTCTGCGTTTCTAAACTTTTTTAAAAAGGTCAAGGGCTTTCCAAATGATTTAGGACCCGTTTTGCATGCTGAATTCAAAAATACAGTTTATTTTTCTGGGTCAGGTCTGGTTTCTAAGATATAGTCTATTTCTTTTCCAGCATATTTTTCTAAAATATCGCAATCCAAGCGTTTATGGGCTTTGCTTTTGCAAAACCTGGTCGTGGGTAACCTTTAATAATAATTTTTATTTCTCTTTTCAGGTCTAGAAAAATGGATCGGAAGTGTAAAAACCATCCTAATAGGTTCTGTTACATCTGCGGACATGTGGTTCTTCCAGACCGTCAAGCAAAAATCACGGATTTTGTATCCTGGTCCCCTACTTTGGAGTCAAACTAGGGGACCAGGATGAGCTATTCGCTCCCCATATCTGCTGCAAAACATGTGTAGAGAACTTACGGGATTGGAGGAACAAGAAAAGGAAGAGTATGCCATTTGGTGTCCCAATGGTGTGGAGGGAAGGGAAAGATCACGTTACTGACTGCTACTTTTGCATGACAAGTCTAAAAGGCATCAATCGCAAGAACAAGCACCATGTTCAATACCCTGATGTTCCTTCTGCCATAAAGCCAGTCCCCCATGGCCCCGATCTTCCTGTTCCTGAGCCAAATGTCACCATGGAATCTAGTTCTGATTCCGGATCTAGTGACATGATTGATACAGCTAAGTGTGATGAATACAGGTCAGAAGAGGACGACCAACCGGTGCCTTTGACCCAAGCCGAACTCAATGACCTGACACGAGACCTGAACCTTTCGAAGGAGTCTGCCCAGCTACTGGGTTCTCGTCTTCGAGAGAAACGTCTACTGACGCCAGGAACAACATTCTATTGGTATCGGGACCGCGAGAGAGAATTTAGAAAATTCTTCATGTTTGATGAAGCATCTTCATTGGTCTACTGTAGCAATATTGCTGACCTGATTGAATTACTTGGTCTGAAGTATGATGCTATGGAATGGAGACTTTTCATTGACTCATCTAACAGAAGTCTCAAAGCAGTTCTTCTGAATATCGGAAACAAGTTTTCATCGATCCCTGTTGGGCACTCAGTTGAAATGAAAGAATCCCACAAAAGCATGGAACGTCTGTTGTCTGCTCTGAACTACCAGAAACATAAATGGTTGATCTGTGGAGATCTTAAAGTTGTTGGACTCATCCTAGGACTTCAAGGTGGTTACACAAAGTATCCATGCTTTCTGTGCTTATGGCATAGCCGTGCTGATGACCAACATTATGTCAGACAAGAGTGGCTATTAAGACAAGGATTAAAACCTGGATCACACAACGTTTTGTTCCACCATCTGGTTGAACCGAGCAAGATATTGCTTCCAACCCTCCACATCAAACTCGGTCTCATGAAGAACTTTGTAAAGGCATTGGACAGGGAAGGTGGAGGATTTGCTTTCCTCCATCAGAAGTTTCAACGAAAAAGCATGGAGAAAATTAAGGCAGGTATATTTGATGGTCCTCAAATAAGGGAGCTCATCAAGGATACTAGTTTTGATGATGCACTGAATCCTGCTGAACTCTCTGCCTGGTTGTCCCTTAAGTCAGTCATTGCAAACTCCCTTGGCAACCACAGAAGTTCCCAGTATCAGAAGGTGGTTGATGAGTTAATGGAGAATTTCCGCCAACTTGGTGCGCGCGTGTCAGTGAAAATGCACTTCCTCCGGTCTCATCTGGACTATTTTCCAGAGAATTGTGGAGACTTCAGTGAAGAACACGGTGAGCGCTTTCACCAAGATATCAGTGTTATGGAGGAACGCTATCAAGGCCGATGGGATGTCAACTTTCTGGCCGACTACTGCTGGTGCCTAAAGAGGGATGCGCAGTCTGCTCAGCACAAACGGAAGTCCCTGAAGAGACCATTCATCCATGAGTAGCTTCCTTAGTTCATTCTTGCTATCTATTCAAAATATTTTGTAAGCCTTCTGTGAATAAATCAGTCTAATATTTTCAATATTGCGTTTTATTCACCTACAAATAGATCGGAATTTAGGATATTTTTAATGTGCTAATATTTCATTAACCTGATCTGATTGAGTAAAATGAGCATGATTTTTGGATTCAGTGCAAAAAACTGGCCTAAAATCATGTATTATATGTTAGACCTTGAAAACATCGCAGACCAGTGTAATGATTACAATATTTTTGAGCAACAACTCTAGTCCCACACTTTTGAAGGTTTATTATAACATTCTGTGGCTCTTTTGATCTTGCACATTTTTCAGGTCTAGTATATATATATATGCGTAAAAATATTGAATGTGTTATTTAGCTAAAACTTGGTCGTTTGTTTCATTTATTTTTTCAATATCCCATAAAACATTTAATCTCTTCAGTTTATCATTTTTCCATTACTTTGTGTTGCAGTTTATTCTCGATTCATGTAAACGTATTCAGGAAAAACTTACCTCAAAAGACTTCAATATTAGCATTGTAAACTTTATTTATTGATATAACGCTTCATATTCACACCATAGTATTATACCTGTGGCAAATGTTTGGTGCAAACTTACACACCAAATATACAAATCACTCTACCACACATTCTCTGATTATCTCTCTGTTACTTAATAGATCGATAATCAATCAATTTCACAAATTGAACTTCTTTGTTTGATTAAAAGCAATAATCATATTTTAAATTTTCCTATTGATTTGGCGCCTTCTTCCTCTCACCAACCATGATCTATAAGAATTAATCAAATAATGACTTAATAACCATCAGATTCGCACTGGAAATTAGTACAACTTTCTCGAATGTTTCAGAAATTTATTGCAACAATCATCATCGCCACCACCATCACCAGTACCACCATCACATGTACCGCCATCACCACGACCACCACCACTACCACCACCACCACCACCAGTACCACCATCACCACCACAACCAGTACCACCACCACAACCACTACCATCACCAGTAGCACCATCACCAACCCTACCACCACAAGTAGCACCACCACTACCAATAAAAACACTACCACCACCAGTAGCACTACCACCACCACTACCACCACCACCAACACTACCATCACCATAAGCACCACCACCACCAGTACCACCACCACCACCACAACCACCAGTACCCCCCCCCCCCCCCAACACCATCACTAGCATCACCAGTGTAATCTTAGGGGTCGGTAACATGGAATTGAACTTTTGAGCCAGTTATTAGCATTGTGCCGGAGACCAAGCGACCACTGCAGCAAATATAATATAATAATATAATTGTTTCTACTTTAGGCACAAGGCCAGCAATTACCCAGTGCATTACTGGTACTTTATTTTATCGACCCCGTAAGGATGAAAGGCAAAGTCAACCTCGGCGGGATTTGAACTCAGATCGTAAAGGGACGTAACTATGCTGGAAAGCATGGCGTCCGACCCTCTACCGATACTGCTAAAATGGGGTCTTTAAAGACTTTGAGACGTGTACTACTACTACTACTACTACTACTACTACTACTACTACTACTACTACTACAAATGCTGGAGGGGACGAGATTTCAATCTAAGAGGTCACAGGAGTATGATCTGAGGCTTAATAGCAATTATCTGGCAGCGATAATAACAGCATAAATTGTAGATTTCAAATCCTAAATGATTTCATACCAAGTAACCTTCCTAAGTGCATATATATATATATACACACACATATATATATATATATATATATATATATATATATATATATATATATATATATATATATATATATATATAATTGGGAAGGTTATATATATATATCCAAATATGTACTCACTTATATATATATATATATATATAAGCAAAAGGGATATTCAATTTGTTGGTAATTCAACAAATATAAATGTTTATAACTGATTCAAAGTACTCGACTGCTTTTCTGCAGTAATAAATATGGTTTTATAAATAGAGTTTCCATTTATTTAATATATATATATATATATATATATATATATATATATATATATATATATATATATATATATATAGGTGCGTGTGTGTGTGTGTGTGTGTGTATATATATATATATATACATATACATACATTCACTTAAGAAGATTAACTGGTGTATATAAATATATACAAATTTTTTTTAATGGATACTAAAATGCTATTGTTAAAACATGATGATATGTGCTCCATGTTTTGTGTATATAGCAAATATATTATTCTACTTTTAACTCCTCTATATACACTCTTCATTTATTCGTTTATTCATTTATTCCATTCCAGAAGATAAAAAAAAAATTCTTTGAAATAATATATTTTACGTTTTCGATATTGTCTTCAACACACCATTACGATTCCGCCCGCCTCTTTAGCATTGCTTATTTCAACAGAACCTTAATGCTATTATCTCACAATATAACTCCAAGACATTTCTGGATTTTTCGTAGAAAAACAACAACAAAAAACAAAAATATAATAAAAATAACAAAACGCAAAAATAAAATAAAAATTCGGTATATATAAAAGCAGGAAACAACATGGTAAAAGTGCCCCCCTCCTCCCGAATAAAAAATATATATGCATGAGAACGAATTCAAAATTAAATTAAGTGTTCCTGAATGGAAATAACTTCAGGAATATGAAAGGAAGATAAAATTTATATCAAAATGGGTGTTTAAAACACTATAATACTTCAAACATTCAAACATTAAGTATACGTAGAGATGTATAGATTGTATTTTTTTTTTTTTTAGTAGAAAAGTGTCAGTAACTTCGAAGTTTCAGCTTGATCGCTTCATCTGGTTTCGTCGTGTGGTGAAATAACATCTATTTTATTTTTACTCTTTATATCAGGATAGATTGCACTATATATATATATATATATATATATATATATATATATATATATATATATATATATGTGTGTGTGTGTGTGTGTGTGTGTGTGCGTGCGTGCGTGTGTGTATATATATATATATATATATATATATATATATATATATATATATATATATAGTTGAATAAATGAACAGACAACAAAAAACAGAGAGGCAGTACAAATGATATGGTTTTCAGTTTCACGCTTGAGAGTGAGGGGGGGGGGGGGGGGCTATATATATGTTTTATTAACCTGTTAGTTTTCTCGTTGCTTCGGTGTCGTGGCTGGGCTTGCCTGCCACAGTTTTCAATTTGTCATGCCGTCTAACGAATGTTATTACTCTGAGATTCCTCATCGAGTGCTTGGCTGCACAATTCCTCATTAAATCTCGTTGGCTTGGCTACAGCCGAAACTTCAATTTTACTAAACTTCCATTTATATATATATATATATATATATATATATATATATATATATATATATATATATATATATGCATGTGTATGTGTGTATATAAGTAGTACGAACAGAAAATACACAGAGAAAAATACTTAACAGATAACTGCATCTCTACCTCGTCAGCCACCTTCTGTATGCTTTTTCGCACATTATGGTGGATTATTTACGGATGGTTGTTGCAGTATTGTTTTTATTTTTCTGTTGCTTGCTATGACTGTTGCCTAAATTTTCGGTCTCTCTCTCACCCTGTATATATATATATATATATATATATATATATATATATATATATATATATATATATATATATATATATATATATATATATATATATATATATATATATATATATATTTATTTATTTATTTATATATTTACATACATACATTCATACATACATACATATACACACACACATATATATATATATATGATAATAATGGAGCTGCGGCGCTGCAAATGGGTTACATAAGAAAAAGTTTGTCCTCATCAGTGGCCTTCCAACCGTCGTAGGCATTTCGTCGCATTAAAGGCCATATACCTCAGGTTGGTGCGAGCAACGGCTAAAAAAAGTCGTTGGGACACGTAAATAAGGACGACGCTAGGGTAAACAAACAAAATGGTTTAAGCAACAGAAAGTGATGAAGAAGAAACAAGTCCCAGATTTCTATGAATATAAATTCGGTGGAACCGTGAACGAGAGAATAAAGACCATCAAACCTGGTTGAAATGTGAGCAAGGAAGGAATTTCGCACAGGTCTAACGGGGGGAAGAAGAGGTCTGGTCTGCGAATTCGGTAAACATAAGTTCTGTGAAGTCGCAGACGAGAGAGAGAGAAAAAAAATTCATACCGGCTTGGCCAAGTGCCCGCGAGAAAAGGATTACGGACAGGTCAAACGGGAAGAAAGGGGAGGGGGAGAGGTAGTGACAGAGAGTGAGTGAGTGAAAGGTGAGGAAGAGGCTAACAGAGAGAGAGAGAGAGAGACTGCTAGAAAGGGTAAAGACACAAAGAACGAAACAGACTGGTGGCAGCGGAGGAAAAAATATATGTGTAAATATGATAATAATGGAGCTGCGGCGCTGCAAATGGGTTACATATGAAAAAGTTTGTCCTCATCAGTGGCCTTCCAACCGTCGTAGGCATTTCGTCGCATTAAAGGCCATATACCTCAGGTTGGTGCGAGCAACGGCTAAAAAAAGTCGTTGGGACACGTAAATAAAGGGGACGCTAGGGTAAACAAACAAAATGGTTTAAGCAACAGAAAGTGATGAAGAAGAAACAAGTCCCATATATATATATAATACGAAAAACTATAATAATTATATATAATACAAAAAAACTATAATGCGTAGGAACATTGACATAGTAGTAGTAGTAGTAGTAGTAGTAGTAGTAGTAGTAGTAGTAATGCTTGGGTGTTTGGCAGCAATAGTGGTAGTAATCACATTAGTTATAGTAGAAGCAGTAGAAGCAGAAGTAGTACTAATTGTAACAACAACAGCAGCAGCAGTAGTAGTAGTGGCAGTAGTAGTAGTAGTAGTAGTAATAGTAGTAGGAGGAGTAAGAGGAGGAGGAGGAGAAGAAGAAGAAGAAGCAGAAAGAAAAAGAAGAAATGACATTAGTAACAACAACACCTAAACAACAACAACAACAACAACAAGTAGCATAGCAGAGACAACAAATAATATCAATGATAACAAACAATACACATATACAATAAAATGATATCAACAGTATAGGAGGATATTATTGAGAGAAGGCTTTAACAATGTTATTTTATAGGAATTACTGAGTTTGTTGTAGGTTTTAATTCCTTCAGCCCTACGGCTACTTACTGTTAATGTTAGAAATAAAATATAAGAAAACATAACTTAACTAAACTATACTATACAATGCAATACAGTGAGAGCAACGAATCAACATTGAAGATGTTGACAATTGACTAAAAAAATAACGAATAGATACATATACAAATTAACAATAGATAGAACAATAAACAACAAATAAGTATAATATATAATAAATAATAAATAAACAATAAATAAGTAATAAATAATAAATAAATAAAATATAAATAATAAATAAATAAAAAACTAATAAATAGATAAATAATAAATAATAAATACATAATAAATAATAAATAACTAATACATAACAAATAAATAATTGTTTCTACGTTAGGCACAAGGCCAGCAATTACCCAGCGTATTACTGGTACTTTATTTTATCGACCCCGTAAAGATGAAAAGTAAAGTTAACCTAGGCGGGATTTGAAATCAGAATGGCAAGGGCCATAACTCTATGCGTCAAAGGATGGCGTCCGACCCTCTACCAATACTGCCAATCCACCGCCTATAAATACATAAATGATACATATATAATAAATAAATAATAATAAATAAATAATGAATAATTAAATAATAAATAAATAACAAATAATAAAATAATGGATAAATATTATGTAAATAATAACTAAATAAATAATAAATAAATAATAAATAATAAATAAATATTAAATAATAAATAGATAAATTAATATGTAAAATAAATTTATAAGCAAATAATTGTTTCTATTTTAGGCACAAGGCCAGCAATTATCCAGTACATTACTGGTACTTTAATTTATAGACACCATAAGGATGAAAGGCAAAGTTAACCTCGGCAGGATTTGAACTCAGATCGTAAAGGGACGTAACTATGCTGGAGAGCATGTCCGACCCTCTAGCGATACTGCCAATTCACCGCCCTTTAATAGTTGTTAGTTTTAAAAACTGTTAGTTATTAAGAAAACTAACAATTTATAAGTAAATAATACATACATACACACACACACACACACATATATATATATATATATATATATATATATATATATATATATATATATATATATATATATGTATATGTATATATATATATATATATATATATATATATATATATATATATATATATATATATATATATATATATATATATATATATATATATATATATATATATATATATATATATATATATATATATATATATATATATATATATATATATATATATATATATATATATATATATATATATATATATATATACCATATTTTTATATGTATATATATATATATATATATACATATAAAAATATGGTATATGAAGGCGTGTGGCAGAGTGGTTAGACAATTGGATTCACAATCTTGAGGTTGTGAGTTCGATTCCTGAACCGGGCGATGCGTTATGTCCTTGAGCAAAACACTTTATTTCACGTTGCTCCTTCTACCTGGAGTTGCGACCGATAGATAGTAATAGCAATTGGAAAGACCAACGGAAACATTGTTTCCTAGGTCGGATTTGACGAAAGTCGATCGATCCATATATATATATATATATATATACCATATTTTTATATGTATATATATATCGTATATAAATATAATTCACCGAGAATCGTATTTCGGCTGGTAGAAAAAGCGAAACGAAACGCAAAATCGTAGAAATGCTGGCAAGCGCTCCAATAGTTAAGAAAACTAAAGCTAAACAATATGTTAAAACGTCATACAAACTGAAAAAGTGGTTAAGAAGGCATTAACCAGCTAAGCCAAAAAACAAATCAAGCTAAACAGGTCAAACAAAATAAATGATAAAACAGACCTGGACCCAAATGGAATTGATGGTAAAATCCAAATGCCGGGTTTCTATGACGCCTAAATCAATAATACTGTCTGCTTAAAACTATAAGCTTTCAGCATAAAGATCGAACAAGGAATATCACGTTATCAACAGGTAATTTTGCTCTGTAACCAACTTTGCGAGTGACGCAGAACTTTGTAAACGCACATGCGTAAGTCACAAGGGGAAATTCCCCATATTTTGGCAAATGAATTCAGTATGTGTATATCATACAAAAAATTGCATAGATAGCACAAATCGAATAAGCACTCAACCAGGTAGTTTTTAAAATAAACTTATGCAATTAATCTGTCATTAGAATTATATATATATATATATATATATATATATATATATATATATATATATATATATATATATATATATATAGGAAGTAAGGGGGTGAGGGAGAGAGGGGGAGGGAGGAAAATAATAAATGGGAGTGTGAGAGGGAGTTGGAATGAGGAGGTGAGGAAGAGATGGAGAGAGAGGGATGTAGAGATAGATTGAATGATGGGGAGAGAGTGAGAGAGACGTAGCAAGAGGGATTGAAAAAGGTGTGTGCAGGAGAGAGATGTAGAAAGAGAAAGAGAATGAAAGTATAACCGAGTGAGTATTTTGAAAGAATCATTTCGTTGTTGGATTGAAGAGTTTTTATGAAAATATATCACTTGTTGGTGAAGTAAAGACAATGTCATGATATATATAGGGAGTGAGAGAGTAATTGAAACAATGAGGGAGTGGGAGGGAAAATATGGAGTAACAATGGGAGTGAGAGAGAGAGAGAGAGGGGGAGAGAGAGAAAGAGAGAGTATAATATAGAGAGGGGGAGAGAAGCGATTAGAACAAAATAACATATATACATATACGGTTATAGATAAGTGAATATAAAAATAAAATTCTAAAATCAAATAAAAAAATTAAATAGGGGAGGCAACTGGAGGCAAATTAAGTATTAAAACAAAGATAAAGAAAATATGGGAAACAAGGGACTCTGTAAAGCAGCTAGGAGGTTCTGTTGTTGAATCTGTTCGTAACCTCCATGTATTCAAAGATTTTCTTTATAGTTGGTAGCAGATCTTTTAGAATATATTGTATCTCCAATCATTGAATTTGTTTTAATGATCGGCTTCAAGATGTCAGTCAGATAGTTTTTACATTGGAACAAATAGCGTCAAAGAGTTTCTGGAGGGTCACCAAAAGAACTGTATGTATGTATGTATGTATGTATGTATGTATGTATGTATGTATGTATGTATGTATGTATGTATGTATGTTCTTCTGGTTTTATAATTTCACAAATTTTTACCAATAGAGAGAGAGTCGGTTTCTAACATAGTTACAAGACTCTCTCATTGGAATTTACACAACATCAACTAGGTAGATATGTATGTATGTCTGCATGCATGCATGTGTAGATATGGATGTTATTGTATGTGTGGATATGTATATTTTGAGTTGTATGTGTGCATGTGTATATGCTTTGCATCTGTACATGTGTATATGCAGTTATTAGATGCAACATTTTTTTACTTTTCCATTAATGGATTGTATTTGTAATTTCCTAACTAGTTGCGGTCTTTCTTTTCCTGTGAAGCCTAGCTTCTCAAGATTTATATTGAGGCAGTTACTAGCATACCCCAGTGCCCCAATAATCACAGGCATAAATCTGAAGGTATTATCAGGGTGGAGTATCTGCAGATTTCTCATTAGATCCGCATAAATATTCTCCTTTTCGCTAATCTTTGATATTATATTGGCATCTGCTGGGCAGCTAATTTCCACTACTCTGCATGCCTTCTTTTCCCTGTCCCATATCATTATATCATCATTATATGTATGTATGTATGTTCTTCTGGTTTATAATTTCACAAAGTTTTACCAATAGAGAGAGAGTCGGTTTCTAACATAGACACAAGACTCTTTCATTGGAATTTACACAACATC
>OZ024740.1:323026220-323031220 GCA_964016885.1 Eledone cirrhosa
CTACACTCTCTACGATGTATCGCATGAGGTGGAGGTTGTCGTGGATTGATCTGTCGGGAATGGCGCATGTCTGCGCCTCTCCCACCAGACCACCAACGACAAGCGCCAACCTCTTTGCTAGCACCTTGGCCAAAATCTTGAACTCTGTGTTTAGCAGAGTTATGGGCCTGAAATTATCTATGTTATCCCCTTTGTTCGGATCCTTTCTCAGCAGTGCCACCGCCCCTCGGCTCACAGAGCTGGGAATTCTCCCGTTCTGTTGCCAGTTGCAGTAGACGTCCGCCAAGAGGCCTCCGAACAAGTCTGGCATCTGTACGTAAAGTTCATAGGGCAGACCATCCAACCAGGCGATTTACCCCTTGTGCAGTCAGTCATTGCCTCCCGTACTTCAGCGGCTGTTATCGGCTTTTCGCAACACTCCGCCTCAGTGGCCGAGAGCCGCGCCAGTCCGTCGAGGTAGACACTAAAGTCCATCCCTCGACCCAGCCCACCGCTGCTCCCGAACAGCTGAGCGAAGTGTCGCTGAAAAGCTTCACACATTTTCCCGGGATCGAGTAGCATGCGCCCGTCGTGGTCCACCAAAGACCGGATCGTGGCTTTGTTGCCACGACGCGCTTCCGCCACTCGGGCCCATTGAACGGCTTTCGTCCCCTCGTGTCTGAGAGCACGCACCCTAGCCCTGACAACACAGCCTTCGTGCTTTGCATTGAAGAATTCGTCAAGGGCCAATTTTGCCGCAAGCACGTCGTTCGCGATGCCTTTGCTAAGCGCCTCGTCTAATTTTCTAACTAGTTCTCCCTCTGCTCTATTTTTCTCTATTGCTAAAGCCTTACTAAACCTAATGGATTCTATTCTAATCGCCCTTTTTAGAGCAAACCACCACTTTTTGTTGACGATGGCCCCCGTCAACGCCCGCTTAACTAGTTCGCTAATCCGGTCTCTGTAGGCCTTGCGCGCTGGTAAGGACGCGTTTAGCTTCCAGTAGCCGGGACCTCGTCTATGAGGCCTATCTAAGTCAAGCACGCAGATCACGAATTTGCGGTCCGTGTAGCTGACTATCTTGAATTGTGGACAGCCTATGCTAGACCTATCTATTTCCCTACCAAATACTCTATCTAGATATGATCTGCATGACCCTATGCGATTTGTCCAAGTCCACATTGGCACATTCGGGAAATCGAATCGGTACCTGTCAGACAGTTCAAAACGCCTGAGTAGGTTGGTGAGGCTCTTGCACCCTCCACCCCTATCCGCTAATCCCACACAGTCCGAGCGTGCATCTAAGATCCCTTTCCAGTCGCCCACTAACACTAAAGAGAGGGGCGTTCCAAGAAAGGTCTCCAGACACCGGAAGAAATCAGGCCGCCCTGCTCCTGTCGGGGCATAGACGGCCACTAGCCTGAAAGCTTGCCCGTCTCCGCTGATCACGTCCAGCACCACCAACTTACCCTCTGGGTCCAGGAAGATGGCCCGTATGGTGAGATCCAAACCTCTCCTAAAAAGCACAGCAACTCCTCCCCCGATCCAGGACGGCTGGGAGATGCGTACACATCGTAGCCGCCGAAGATCGGTGCGAAGGCCCGTGCTTCGGAGATTCTGGTCTCGCTGATGACCACTACATCTATGTTTAGTGACCTGAGGTCGTTGAGCAGGTGACCCTGTTTCCATGACGACCCCAAGTCACGCCGATTTATGCTGCCTATTCTGAGTGAGGTCATGTTTAAAATGGAGTAGAAAAGATGGGAAAGACCACTTACCGTACTTTTCGTAGAGGAAGGATGGTTTCTCCATCCCTTTTCACTTGATCGTCTGGTGGAGGGACCGTTGAATCGTCCCTTCGGCTGCTCGTCGGCTCTTCTATGAGTATGTCCGAATATACTCTCCGGTTGAGAGTCCCTCCTTGGTCTCTGAAATCACCAACTGCGTTGGGGAATTTCGTTTTAATGTTTGTGTATTGTTTCTGTGCTATTTTTACCAGTCTTATGTTCGTTGGCGTTTTGATTGGGGCTGGTATTATGTAGTCGTGCTGTGAAATGTCTGTGTGTTCAATTATGTAAGTCATTAGTTTCTTGTTGTGTGTATTTATTGCCGTGCATTTGTTTTTCTGGGGGTGGGGTGTGGTTCTGCTATTTTCTTGTCGTTGTTGCTGGGTGTGTGTGTTTTGTTGTTGTGTTTGCGATGTTGGTGCTTGTGGTGGTGGTGTTGAAGGTGTTGTTGTTGTTGGCGGTGGGGTTGTCGTCGGTGGTGATGGTGGTGCTAGTGTGTGTCGTGATGATGTTGGTGATGTTGCTGCTGTGAGTCTCTTTGCAGTAGCCTTTTCCCTTTTTTAATTTCTTTCCTCCCTTTTCGAAGGCGACGATGCGCTGCTTCTGCGTGTGTGCCTTCTTGCGACCTTTTGCCATCCCTCTCCCACCTCACACTCCATGTTCGATTCTGTGAGGTCGGGGAGGGGTACCAGCTCCATTCTTTCACTTGTGGTTGTTGGTGATGTTTGCAGTGGAGTCTCTGTTGCAGCTGCATTTGGTATTACTGTTGTTGTTGTTAATACTTCCACTGCCGCTGCTGTTCTTGATTTCCGTGGCGTGGGTATGGGTGCCACGGACCTATCATTCCTGGTTGCTGCTTGTCCTGCTGCTGGTAGCCGTGGAGTCGGTTTCGGAAGGAGGGGGTTTTCTTCTTTCTCAGGGTCTTCTCGTTGCAGAAGGCTCTGAGGTGAGTCTTCAATCAACAACGTAAGCAATTCGGGTGTTTGCCCTCAACACTTATGGGCAGTTGAGTGCCGTTATCGAAGTCTATCACATCCGGGATAGCTTCGATGCACTCCTGGTTGGTTTGGATTAACATCTCAATGGAGGTGCCGACCCAATCTTCTCTTACTTTTTTCTGTACTTGCAGTACAGTTGTTTTGTCCTCGATTCCGACGAGGACAGACGCGACCAGCGAAGAAGGGGCTATCCCGGGGGGGACGTGGGTCAGTTTGACCCTCACAATTTTTTGCTCGCAGTAGGAGGGCACCAACACCATTTCCTCGCTCCTTAGGGTCACTAAGGATTGAGCCTTTGCCTCCTGGGGTGTGGCAAAAAGCACGTCTACGGTGGCATATTTTTTTGCCTCGGGTGATATGCGTTTTCCGCTGCCACACAGACCCTAAGGCTTTTTGTATTTGAGCCTCTGTGGCTCTTTCAACCCTACGGGATTTTGTGCTTACTGTACGGTACGTGACCGTACAGTGCTGTTGGGTTTCGAAAAAATTTTCGGCTGCCTTGCAGATTGCTCGGTGTCCGGTTTTCGTCACCATCTTCTTCGCTTCCTGTAATTCCTCATTTGTTATGAGGATGGTTTCCAGGTTCTTTGCGATACCTGCAAACGAGATTGGTTTTTCTTTGCTGCTGTTGTTGTTGTTGTTGTTGTCGTCAGAGCTGCTGTTACTTTTGTTGTTGCTGCAGGTACTACGACTACTGCCGCCGCCGCTGTTGCTGTGGTTGTTGTTGTTGTTGCTGCTAATGCTGTTGTTGTTGCTGTTGCTGCTAATGCTGTTGTTATTTATGGTGCTGCTGATGCTGTTGCGGCTGCTACTGTTGTTTTCCTCGTTACTGTTGCTGCTGCTGCTGTTATTACGGCTGCTACTGCTATTATTCATGACGTCAGACGAATGAAATGGGTTTTCGTATTTACCGCACACCTTTTTCGTCGTTGTCGTCGTCGTGGAGAAATGTTCCATGTTTTGCACGTGATTTTGGAAACTATTTTTCTTTACTGGCGTCGCTTGCGAAAGAGAAGGGAGGGAGAGAGACACATTTAGAGAAGGGAGGGAGAGAGACACATTTAGAGAAGGGAGGGAGAGAGACGATCTTCTCTCTGCTGTAGTGAGGATTGAGGAAGAAGAATACGGAATGAGTGGGAGTGACTTGTGAAAATTCTTTTTCGTAGCCATGTTTTTTTTGGGGTTTAAAATAAATATTGGGCACAAAACCCCAATAAGCGGTTATTTAACCCCGAAGGGCCAAATAACGGGCAGGAAGACCCCTCTCACGAGGAGGAGGGTGTTTTTGTCTACAGTTTGGTTAAAGTTTTAAACAATTTACAATTGTTATATCTGTCAAAATTTACAATACCTTACAGAGCCGAGCCTCCGTCAACCATGGCATTCAATAATAATAATAATAATGTTATAGCAAATAAAGTCGTTTCATTGTTTTCTTTCTTACTTACATTATTCATTAAGTGTGGATTGGCAGTATCGGTAGAGGGTCGGACGCCATGCTTTCCAGCATAGTTACGTCCCTTTACGATCTGAGTTCAAATCCCGCCGAGGTTGACTTTGCTTTTCATCCTTATGGGGTCGATAAAATAAAGTACCACTGGGTAATTGCTGGCCTTGTGCCTAAAGTAGAAACAATTATTCATTAAGTAAAGATTGAAAAGAAAAGTTGAAAAGAAAATATTAAATAAAACAACAAAATAAGACACTATACATAAAGAAAGAAACATAAAATGAAATAATGCTGAAAGAGAGGAAGGAAGGTAGGAGAGGGGAAGTAAGAGAGAGAGGAAGGAGGGTAGGAGAGCGGAAGTAAGAGAGAGAGAGGAAGGAAGGTAGGAGAGGGGAAGTAAGAGAGAGAGGAAGGAAGGTAGGAGAGGGAAGTAAAAGAGGAAGTGAGGTAGGAGAGGGGAAGTAGGAGAGAGAGGAAGGAAGGTAGGAGAGGGGAAGGAAGAGAGAGAGGGAGGAGGTAAGAAAGATAGGGGAAGTAAGAGAGAGAGAGAGAGAGAGAGAGAGAGAGAGAGAGAGAGAGGAGGTAAGAAAGAGAGGAGAAGTAAGAAAGAGAGGGAGTGAGGGGGAAAGAAAAGAAAGAAGAGATATATGGCAATCTCTCACCAAGACATTTATATGAAATAAAAGTTGGCCAACAAGAAAATAAACATCAGAATAGACTATTTGATTTACTGATATTTCTGATGAACTGCAAAACCAGAAACGATTCAGTCATCGCCATCAACGG
>OZ024740.1:323038720-323076220 GCA_964016885.1 Eledone cirrhosa
ATATCACTGTATTTAGCTCCTCTCTCTCTTTCTCTCTATCACTATCTGTCACTCTATATCTCCGCCCACTCTTTTAAATAGTAACAAAGTTTGTTTAGTTCTACCAACAGATTACTGAAGTTTCCAGAACTAGGTGAAACTTGAACTGATTCAAATCGATGAATCTTTAAACTTCAATTGTCGTCTTGTAACTGAGTTAAAATAGAATGTAACGTATGAACACTCTGCCTCACAACAGAATGTACTGAATCAATATCTTGACTGCCTCTCAACAGAATGTATCGATAGAATGTATTGAATCGATATCTTGACTGTCTCACAACAGAATGTATCGATAGAATGTATTGAATCGATATCTTGACTGTCTCACAACAGAATGTATTGAAACGATATCTTGACTGTCTCACAACAGAATGTGCTGTATCACAACTTCTTCACAATAAAGTGCACTGAATCTATATTTTAACTGCCTCACAACATAATGTACTGAATTAATAATGCCTAGACTGCATTACAACAGAATGTACTCTATCAGCATTGCCTTACAACAGAATGTACTCGATAAAAACTATAACTGATCAATACCTTACCTGCCTTACAACAGAATGTACTGGACGAACGCTTTATCTGCCTCACAACATGTATTGGATGAGCACCTAGACTGCCTCACAACATACACGATACTTCAAACAATATACTTACTAATATCATTTCTAATTTTAAATCTGACAATTATAAACCTCTCATTAATTCACAAGACATTTAAAACTACTTTCATTATAGGAAACAACAAATTTTATGCGTTAATTCTAAGCAAAAACAAAACATAACAATAAAAAGTAGCTATAATTACAGTGACTGGGCATTATTATAGTCATTTACGTCCGCATAACTACATATAAAATAAAAAATGTTCTTAATGTTTCTTAAGCCAACCGAATGCTTACACTTCTAGTTACCTGCATAACATCTAAACGATGGAAACTAGTCACCAAGGATATTGTAACGTAATCGTTAACGCGTTCAAACAGAATCCGAGAAATGGAGGGTTCTATTCATCCTAGAGGCCTAAGTGCATATTTTCCCTTCTTAAGGATTACCTGACCAAATTTCTCAACTATTATTTAGAGTGATCGACTATTGATATTGTCGAATATTGTTGTTGGGACAATATTTCAATTTTTCCCATTTTTCTTCGAACAATCGGATGCTCGCATTATTATCACATTATAGGGCGATGGATTGGCAGTATCAGTAGAGGATCGGAGGCCATGCTTTCCATCATAGAGTTACGTCCCTTTACGGACTGAGTTCAAATCCCGCCGAGGTTAACTTTGCTTTTCATCCTTACGGGGTCGATAAAATAAAGTACCAGTAATGTACTGGTGAATTGCTGGCCTTGTGCCAAAATTAGAAACAATTATTATCGCATTTGCAGTACCAGTAGAGTGCTTTGACGCATAGAGTTAGGGCCCTTGCCATTCTGAGTTCAAATCCCGCCGAGGTTAACTTTGCTTTTCATCCTTACGGGATCGATAAAATAAAGTACCAGTAATGCACCACTGGGTAATTGCTGGCCTTGTGCCAAAAGTAGAAACAATTATTATGACTGTTTCAACAGGAGAAAGCCCAGTGCTAGGGAACCTTTGCAGAGTTCCCGAGATTTGAGGAAGAAGGGGGAGAATGAAATATATCCTTAAATCACATTCAGCATAAATTCTTGCAACAGATGATATTCCGCTAAAGGTATCCAAGAAAACAGGTGGATTTGTAAACCGGACAACGGATTAAGTTTACCACCCGAGTAGTCTACAGTAGGCTTTCAAAGCTAAACCTCTTAGAAGATTAAACCTATAACCACATGTGTGGGAAGGGAGTATTTTAACCACATGAGTATGTCTGCTCCAGATATGTTTATGTAATTTACTCTCATTAAAGATTGATTTAAACATAATTATTTGCATTATCTCATTTATGTTTGACAACTGTTATAGGCTATGTCTGTTTTAATTGTTCTTTCACTTATCTACTAACAGAATATATATTACATAGCATGATATATACTTACACATATACATATGTATTATATATATTGTATGCATATATATTTATGTAAATATATATATATATCTGTGAGTGTACATATACATATGCATATATAAATGAATAAATATAGATCTATAGTATATTTATATGTATACATACATAATATATACATATTTATACAAATACATGTGTATACACTATATATATATATATATATATATATATATATATATATATATATATATATATATATATATATATATATATATGTATGTATGTATATATAAGATATTTAGTGGTTGATGGCATGTCAAGCTAATTTATAGCCTCCATTTGTGTATAGATTGTTTTGTAGTCTCAGAGAGATCGAATTAGATTTATTAACATCCGGCAATAAATAAAACAAAAACCAAACCATAATCCAATCACAAAATCTTATATCAATGTTTGTAAAGACTTCATCATTCAATAAAAATGATGTATACACAAAACCATAGCTAAGTCACTAAGCGCAACCACATAAAAACAGCAACTATATAAACATAACAACCATACCAAAAAAAAAAAAAAGAAACACAAATACTATACAGCAACAACATCGCAGTATGAACTACAAGGGTAACAACAACAACAGCTACAGCATCAGCATCAACAACTTAAGTAACTACTAGAACAGTAAAAACAGCAATAACAAATAACAACAACAGCAACGGCAGCTACAACAACAGCAATAAGTAGAAATTTCTAGTGTTAAATAAATAACAGGCAATAATTAAGCTTGTTTTTCCTTATCCTAACCGACTGAAAATAGGTAGCGTTTGTTTGCTATCGATTGATTTCTAATAAGAATGAATATTTTGTTTGTTTTTATGTCCGTTTAGTTAATAGACTTGTGCTGAACAGCGTTTCTTTACATATTTATTTAACTTATTAGACGGAGATCGATGGCTCCTACATTGATTTTTATATAAATATAAACGTTTACTTTTGTTTCTTCTATGAGAAATGAAGTCTGAAGTAAAAGCAAAGTAAAGCAAAGCAAAGCCATCGAAGACAAAGAGATATGACAGTTGGCAATTAATCAAAGATGGCAGCCAAAACAATTCTCGCTTCTCACTTCTCTCTTCTCGCTCTTTTCTTTGCGATTCTTGTTAATGTAAATCAGCTGTCGAAACGCTTTTATCGTTTCTTTATCGTCGACTGTTGTATTTAGCAAGGGAAGCAATCAACTGATAGCTTGTTGTTTTAGAGGTTATCTGCTCATATATCAGATATATTGATTAGGGTCTTGCCTTTAGAAGAACTTCAACAGATCGCTGTAAAATAGACATAAAACACGGTGACAGTTAAAACAAACTACAGTAAATTATAGCTATTGATATTTAGATATTTACACGTCAGTAACTGTTTGAAATGAGGTAGAAGGGGTAGGGGGAATAGTGGCCCTTGTGATCAGGTACTGAAGAGAAAGAAAGCACAAGAGAAAAAGAAGGAGAGAGAGAAAGAGTGATAGTGAGAAAGATATGAGAGGTTCTTATGATCAAAGAGAGAAAGAAGAGCAAAAGAGAATGAATAGGAGAGAGATGGGTGGTTTGTATGATCAAAGAGAAATAGAGACTGAAAGCGTGAATGGGAAAGAGACAGAGAAGGAGAGAGATAGAGAAAGAGAGAGAGAGAGAGAGAGAGAGAGAGAGAGAGAGAGAGAGAGAGAGAGAGAGAGAGAGAGAGAAATAGAGAGAGTGTGTGAGAGATAAATATGAATAGTACTTCTAATATGAATATATGTATGTATGTATGTATGTATGCATGTATGTATGTGTATATATGTATATATATATATATAATATATATATATAATATATATATATATATATATATATATATATATATATATATATATATATATATATATATATATAGGAAAAAATGATATTGAAATGATCATAGTATAATAAACCTTTCAAGGATTTACACCAGTCCAGCCTCCTGTTATTTTATTTTATTTATATATATATAATATATATATATATATATATTATATATATATAAATAAAATAAAATAACAGGAGGCTGGACTGGTGTAAATCCTTGAAAGGTTTATTATACTATGATCATTTCAATTACCGCGTTCCATATGAATCCGGTGATATCATCAGGTATTGGAATATAACAAAGGAATATGTAAAAAACCATGGGTCCGAAAAATCAGAGACAGAGACAAAGAGGACGACTGACCAACTAGCTGCCTTCACCTCGGCCAGTCGCCCTCAAAGTGATGGCAACTGAATCTACTAATGACCATCTGGTGAGGGGGCGAAGGCTTATAATGCAATACCACCTCTCCGTCAAAGAAAAAGGGGAAGAAAGAAAGAAAGGAAGAAAGAAGAAAAAAAGGAAGAAAGAAGTCAGCGTAAGGGTCACACTACATTCATGCTAGAAAATGCCGCGAAAAATGCTACTCCAAAGAATCTATATTTAACAAAGGCATATATAATGGGTGTCTGTATGGTCTAATGTGTGAACCGAAAATTGGAACGTTAAACTTATGTTACCAGTTATAGGATGAAATTAAATTAAATAAAAAAAATATTAAATTGCAAAATGATAAATTGAAAAATAAATTATTAGAAAATTAAAGGTTAAGGTAGCGAGATTTATTTAATGAACTTACAGAGAGAGTAAACCAACAAACCTAAAGATATATATATATATATATATATATGTATGCATTATATTTACATGAGACTATTTCTCACTTTCTCTCTTTCCCCACAGACACACGTGGAGAGAGAGAGAGAGAGAGAGAGAGAGATTCTCATGTAAATATTATTCAGTAGATTATACATATGAGACTGGATATGTAAATATTTAAAAATATTAAGAAGGGAAATGGTGTTCTTATTAAGTTTACATTCGAAGCGCATCTTAAATAAAATTCCACTTTTCATTACGGCTGATGTATAACATAAAGATACGTAGCTTAATGGTTGTCGTACTGAGCGCAAGGTCGTAAAGTTGTGAGTTCGATTACTGGGCCAAGCAGTGCGTTGTATCCTTGTGAAAGACACTTGCTTCAGTTCACTCAACTGGGGTTGCGACGACATTAGTACCAAGCTATATCAGTCTTTTAGAATAGAGGGTGTATATCGTGTATATATGAGATTTGTGTTGTACGGGCCTTTGCTTTTCTCTTGGACAACATCAGCTGCTAGTCTTCCACCAAATATACCCTACCCTCACTTTTGTCTTGGCCACTCATAGCTGAAGAGTGCCCTTTCATTTCCATTTTGAAAGCTCAATATATCAGAGAAAAGAGAAATATTAAATGTAAGATGGTACCTAGATTATTTTTTAAGTATCTGAATCCATTCTTTAGCTATCTACACTAGCTACTCTAACAAATGTTATCTCACAAAAAGGCAACTTAATTCTAGTTAGCAAGCAGAATGTTTTAAGTTGTCTTAGCTGTCTTGTCAAAATAGACGATCTTATCGAGATCAGTGAAGCAGAATTGTGGTTTAATGTCGCAGACTGGTGGTTATCTTCAAAGAAATAATAGATTTGTTATTTGCCGCGAAGCATATTCACCAACTTCGGCTATACGTTCACTACAGTGTAACTATCTAAGTAGGTAAATAAAGGTTTCCTCTCTCCTCCTAATTCCTGCTTGTTTATTACCGTATATTACTTCCAGAGATTCGACTCAGTAAGAATAACAAACGGTTAGCTGTAGAAGTATATAGAACATGGCGTTTTGAAGAGTAACAATAATATGAAACACATATATACATAAGTGACATAGAAAAACAAACAGAAATTGTGATACATGCGTAGATGCACAGGCGCATATACAAACACACACATACATGTATATACACACATGCACACACAACACAATAAAACCTAATTAAGTAGGTATATATACATATTCGCGTATATATATATATATATATATATATATATATATATATATATATATATATATAAACACACACACACACACACACACACACACATATATATATATATAGAGAGAGAGACACACACACACATATATATATATATATATATAGACACACATATATATATATACACACACTTATATATATATACACACTCACACATATATATATATATATGTATATATAAGTTAAAACAATTTCATTGTTTTAACTTATATCATGACTCTGTTTTCCTTTTAATGTTTTATTGTTTTTCGGGATTTATTTTAACCTACAACATTTTCACCATATGGATTACACTGAGTTCTTCATGCAGACTGGACCCCACAACTTACCGTGAATATCTCTGTGTATTTATATATATATATATATAACATATGTATACATATGTGTATGGTGTCAGGTCTCTCTTGAGTGCTACTGGTAACATGTAAACCAGTACAGCCTGTCGCATGGTCGGGTCGTCGGCGACTAAACCGGCAACCCCACCAAGTTTACTTGGTGAGGAGGGTGATTTTGGATACCATGCAGGACAAAAAACAAAACCTGACAAAGGGCAGAAGAACTGATAAGAGTCAACGGCCATCCAAAAATGTGTAAATATGTATATACACATGTACATATGTACATATGTATGTGTATGTATATACGTGTGTATATGCCTGGGGTGTCAGGGAGGGGCATGTACCTTTGTAGGGGGGCGGGGAGGCTAGCCATACCCTTTTCAGGACAGTTCGTCCTGCATTGGGTCCCACATGACACTCAGCTTTCACCTGTGGCCCCAAGAAGCTGTAGTATGTGACAGCGGCCACACCCTGGTAAACGGCCTTGGCTGGCGGGCCAAACCAGATTGAGGGTAGCCACACGGGTCTGAAAACCCCCGGTTAGTTAGATAGGGGATGCCTGCCTCTGCATGCGAAGACTGGAACCGGCGGAGTGAGGGGAGGAAGACAACATCGTCCCAACGGTTACTAAGGCGGCGACAGCAAGCGGTGTGGAGCGCTAGGGCACGGCAAGGCACTACAGACGTCGTGGCCATCCACTGCAGCCAAGAAAGTCCCTGGTCGTGACGGTCCTCCGTACCACCGGATTCTGGCTTCTGTGGCCGAGTGAGTGGGACCGTCACTGTGCACTGGCCCTCCCACTGTAAACCTTTCCCGCACAGGTTTCTTCTTTAGCGTGCACTCCCAAAGCCCTGCGGCGATGGGCAAGAGGCGGGGGTAAGAAGTGGAGGTAACCTCTGGGTGTTGCCAGTCTCAAACCCACACGTGTCAAGGATCGGCCTCCACAGCCACGTTCGTGCCCACGGCAGACGGGAACTAAATTAAAGAAGATGTCATCATCGTTCACGATGAACAACCAAGATATATGTGCGTGTATGTATAGATATATATACACATGCACACACAAACACACAAACATACATTCACACACACACATATATATATACATATATACATGCATACACACACACATATATATATATATATATGAACGTGAATAATATACATATATACGAACATGTATATATGTATACATTACATTTATCTATCTATCTCACTGTCCCTCACTCCACACACGCAGACACACACATATATAAATATATATATATACATACAATAATTTACAAAATTGCACATAGTCTTGCATAGTAGACTTACGCATTCAATATGCTTTTATACATATTTACAAGCATATTTACCCTTACATACGCAAAGCTTTACATACATGCTTTCTCTAGAATTTCTTCACTAAATATGGAGGAGAGAGTGAGAGAGAGCGGGGGTGGTGTAAGAAGGAGGCATTTTGTCAAACTAGAAATGGTTTTCACCTGCCATTGTCGACGCCGAGTGTTCTATTTGATTAGATCAGCGGAGCTGTCTTCCCATGAAATTAAAGTGTAAGTGGCTGAGCATTCCACAGACACCTGTATCTTTAACCTAGTTCTCAGGAAGATTCAGCGTGATACTGTGTGTGACAAGGCTGATCCCGTTGAAGCACATGTAAAACTCATTATTCCTAGACGTGTTGACTGGAGCAAAGTGAAATATAGTGTCTTGCCACCGTCAATAAAACTCACCACTTTGCCATCATAATCTGAACACCCTGTTCATAAAACCACACGCCTTATATATAATATATAATACCACACGCCTTATATATAATATATAATACTACACGCCTTATATATAATACGAGGATCGGTTTAAAAGTTTATAGGCTGACCAAGATATTCTCAGGGAATGGCCATGTGAAGTTTATTTTTCAACATTCACTAGTGAAAAAAAAAAAAAGCAAAAAAAAACAAAACAAAAGCAAGCAGTTATTAATAAGAAGAGTATAAATTAATGCATGAAATATATCACAGTCTTTCAAAGTCATCCTATGAACTTTTTAGTTGACCCACATATTTCCTCTAAAATCCTGAAAATAATGGTTCTTCTTTGTCATATTTTGGAAACTGAGAATTAACGCAACAAAAGGTCAGAGAATAAATAAGACACGTAGTAAGTGGGGCAGGTTAGTTGTTCTTATGCTAGGATTGGAGGGGGGGGGGGGTAGTTTTGAAGGACATGATTGATTTTTACTTCGTCTTAAGCAATACTGGTGGGTGGGGTTGAATATACGTTTATGGATTGCGTTGATAGCATTGGTTCGGTGTAGCGTCGTTAGCATTCAATTTTCGGCAATTAACTGTCACACACACACACACACACACACACATATATATATATATATATATATATGTGTGTGTGTGAGTGAAGGCAGAACTTTTCTCTATCTGTTTTGTTATGGCCCAATATACACTGCAATGAACGGTATTTCCCTTAATGCACCGTAACCTTAGTGATTTTCAGAGGTTGTCTTTCCGTTGTTTTTTTTCAGCAGGAAGAGAGTTAACTACTTTAATAAAAATAGAAGGTCAGATTCCAATATATTCCTTTAATAGTTCACATTTACCTAATACGAATTTCTGTGACCGACTTACGTCAACATAAACGACGCAAGATTATCCTTGATGCCATCAGATGTAACGTATATAATTGATTTAAAAGATTTAGTTCAGTAATCCATACTGAGTTACGGCAAAATATAAACAAAGAATTGATACGGATTTGCCCCGGCTAGTGATGCAATCACTGACGGCCTCATTTAAATTAGTTATGTTCATTACATCTGTGACCTCACTTATTGTCTTGCATCATGGTCTGATGACGTTAATGCACTACAGAAATACGTATGTAATTGTGCAACATTAAAGGAATATATTGAAATCCGGCCTTCTATTTTCATTACCGATTGTGTTGTTATTTCTGTTTACCTTTTACACACACACACACACACACACGCACACGCACACACACACGCACACGCACACACACACACACACACACACACACACACACACACACACACACACACATATTTATATATAAATGCGTAGAGCAAATATTTATTATTAAAGTTTAAAGAAAGAATTTCTGCTTTCACCTTGTTGAATAATTACTCGCGTGTACACTATAAAACTTGATGAGCTTTACTTATAATTAGAATGTCCAGCTTTGTCACACACTGTGTCACACACTGTGTTACATGCATACGTGTAAACCACAGACACTGACACATACATTTAACGAGTTGTTCGTTCTGTTGACCGAAAAACTGGAACATTCATCGTCGAAACCGACGGATTTCTGTGAGAAAAGAACACTATTAACTGTTAAGTCATTTTATAGTTTCCTGAAGATACCAGAACAATCGAGAAACACGTGACGCCTATATCACGTGTCAGAAAAGTGAAAGAAAATGTTTTTTCTGTAATTTAAATATCCACTTCAACAAGAAACAACAATCGCAGCTATATGGCAGCTAAATATATATATATATACAGTATATATATATATATTTCTACAGCATTTCTTCGTCTTGTGATTTTGTTAAAGTTGCTTCGGGGTCTGTTTACTGATGTTCTTCCTTGTGTTGTTCTTGTAGTTGTAGTTTTAAATAAACTAATCTTATTATACCCTTTCTTCCGTTGTGGTTTTGTTTCCTTTAATCGGTGATATAAAATTTACACAGTATTTCATTTATCTAAAACTATTTCATATTTTCATTCGCTCTCAGATAATGACTGTCAATAAATTTTGTCAATTATATATAGTCATAAGATCTATCAAAGCAATGTCTACACTTTCTTCGATTTGAGAATTTATACGTTATGAGGACTAGACTTGTTCAAACACACAGTCAAGATTGCCTATGTAATCTGTATATTTTACATATGTATGTAACTGCCATAAAGCTGTCAAATTTGGCCTCGTCCTTAGAATGTTGAATATTTGTTCCGCGTTCTGCATTCTGAGTTTAAATCCTACCGAAGTCCCCTTTGCTTTTTATACTTTCCGAGTCGATAAAGAATGTAGCAGCACAGTGCTGGTGCCCCCCCCCCCTAATCTCTTTCCAGCTGCCAGATCCTGGGTGTTACACAGGATCAAAGGAAGAGTAGAGGGGAGGTGTATGTTAGCTTGCAACTGCATAGGAACATAAAACCTTTAGGGAAAACATCATGCATACTACTAAGTCATACTCGATTGCAAGTGAAGGCTGAGGTCTTTGCTATCTCTCTCTGTATATATATATATATATACGTATGTATATTCAAATATATATAGACAGAAAGGACCATATATCTCATGAGAACACACAGTATTTTGCATACATACAAATTACTTATAACAAGGAAGAATGTGTACTTTAGATGGAAAAATTTCGTTTATATATATATATATATATATATATATATATATGTGTGTGTGTGTGTGTGTGTGTGTGTGTGTGTGTGTGTGTGTGCGTGTGTGTGTGTGTACGTGAGCATGTCACCATGCGGAGATTTGCCCCTACACATCATTAGTATTTGTGATTGGAGTTGAACGCAACACTACAAAAGTAATGCGATATTCGGAACATACATAAATGTATATTGGTGTGTAAATGGCACAAGCATGGCTGTATGGTTAAGGCGTCTGCTTTGCTAGTGTATGGGTTTAGGTTCAATCCCACTGCAAAGAACCTTAAGGAAGTGTATTCTACCAGAATCTTATGTCAACCAAAGCCTCGACAGGAAGTGTAAAATGACCGGTCTAACAAAGCCTTTGAAATAAAAGATACAAATAAAGAGAATGACAGCACATGCACAAACATATACACATACACACACAAACACACACTGCACGCGTCGTGTGTTAAATCTAAAAGAATCACATCGTGGGACAGTTATTCTAACCATTGTTGTATATGTTTAGCCTGTGATGTGATCTGAGATTGTGTGTTGTATCTAAAGCAATTATAACGTAGGAAAGTGATTTTAGTCATTCAAACACACACAAACACTGTTAAATACGTTTTATATTTATTATTTATTAGGGTCGGACGCCATGCTTTCCAGCATAGTTAAGGCCCTTTACGATCTGAGTTCAAATCCTGCCGAGGTTGACTTTGCCTTTCATCCTTACGGGGTCGATAAAATAAAGTACTAGTAATGCACTGGGTAATTGCTGGCCTTGTGCCTAAAGTAGAAACAATTATTTATTATTTTCGTATTACAACTTCCATTGAATTGTCGGCCATGAATGTAAAGTTAAAAGATTTTCTGTGGCTTAAATGCTTCATCCTTGCTGTACACACACACACATATATATATATATATGTATCTATGTAAATATATTTATATATGTATATATAACAGTGTCCCCCAAAATGTATACACATATTTATTAGAATACTGTTGAAGTGTGTTTACATTTTTTGGGACAACCTCTATATATATATATATATATATATATATATATATATATATGTGAGTGTGTCTATATACTTCTGTGTGTGTGTGTGTGTGCATTACATAAATACTTGTGATTGGTGGTTTAGGAATGGATTGGTGACATGTATATACATAACTTCATGATTTGTGTGTAAATTTCCGATTGATGATATATAAAAAGGATTGATGATATATATACAACTTTATACGTCGGATACATAGACGGACTCTCATATATAACTCAACTTTATGTATGCATTTTATGTCTAAATGTAATAGTAATAGATACAAATATTTTATATTTCACTGTTGCCTGTTGATTCCAAGTATTTTTATATGTAACTTGTAAGATTTATTTATAATTCTCTATTCTTGTTGTTTATATAAAATTTATATAAAATTTATAATTTATTTTTCTACTCGGCTTTTGCATGAAAGAGACTGATGTCACTTTTGTTCTTATACTGACCCCAGTAGTTACATACACACACACGCAAACGCACACACACACACACACACACACACACACACACACACACACACACACACACACACACACACACACGCATACACACACGCACACACACAAACACACACATGCATACACATTTAGAGATACACACATACACAAACACGCACACACATATGTATATATATATATATATATATATATATATATATATATATATATATATATGTATATACATATTTATATATACATCAGAAACCATTATATGTATATATATATATATATATATAGACATACATATACATCATACACATACATACAGACAATCATATATATATATATATATATATATATATATACATACATATATATATATATATATACATATAATAGTTTCTGATGTATATATAAATATGTATATATATATATATATATATATATATATATATATATATACACATGCACACACACATATATATATATAGAGAGATATCTACATATACATAAATCTGTATATATATATATATCGTATATAAAACAAATGCCATTCATGCACAACAACAATACATTCTTCTAATCTGGCTCCACTTCAGTGAATTGCAAATGTCACACATCAGCGTCCATCCAGCGGCACACTGTGGCATTATAGTCGTACTCAGTGGTTTGTTTATTACAGTTCCTTTGTTCACGCCTATAATAACACATTTGTTTATGCCGTAGTCTATATATATATATTTATATATATATATATATATATATATATACATATATATATATATATATATATATATATATATAGATAGATAGATAGATATATGTATATACACACTATATAAGTATATATATATACACTATACAAGTATATATACGTTATATAAGTATATATATATATATATATATATATATATATATATATATATATATATATATATATATATGCATATATATAAATATATCCTCTTTTATCATCCATAGATGTATACTTACATGTTAACCTACATAAATATAAATTGAGAAAGACAGAAATTGATGTCTTATATAAGCAATTATATGATGTACATTTTTGTTGCATTTACACATATATATATATATATATACGTAGATACACTCTCGGCCACACGTATATATATCAATGGTTATGTGAGTATATATAAATTAGTGTGTATGTGTTGAATGTAAATACGATGATATTTTTAGATAATTTGTTATGCATCAACATGGCTTTAGAAGTGCATATATGTGTGTGTTTGTATATATATATATATATATATATATATATATATATATATATATATATATATATATATATATATATATATATATATATATGTATATATATATATATATATATATATATATATATATATACACACACATATATATATATATATATATACACATATATATAATATATATATTTATATACATATATTTCACGCATACATATATACATATATATGCGTGTTTGTGTGTGTGTCTTTGTGTTTGTGTGTGTGTCTATGTGTGTTTGTTTGTGCGTGTGTGTACATACATATTTTGTTACATTGTATTGCATTTTACATCTAAAGTAAGTTATCAAATTGGAGAGCAAAGGGCTTCTTTGTAAAAGCTATCGCAACAACAATGGCCAATATTAAACACTTTTGATCAGCTCCTGTTTTAAAGTTATTCAAACAAACAGTAATAATTTACAACTGTGACAAATTCGATTTCACAAGCTGTGAACATCCTTTCTTTCATTTGTTATATTCTGAATAGAATATCGTTTTGTCGTTGACTTTTTGATTAAATTTCCTCACTCCTATTTCAATAACCAATAACAACCGTGTGTGTAGTATTTTCTCGCTGTTGTTGCTACTGCACTTGCTTTTCATCATCGCCATTTTCTTTATTGTTGTTCTCGTCCTTAAAATAGTAAGTGTTGTTCTTGCAGCTATTATTGTTATTGTTGTAAATATTGTTAGTATTGTTATTATTGTTAGTATTGATAGTGTTATTAGTATTGTTATTGTTTTTTTCTTTTTACTTTATTGTAAACGTATTCCGCCGTTATTGCTATGTGTTGCACTGGTTGTTAGTATGTTATATATGTTGTTATAAATGTCTCTTTCTGACTGCCTAACTTGGTGTTATCATTATTGCTTTATTTGTTGTTATATATATTATTTAAATGTCTTTCCTCTGCCTGTCTATCTTGCCATGTCAGATAATGTTTGCGACTAGACCATAAAACCAGAACAATTACTCCACAATGGAATTCGTGATACGACGAAAGCTTTCATGCCATGTTGAGTCAACTAGTCACGTATTACAGTGGGCAAATCAACTGCGTACATTCATCATCATCATCATTATCATCATCATTATCATCATCATTGTCATTATTATTATTATTATTATTATTATTATTATTATTATTATATTTTTTGTTATTACTTAAAATCATTTACTATTATTTAATCTGCAGTCAGGTATTATCACTTGTTAAACACACTGTAAAATGAACACAAAATGAAAGAGAGAGAGAGAGAGGGAGAGAGTTAGAGAGAGAGAGAGGGGGGAGAGAAAGAGAGAGAGGGGTCAGAGAGAGAGATAGCGAGAGAGAGAGAGAGAGAGAGAGAGAGAGAGAGAGAGAGAGAGAGAGAGAGAGAGAGAGAGAGAGAGAGAGAGAGAAATAGATAGAGAGAGAGGGGACAGAGAGAGTGACAGAGAGACAGAGAGAAATACAGAGATTGATTGAGAGAGAGCGAAAGAGAGAAATAGAGAGAGGGTGACAGAAACAGAGATAGATAGATAGATAGATAGATAGATAGATAGATAGATAGAGAGAGAGAGAGAGAGAGAGAGGGGCAGAGAGAGTGAGAGAGAGAGAGAAGAGACAAATTTATGTGCTTTGAAAGAAATGAATTTATCAATTGTTTTATGTTTGATATAAGGAATAAACGCAAATCCTCTTGTCCTTCACCCTCAATGTACCGTGTCGAACCGGAAAGGCTGGTTCCACTTCAATTATTATTATTATTATTATTATTATTATTATTATTATTATTATTATTACAGTTGCATTTATCTTGCTTTATGTTCATACGAGTTATCACCGAGTCACAACCAGTGACCTCAAGAGACAACAAGGTCCGCCATGTTCAAGAAAGAACATACATACTCACACATGCATCTTTAGTGTTTAGACTTGTGATGTACTTATATTGACAGAATCTTCCTTAGTATATGGGCAGTTCCCATTAGTACTATCTTTTGTATTTCTCCTATACGCGGGTTTCCTGGGATTTGCGATAAGTAATCATTAGACCCCTTAGGTATCATTCCCAGAGCGCCTACAACCACTGGTATTGTTTTAGTTCTCAATTTCCACATTTTTCCAATTTCTATCTCCAGGTCCTTATACTTGCTCAATTTTTCAAATGTTTTTATAGATACATTCTTGTCTATTGGAACAGACATATCAATTAGCAGGCATACCCTCTTTTTAAAGTCCTTCAATATTATATCAGGTCTATTTGTATCTATTTTTCGGTCTGTTTGGATGCTAAAGTTCCACAAGATTGAGATGTGATCTTTTTCAAGTATGGGAGGTGGTTGATGCTCCCACCAATTCTTTTGATGGGGCAGGTCAAAATGCTTACACATTATCCAATGTATGTATTGTGCAGCTCTGTCATGCCTGTTTAGGTATTCGGTTGGAGCTATAGGACTGCACATTGAAATTATATGGTCTCTGGTTGTTTTTTGCATACACGGCATAATGGGCTGCTTCCATTTTTTATTATGTTGGCTTGGTAATTTTTTGTTGGCAGACACTCATCTTGTGCTGATATAATCAGTCCTTCAGTCTCCGATTTCAGTCCAGAGGATGCCAACTACTGATGGGTTAAAGTTTTGTCAACATCAGGATTGTTAGCTCGCTCTGGGTATTTTCCATACAGAGGCTTTTCTTGCCATTTCTTAGCCAATTTCTGTAGCAGTTCTTTCTTTGCAGTTACTTTTACCTGCTTTGCTTTTTCTGTGTTTTCCATTTCAGCAGTAAATGGGACTTCTGAAATTTGTAGTCCATTACTGTATCTTTGTGCATCTTTTGTAATGGAATATGATCTTTTGATGCTTTCGTGTTTCAAAACGAGTTTGATCATCCAATCATGTGATTCCCTTAGATATGTAGATAATCCAATTGTTGCAGTTTTCAACGCAATGTCTAACTGGATTAACCCACGTCCTCCTTCTTTCCTAAGGAGATATATTCTATCTATATCTGCCTTAGGGTGATGCATTCTGTGCATGGTTAAGAATTTTCGAATTTTTGTATCGAGCCTACGGATCTCTGTGATGACCAGTTGATGACATTGTAACTGTAGGTTACTACTGGTATGGCAAGCGTGTTTATGGCATCGATCCTATTCCTTGCATTCAATTCCGTTCTTAAGATTGCTCTTACTCTGCGGTAACATTCCTTCCTTATCCTTTCCCTCATTGTCGAGTGCTTGATTCCGTCTCCTTCACAAACACCTAGATATTTGTAAGTTTTTTCTTGATCAAGTTCTCTTATCACGTTCCCCCTATCAAGATTAATGTCTGAACTCTTCAGCAGCTTTCCTCTGTTGAACGTTGCTTTGGCGCATTTATCTAGTCCAAACTCCATTTTAATGTCATCACTGAACTGCTCCACAGTGGATAATAGCCCTTGCAATTGTTCATCATTTTTTGCAAATAGTTTCAGGTCATCCATGTAGAACAGGTGATTAATGGTTTTGTCATAGACTTTATATCCATGTTTTGTTTCATTGAGCATTTTACTTAATGGTATAAGTGCGATGCAGAATAAAAGCGGCGATAAAGAGTCACCCTGAAAAATTCCACAATTAATATTAACTTCTCCAGCTTCCAGTGATTTTGTTTCACTATTCAAACGGAGTGTCGTTTTCCATGTCTTCATACTGAATGACAAAAACCTCCTGACAACGGGGGATATTTTGAAAATCTCTAAACATTTTTCAATCCAACTGTGTGGCAAGCTATCGAATGCTTTTTTATAATCTATCCAAGCAATCGATAGATTTTTGTGTCTATTATGACAATCTTCCAGTATCATTTTGTTAACCAGAAGCTGATCCTTACAGCCATATGAGCCTCGTTTACACCCTTTCTGCTCAATGGGAAATAGGTCATTTGTTATCAGGTGGTCATATGTGTATTCAGTTAGGACTGATGTTAAAATTTTATACATTGTGGTCAAGCAAGTTATCGGTCTGTAATTTTTGCGATTGTTTGTCTCATCATTCTTCGGAAGCAGGAATGTAATGCCGTTAACTAGCCATGATGGTATCTTTTCTGGCTCCTTAACTATTTCATTGTAAAGTTGGGCTAACAGCTCATGAGACTCTGTGAAGGCATTTATCCAAAAGTTTTGTATTTTGTCTTTTCCTGGGGATTTCCATTTGCTGTTTTTTCTTAGAGCCAAGCGCAACTGTTCAACTGTTATATTTTCCCATATTTGTTCCTCAAGGTGAGCTGTATCTTTCATTTGTCTGTCTATCCATGGGGCATGTATGTTATGACCTTTTTCTTCGGCCCAGATCTTTTCCCAGAATTCTTGCACTTCCTCCTTGGGTGGTATTGATTTAGCAGTTATTGTTGACTTACCAATTTTTCTGTAGAAGTTTCTTTGGTTGTTTTTGAACATATTATTGTCCTTATAGAATCTAGATCGTTTTTCAAAGCGCCTTATACGAACAGCTTTGGCTGACACTTTTTGCTTGATTATTTCTATCAGCATGTCTATGTCACATGTTAATTTTATACTGTACTTTTTTTTCAATTTTCTAAGTTTAGTTTGTTTAACATGTTCACCTACTTTATAGTTTGTTAAAATTTCTATGTCAGATCGGAGAAGGTTTATTTGGCGATTGATGTTCTCTTGCCAAGTAGATTTCTTGTGGGAATTCCTTTGTTTTTTCATCTTCACTCCACATAAGTGAGTGGTGACTTTAGCCGATGCATAATAGAGATGATTTAAATCAGTAATGTTTAGTTTGTTTGTGATGATAATGTTTTTGAGAATTATGTTAGTCTTGTGTATTATCTTTTGGTTCTGTTTGGAGTTCTGGATCTTAGGGAGGGTGTCTCGTTGCGCCATGTCAGATTCTTTCATTTTCATCCATTCGATCATAATTTCATCCTTCAAGTTGGCAAGTTCATTCTCATTCATTTCTTTATCATTTACGATCTCATTATTTTCATTTGGAGTTTCATCTTGAGCATGCACTCCCTCCACTTTTTCGATCCTTTCTTTAATTTGTTCTGTTGCCAGTGATTCCGCCCCAACCCTGGGATTCGAAGTGTTACAATTTACCTCGTTTTCACTGACACATGTTTCATTTTTCCCTTCGCTGACTTTGTGCTAATAGCTTGATCAGATCAATTTCTATATCAGTTAGTAACTTTTTTCTTACAATATTTCTTCGTATATTGGCTAGTTTGTTACTGTCAATATAGCCTCTGTTTTCGGGATGTTTCTTTTTCCAGTTGATATATGTCTGTTCTGTATTCGCTGTATTTGATGGGTAGTACATGGCAGTGTAGAAAGCCTCAAGGACTTCTTTATTATCTTCCCTTGACCATTTCTCTATCTTTTTCTTTGGATTTCTTGGTGGTGAGCATGGAGGGCCAACAGTAGGAGTATTCCGGTTATGGGAGGTCTCCAGCTCCGAAGTGATGGGAAGGTTTGAACCATTAGCTGATTTTTCGACCCCAGTCTGGTTCCTCTCTGAGGGACGCGGCCCTTTTTTACCCGGGTGACGGCCGATCCGGTATGAGATTTTATCATTAGACATTTACTATATTTTGTCGCGTTTTATCCTTATCCGCCAAGGGGTAATCATTTCGTGTTACCACTTCTAGAACGAGTGTCAACCAAGACCATTATTCAACTATTATTATTATCATTATTATTATTATTATTGTTATTGTTATTCCTTGAATCTCAGTCATTGATGTTGGTTAACTGGAAAGTCCGTTGGATTGAATATCAAGCCACTACCTGCAGCCTCAGATATTCAGGACGTATCGGAGGGTTCTTGCTGTTCCAAGCAAGCATGCCTTTTGAAGCGTTCCAAAAAGCGTGAAGGGGCCGATTTTCTTTAACCATCCCTGGAAACCTTTGGAGATAGTCCCCAGTGCGCCTATGACAATCGGGATCACTTTGACTTCATGGCAGTTCCAAATCCTTTTCACCTCCCACTTTAGGTCCTGGTTAATTTTCTCCCTCTCCTTCTCTTGCACTCTCGTGTCGAACGGGCAGGCCACATCCACAATCAGGCACGATCTTTTTTCTTTGTCCACAACCACCAGGTCAGGTCTATTGTGCTCCAGTTTTTTGTCCGTCTGTATCCTAAAATCCCACAGCACCTTCACCTGACTGTTCTCCATCACCGCCTCTGGCCTATGCTCATACCATTTCTCAGAATGTGGTAGATTGTTTACTTTGCACAGGTGCCAGTGGATCACCCTGCCCATCACATCGTGTCTCCAGCCCTTATAGTGGGTCTGGGCTAGGTGTTTACACTCGGACACAATGTGAGCCACAGTCTACTCTCTCTCTCCACAGATCCTGCACAGTGGGCTAGCCTCCTCCTTGTAGATATGGTGCTTCAACCACTTCGTTTTGAGGGCCTGCTCCTGCGCAGCCATTAGCATTCCTTCTGTAGCCTTTTTGAGGTCTCCTCTTCTCAACCAGTTCCATGTCTGTGGATCTCTAAATTCAGTTTTCTCAAAGAAGGTACTATGAAGGGATTTTCCCTTAAGGCTGCTCTTCCTCCTTGATGTTATTTCCTCCTTGGATATCCCCTGGCCTACTGTCCCCTCCTTCAGTACAGCTCTGAGCATTGGCTCCTTACTATAGGTCACGTATTTGTATAGGTTGTTTTTCTCCATCTGAACACAGTCCTCTATGCTGATAAGACCTCTTCCACCCTCAGATCTCCTTAGGTAGAGTCTATCGACATCACTCCTCTTGTGGAACATGTTGTAGATAGTCAATAGCTTCCTAGTCTTCCTATCCATTTCTTTTTGTTCAGCAACATTCCATCTCAGAATTCCCGCACTGTACCTAATAATAGACACAGCTCGGGAATTTACTGCGCTTATGGCATTTCTGCTGTTCAGATGTGACTTCAATACGCTCCTTACTCTCCGAATGTATTCAGTTCTTAACAATTCCTTCATTTTTTTGTTCTTTATGCCATCAGCCTCCAGAACGCCCAAATACTTGTATCCTTCCTCAGAGTCAATTTCCTTTATCATCTCACCTGTTGGTATCTGGATCCCGTTACTTCTGCTCAACCTACCCCTCTTCATCACAATGACTCCACATTTACCAATACCAAACTGCATACATATATCACTGCTGAAAATACGGACAGTGTCAACAAGCACATCCAACTCCTTCTCACTTTTCCCGAAGAGCTTAAGATCGTCCATGAAGAGGAGGTGATTGATGGTAAGCTCTCCCCTTCCCAACTTGTATCCTGCTCTCACTTTTCGCAGCATAATGGTCAAGGGCATCAGGGTAAGGACAAACAACAGAGGGGACAGGCTATCTCCCTGGAAGATACCTCTCTTGATCTTCACGCTTCCCAAGGATACTCCAGTTGATGTCAACTCTGTCTCCCAGGACCCCATACTCCTGTCCAGCAACTGTCTGATGTTATCTGCCACCCTGAAGATCTCCAGGCTTTTGGTGATCCAGGAATGAGGCACCATGTCAAATGCCTTTCTGTAGTCTATCCATCCCATGGCAAGATCAGTGTGTCTCCTCCTGCAATTCCCCATTACCATCTTATCAATAAGCAACTGGTCCTTTGTACCACGTGACTTCTTTCGGCATCCTTTCTGTTCGTCCGGTAACAAGTTGTTTGTGTGGAGGTGATGGTAGATTTCCTCAGACACAATGCTCGTCAACAGTTTCCACATTACGGGCAGACATGTGATAGGTCTATAGTTGGTAACATCATTACCCTTGATTCGGTCTTTCATTATCAGAACTGTGGTACCTTTTGTCAACCACTCTGGCACCTCACCCGACACCAAGCAGTCATTGAACATGGCCGTCAGCTTCGGGTGGAGGGATGTTAAATGTTTAATCCAATACCCCTGCACACCATCTGGGCCTGGTGATTTCCAGTTGGTTAGTTTTTTGGCTTGCCCCTTAAGAGTTTCAACTGTGATACTCAAATCAGTCTGTTGTTGTGCCTGCTCACCGATCTCCCTCTGTACTGTCTCAATCCACCCTGCCTGGGCATTGTGTCTAACATCCTGCTCCCATATTCCTCTCCAGAATGTTTTAGCTTGTTCCGCCCCAGGGATCAAGTCGTTGCCTCTTTCTTTCCCCTCAAGCTGTCCAAACAGCATCTTCTGGTTGTTGTCGAACATGCGGTTCTGTTTATACTGACTGACTCTGTTCTCGTATCGCCTGATTTTGGCACTCTTTGCTACAATGCGTTGCTTCAATTCCTCTATGATAATATTTAGCTTTTTACTCCTAGTTTTGTATTTTATTTCCAGTCTATTTTTAGTGCCTATGTTTTTTAGTGTCCCATTCAGTAGTGACTCAAGCTTTCCTATGTCATTTCTCATTTCCCCGATTTGCCCACTCAGTCGCTTCTTCCACCACGGCTCTGCTCTTTCTTGTCTGTTGTTTCCTCTCGCTTTTATACCAAGTAGTTTCCTCACCGTATTTGCTGTTGCTTTGAGGATATTGTTGCACTGGTGAAGATTCCTCGCCTCAAGGTATGGGATGACTTTGTTTACCTTAGCTGTTGTTTCTTTTAACTTTTTCCTGTCTACAAATCTTAGGTTCATAGGTCTCCCACTATCATTGTTCAACTCATCTACCACTAAATTTAGGATGTCAACCGAATCTTGTCCTAGCCCGTCAGCATTCATCTCCTCAGTGGCCGTATCTCTGTTCCAGGTATTATTTATCTCAGTATTCAGATCATTGTCTGCTTCGGGTGGTTCCTCCGTTCTCAGGACCTCCTCACCTTCATTTCCCACCGGCTCGCTTGTCTGGCATACTACACCCGCCATCTCCAAGCCATTCTCTCTGCTCAGTTCCTCCAGTTCCAGCTCGCTTATCCACCCATTAGTTCTTATTACCCGAGCCTGCCCGGCCAATTTTTGTTCATCTAATTTAAATAAACCAATCTCGTTCCAGATGTTATGCATCCGTCTCCTGTAGCCCCTCTCCTTGGGGTTACTTTTCAGGTAGCATTGCATAACAGTTCTATTCAATTCTTTCGTCCAGTTGGTTCTGGCCCCTTTCCTTCTTCTTCTTCCTCCAACATCAGCAGTATTTGGTTGACAGTCAGGTTCCTGCTGCTGAGCCAGGGGGCACCTGTTGGGTGAGAGTCTGTCACATGACGTTCTAGTCTCCATTTCACCGTTATTCGAACTGTTTATGTTCGATATTTAAACACTCTTATCGAGGATTGGCGAATGTATGTTTACATAGCCATCTGTGGATCCGCCATCCCACTTGGCCCTTGTGTGGCATTATCACCACGCTGTATACGAACACACATAAACAAACAAACACACGGGCAGAAAGGGCCCCAAAAATGAATAAGCATAAGTTTCATTGTAATGTAGCATTCGAATGTCTGACTTAGTTTTTGTTTTTTAAGTTTTACTTTTTCCCCCCTCTTCTCTGTCCGTCCGCTTGCTTCTCTCTTCATTCTTATTTTCTTTACGTTTTTGGGGTTTCTTTTTTTGTTTTTGTTTTTCTCTGTTTGTTTTTCTCGTTTTTTGCTGTTGTTGCTGTGCTGCTTTGGTTTTGTTGTTTGTTTTTTCTTTTGAGTCTATCTATATATTTTGATGCCTTCCTCTTTGTTAGTAGTAGGAATTCTATAATGTGGAAGTGGCAGCCAGCAGAGACTGGCGGCGTTGGCGATACTGAGACAGTGGTGGTGGTGATGTCGATACCGAGGCAGTGGTGGCGGTGATGCGACCGTATTACTGTAGTGATGGTGCTGTAGCGGTGGCAGCAGCAGTGAAGGAGTCAAGGGGTGGTGGCGGCGGTGATGGGATAGTGGTGGTAATGATGGCCGTAGTGAGCGGTGGCGGTGAAGGTGAAAATGCTGTTGTGTTTAGTGTACACAGATGATGGGGTGGGTGGTGTATCTAGTTTCTGGTGTTGGTGAGTTTAGCTGTCCTATATAGTGTAGCCAGAGGAGAGGAGGGGGGGGGGGTTCTTCTTCTTCCATTTATAGCCATTTTTTTTTTTTGATATACAGTGTACAATACAAAGTTGAATATTTGAATATTTGAGCCTTATAACAATATATTTTGGGTCCGAATTTTTTGGGGCTCAAGCCGGGTGCTTTACGTAGCATTTGTACTAAGAGTTGTTATTTCACAAATGATTTAAATATGTTAAAAATTCAAAACTTACGGGTGCGATTTCATGACCTCCGTCACCTCGTGCGTCTTCTTCCCTATTATTATTATTATTATTATTATTATTATTATTATTATTATTGACGAAAGTGGATGTACGTTTTTTGAAGCTCCGTGAGTAAGCAATTTTTTGAGGATTAATTGTGGAGAATTGTTTATTTTTTGTACCGCTGAAGCATTATAAGACATTCATTTGTATCCTGTGAAGGAATAACTCATAATATTTGGGCCTTTTGGCCCAAATATTTGAACTTTATTTTGGAAAAATAATAATTTTTTTTTCTCAAAAAAACATGGCGGAGCCACGCCCCCTAGAGGCGGGTCTGCTGTCGTGCAACGGCGACTTGAGCGTTGAGAGGAGAGGTGGGGCGAGGAGCGCCACCAGCACGAGTGTGAGCAGCGACAGTGCCAGCACCAACGGGCCGAGCGGCGCGGAAGGTGGTAACAGCGACAACACCAACACCAACAAGCCGAACAGCGCAGAAGGTGGTAATA
This sequence comes from Eledone cirrhosa, assembly GCA_964016885.1. Classification (NCBI taxonomy): domain Eukaryota; kingdom Metazoa; phylum Mollusca; class Cephalopoda; order Octopoda; family Eledonidae; genus Eledone; species Eledone cirrhosa. The sequence continues at coordinate 323,062,980 of OZ024740.1, forward strand.
GCGAGAGCACCAACAAAACGAACAGCACAGAGAGTAATAGTAGCGACAGCAGCAGCACCAACAAGGCCAACAGCACAGAAGGTAACCACAACACAGGGGAGAACAACAACAGCAATAGCAGCAGCAACACCAACAAGAACAACAACAGTGACAACACCAACAAGAACACTTTCGCTGCTGTGGCAGCGGCTAAAAGGAGACCATGCTACAGCATCGACTTAACCAACAGAGAGGAAAAGTTGGCCCAGGCCTGGAAAATCATAAATCAAGAGCAGACCTGGGCAAACTTAAATGTCCCGGCAGAAGCCATTGCGGCAGTGGAAAAAAGAACGGTGCATTTCAGATGCATCTCAGTAGAGACAAAGAGGGCAGCGATAATCGCCCAAGCTGATATAGAAGCCGCACTGAAATACATCAGAGAGGACACAGACTTCATAGAGAGGGGCAGGCAATACGGCACCGTTTCGGTGCTGTTCAAGTCTGAAGCCCTCGCTGTGAAGCATTCAATGACCCCTTGCAAAACCAGCAAGGTCATAATGTACCCCTCCCACATGGGAAAACGAATAGCACGTGTGCGCATTCCCAGGATTCCACCAGGACTTGATATGTGGTGGCTCCTGGGTTGCGTAATCGTGGAAGGAACGGATACAGTCCCGGTAGAGGCAACGAGAACTGCCAGGGACGACTGGTCCGGAGTTGATCTGGAGATACTGCTCCAAATCAGACCCGAAAACGTAAAAGCAATCCCGGACCACATCCGCCTCCAAAACGGGAGGGTGTTGCATATAATGACTGAGGGCAAAAGGCCGCATTGTTTCCTTTGTGGGGAAACGACACACTTGCGAGCCTTCTGTCCTCAACTGCCGAAAAGCGCAAGGGGTCGAAAGATTCCACTGCTGGCGACGCCGGGACAAGGACCACCAGCAACACCGTCAACAATGGAACCACCAAAATTGCACACCCAGGGGGGAAACGAGGAAAGCTCTCCCATTCCCCCCCCCCCCCCCCAAAAAAAAATACACACACGAACAAGAACATAAACACTCACTCAGACACAAACACGCTCACAGCCACAGACCCCTCATCCTCCAGCAGTGAAGATGAGGGAAAACCAAAGTCCACCAAAATACAAAAAACAAAACACAAAAAAAAAAGAAATCCACAAAGCACAAACACCCCCACAAAAAAAATACACACACCACCCACACAAACATTTTCCCCACAGCATCACCAACACAACCACCAAAATCCCCCAAACGCAAACAAGCTAAACAGACACAAGAACAAATAGACACACAAACATCAGAAACTACAGACACCCCACCCACATCAAACGCAGACACAATAGAAACAACACTAACAAAGCTATCACCACCACAATCACACGAACAAATAAAACCCGAGCAGCAAAACATTAAAAACTTCGTGCTTGCCAGAAGGGCCAACAAGGAATTGATGGCCCATGTAGCACGAAGCACAAACATCGAAAAAGAGGGGGAAACATTTGAAGCGAGCACATTTCGCGTACCAGATAATTTGCTTCTGATGCGAATGTCGCTCGCTTCATACAAAGAAATTCGAAAGAGCTTTCCTCGGGATGTGGGAACCCCGAACGTAAAACCCACTTCAAGACTATTAAAGGGGTTCCCAAAAGAAACCCCACAAACCATGGAGGTCGAACCACCCGACCTTCACAAGACCCCGGAAGGTAAGTAAACCTTTCCTCTCCCATTCATCCTGCCAGCATGGCCATAAGAGTAGGAAGTTTAAATGTTCGTGGCCTGGGGTCGCCCTGGAAGCAAGGTCACTTGCTCAACGACCTCAGGTCACTAGGAATGGATGTAATTGCCATCAGCGAGACCAGAATTTCCGACACACGCGCACTGGCGCCGATTTTCGACGATTATCAGATCTTTGCATCTGTTAGTCGGCCGGGAATGGGAGGTGGAGGGGCTGTGCTGTTTAGGAAATGTCTGGATCTCGAGGTAAGGTCAATCTTCCGGGATCCTGACGGAAAGTTGGTGGTCCTGGACGTGAGCAATAGCGAAGGTGGTGCCTTTAGACTGGTGGCCGTCTACGCCCCTACTGGGGCCGGTCGGCCGGACTTCTTTAGGCGCCTGGAAAACTTTCTGCTTACGTCTCGCCCTTTACTGTTAATAGGGGATTGGAATGGCATCTTAGAAGCACGCTGGGATTGTGTGGGAGTATCTGATAGGAGCGGGGGGTGCAAAAGCCTCAAGTACCTGATCAGCCAGTTTCAACTGTCTGACAGGTACCGACTAGATTTCCCTAATGCGCCAGTATGGACCTGGACCAATCGCATAGGGTCATCTAGATCGTACATAGATAGGATTTTCATTAGGAAAAGAGATAGAAATAGTGTAGGATGTCCACATTTTAAAACGGTTGCCTATTCAGATCACAAGCTTGTGATCTGTATGGTCGACCTAGATAAGACACGTAGGTTAGGACCTAGCTATTGGAAGCTAAACATGTCGTTTCCGGCACGTAAAGCTTACAGGAACCGGGTCAACAACTTAGTTAAGCAAAAGTTGACAGGGGGGGGGGGGTTGTCAACAACAGGTGGTGGGGGGCTCTCAAAAGAGAGATTAGAGCAACCTCGATAGGATTTAGCAAAGAAGTAGCAATAGAGAAAAATAGAAAGGAGGAGGGTCTGATAGCTAAGTTAGACGAGGCTATTTGTAGTGGCATTGCAACAGACGTGCTAGCGGCGAGAATGGCACTAGACCATTTCTTCAATGCGAAACACGAAGGTTGCATTGTCAGAGCTAAGGCGCGTGCTCTGAGGAACGAGGGAACCAAAGCTGCCCGATGGGCTCGCTTTGCAGAGACGCAGCGTGGAAATAAAACCACAATTCGGTCTTTGACGGATCGAGATGGACACGAACTGAGCGATTCCAAGCAGATGTGTGAGGCCTTTCGCCAGCACTTTGCTCGATTGTTCGGGAGGATGGGTGAGTCGGAGATGGCGGCGGACTTCAGTCCCTACCTCGACGGCTTGCCACGCCTCTCGACGGCCGACGCTGAGCGCTGCGAAGAGCCGATAACATCAGCCGAAATTCAGGACGCCCTTGTCGGCTGCTCGGGGTTTGGTTCGGACCAGACCTCCAGGTGGATAAGAATTGGGACGAGGTGACGAGCAGGATAGCCAACCTCACCCAGAAATGGGCTGAGAGAAAGCTATCACTGAAAGGGCGGGCGGAGGTGGCGAACGCGTACATCGCGTCCGTCATCTACTACCGCCTGACCGTCGTGCCTTGCCCCCGTCCACGCCTCGCCAATTTGGAACGGCTCTTTTTCAAATTTTTGTGGAGGGGACGGGTCCCGTTGGTGAGGCGGTCCATCTGCTGCCAGCACCCTCTTCGTGGAGGGCTGGGCATGCCGTGGCTAATGATGCGCAGACATGCGCTGAGGCTGCGACATCTCCAGATATTTTGCCTAAACGGTGAACAGGTGTGGTCGCCGTTTGTTAGACGGGCCTTTCCGCAGCTCATCTCTTTGACTGAGCTGCAGTCCTGGGTCAAGAAGAGACCGAGACTGGGCGACTGGCATCTGGAATGTTGCCAGGCGCTCACTGCACTCTGCAAGGTGGGCAATGCGGTCAGTGGAACTTCCACTCAAGATTTCTATAGAGGATTAGTGGAGGGCAAGTGCGATGACGTACTAGGAGAGGCTCTGGGCGTCAACGAAGTAGAACTGACCAGTATGTTCCGGAGGACTTTCGAGCCGGGGACGATGGATAACTTCCAGAAATCCCTCGCTTGGCAGTGCTACCGGGGGGCGCTGCCGGTTCGGGATAAACTCTACAGGCACGGAAGTGCTGTCAGACGAACCTGCCCGAGATGCGCGCAGAGCGACGAAACCGTTCTGCACGCACTCGTCCAGTGTCCGTGCATTGCTGACTTGTGGGGTTATGTCGAACAGCTATTGTCGCGTGTAGAACGGATCCGGCTATCGTCCGAGTCCATAGTGAAGATTGACCCGCCGCCTTCTTTTGGTCAGGAAGGGCAGGCAATTTTCCTCTGCCTGGTGGCAGTAGCGAAAGAGGTTGCATGGTGGACCAGGTTGAAAGGACTGAAGACAGACACTTTTCTCTTCGGCCAATCCCTCATCAACTTCTTCAAGTTTCACTTGGAAAGGAAGGTGAGGGTGGAGAGAGAAGTGCTGCCCCCCAGTACATTTACTGAAAGGTGGGTGAATGTGGCGAGAATGGCCCGCGTGAGTGGGCCTACTCTGATCATGCGCCTGTAGGCTGGTGAATTCGAGAAGGAGAGGGGTGCCCTTCCCGGGTGCCCTAGGAGCGTCGGGTGGCTCAGGACTGGTGGGGTGCTTGAGTCAACCCTGGGTGGTGATCCCTCTTATTGGGGAACTTTCATTGTTGTATTTTTATTGTTATTTTGTTTTTTTGTTATTTATACTTACTCGATCTCTATGTAAACCCCCACTGTCCCTGTCTATTGTGTTGTCCCCTATATGTCGGCCCTTGTGGCCAATAAATGAAATCATTATTATTATTATTATTTATATCTTCATTGTTAAATTAGTCTTGCACTTTTACTCGACCTTATTGTAAACCCCACTGTCCCTGTCTTTGTATTGTCTCCTACATGTCGGCCCTTGTGGCTAATAAATGAAATCATTATTATTGCTTTGACGCATAGAGTTACGGCCCTTGCCATTCTGAGTTCAAATCCCGCCGAGGTTAACTTTTTCGTTCATCCTTACGGGGTCGATAAAATAAAGTACCAGTAATGCACTGGGATAATTGCTGGCCTTGTGCCAATAGCAGAAACAATTATTATTATTATTATTAAACAAAATCAAGAATGGCAACAACAACAATAGCAAGAGTTTCAGGAACACGCAATCACAACAACAGTAAAACAACAACAACAACAGTAATAACAACAGTAAGAAGAGCAAATCAAGCAGAAACAATGAGAACAACAACCATAACAACAACAACAATGGGGACCATTTGTTACTTTTGTTGATATTGCTGTAGTATGTTGTTCTAATGTGGTAAAGTTCATTGAAAACACACACATGCTCATATATACATGCAAAGACACGCACACGCAGACACACATGCAAACACACACACACTGGAAGAGAAACATACAAACGCACACACTTACACACACAAACACAGACGCAAACACGCACACACAAACACACACGCAAATTCCCCCCCCCCCCCCACACACACACGCGCATGCACACTCGCACACACACACACACACATAGAGAGACATACCCACATCCACCAACACAATCATTTTATCCTTTTGCTTTTGGTTTGTGTGTGTTTTTAAAAATATATTCTGAAATGGATCTCCGTAAGTTTCGACGATGATTTTTCGGACTGTTCAATCTACGGAAGACCCTGCACACGAAATTAACGTTTTAGATAAATATAAATAATTTAAAACAAGCGGATTGTATCTTCGAAAAGTGCTTCGGTATCAAAAGTGTTAAATATACAACCCTAAACCTAAACTTAACCCTAACCCTAACCATAAACCAAACATACCCTTACATCTAACACTAAGCCAAACCCTAACGCTAACCCTAACGCTAACCCTAAAACTAACTCTAAACCTAACCGTAACACTAACACTAATATTATGTCAAAACCGAAACTAACACTAACTCTAAACCTAACCCTAAACCTAACCCTAACCATAAACCCCAAACCTAACCCTAACCATAAACATAGCCTTAACCCTAACCCTGACCGAAACATAACCTTAACCCTACTCCTAACCCTAACCCTGACACCAATGCTAATCCTATCCCTAACTCTAACCCTTACCTTAACCCTAACCCTAACCATAACCATCAACTTAACCTTAACGCTAACCCCTAATCCTAAACCTAACCCTAACCCCAAAACTTACCCTAACCCTAGCACTAGCTCTTATCCTAAACCTACCCTAACCCTAACCTTAACCCTAACGCTATCCCTAACCTTAACCCTAATCCCCAACCCTAACACTAACCTAACTGTATCCCTAACCCTAACACTATCCCTAACCCTAACCACAGTGCCTAGCCTAACACGCCCCCTAACTCTCAACCTGACACCAATACTAACCCAAACTCTAACTCAGACCAACCCCATCAACCCTAACTCTAACCCTCACTCTAACTCTAACTCTAACCCTACCGCTACCGCCAATACTAACCCTAACCCAACCCGATATCAGCCAACCCAACCTCACCTAACCCTAATGCTAACACACATCACTCACTCACAGATTCCACAGCAAATATATAAACACTTGTAACTTACATTTGAAATTATGTATAGGTAATTGCAACAATTATTAACGTATATATATATAGTTATGCAAATTTTTATTTATTCATAATTGAATGTAAATATATATAATCACACTGTGTACGTGTATATGTATTTAGACATTATGTATATTTATATGTGTGTATATATGCTTGTATTTGTTTATGTTCCTCTCTGTCTCTTCGTGTGGGTTCATACTTTTGTTCATAAATATGTATGCAAAACTCCTATTTATGTTACAAATAATGTAAACACATACATAGAGGAATACACATACATACACAATTATATATATAGGTATATATATATATATATATATATATATATATATATATATATATATGCTTACATACATACATATATATATACATATATATACACATATATATACATATATATACATATATATATACATATATATACACATATATACCCATATATACACACATATATATATACATATATACATATATATATATATATATATATATATATATGTGTGTGTGTGTGTGTGTGTGTGTGTGTGTGTGTGTGTGTGTGTATACAGGATGTCCCCCCAAAATGTATACACACTGTGATTACCTGTACAGGCAATATTTATTAGAATGCTGTTGAATTGTGTATACATTTTGGGGACACCCCTTCTCTCTCACTCTCTCTCTCTCACTCTGTGTGTGTCTCTCTCTCTATAAATATATATGTATATATACATATATGTATATAAGTATATATATATATAAATGAAAGGTATAGAAAATATTGTAGCAAAAAGCCAACAGTATATATATATATTTGTTTGTGTGTGTGTGCGTGTGTAATTATATATATATGCACATATAGACATAGCAATATGATTATGCAAGTGGTTTGTTACTACACATGTTTATGAATATGGATATTGATGCCAGTTCAAAAATGTCAGAATCAAGCTAGCTTTGTCTTGGAATAATTTTCAAATAAATCAGTGATTCCGAATTCTTTTACACGAATTCCTTGCTTCATAATCACGGTATTTGGTGCCATAGCTCTGTCTGTGACTTGTAGCAAATCCCTCTTTTTCATCAGCTTTCATCTCTCTCTCTCTCCTTCTCCCCCTCTCTCTTTCTCCCTCTCTCTCTTTCTCCTCTCTCTGTCTCTGTCTCACCCTCTCTGTTAATGAAACTAAAGAACTGAACCGTTACAATCCAATAATCAGGAATTAACACAATACCAAATATTTGCAAGAATCCATAAAATGAGGCATTATTCCTCGCGTCAGTTTTATTCTGATCTGGTTTCCATCACTTGAGGTTGTTATTAAGCTATGCTAATAGAAATAACAATCAGAAAAGTAGTTGAGAATTCCTCTTCCCAATAACGCCTCCGTGTGTTCGATAACACTACATAGGATTTTAGACAAAGAACAAGTTAAAACAACCACTGAGAGTGAGATTGTGTAAACTGAAACTACGGAAGCCCGTCAAATTTATTGTACCCGGATTTCGAAGGTCCATCATTGATACATACCTATATTAGAAACAATTATTACTAATATAACAAACCGAATGGGGGCGGTGGATTGGCAATATTGGCTGGGCGTCGGACAACATGCTTTGCGACATAGAGTTACGGCTCTTTACATGCTGAGTTCAAATCCCGCCAAGGTTAGCTTAGCTATTCATCCTTACGGGGTTGATAAATAAGGCACCAGTGATGCACTGGGGTGGATTTAATATACTTTGCCCCTCCCCTTCAAATTGCTGACCTTGTGCCTAATGTAGAAACAATTATTACAAGCTGGGGGTGGTGTATTGTCAGAATGATTAAAGTGTCGAACAAAACACTTTGCAATATTTGTTCTGGCGCTTTACTTTCTGAGTCTACTCCCACCGAGGACGACTTTACCTTTCATCCTCTTAGGGTTTATAGAGTACAGGTGCTGATATAATCTACTTCCCTCCTTCCCTTGTGTCTGAATTAGAAACTATTATGCGGTGGATTGGCAGTATCGGTAGAGAGTCGGACGCCATGCTTTCCAGCATAGTTACGTCCCTTAACGATCTGAGTTCAAATCTCGCTGAGGTTGACTTTGCCTTTCATCCTTACGGGGTCGATAAAATAAAGTACCAGTAATGAACTGAGTAATTGCTGGCCTTGTGCCTAAAGTAGAAACAATTATTATTAAAGTCGGACGCCATGCTTTGCAGCAAAGAGTTACGGCCCTTTATGGTCTGAGTTCAAATCCCGCCGAGGTTAACTTTGTCTTTCATCCTTACGGGGTCGATAAAATAAAGTACCAGTAATACACTGGAATACACTGGAATAATTGCTGCCCTTGTGCCAAACAATTATTAAAAGATGTCCGGTAGATGTCAGTATTAGTAGAAGGCAAGAGAAATGTTTTGTGATCGATCTTTCAGCAAATGGATGAGTAAAAAATGAATTCATATGAATTATTGTGGGGTTTGATAGGTACCTCTTGCTGCTAGTATAACCAATGAGATGGGATGTGCTACTACTAATCCTGCTACAACTCATATATGTATTATGAGTTATGTTCGGAATGTTGACAAAGTTTTTGACATTTTTTGCTGTGACTAAACTAAGAAAATTATTACAACTGTAGCACCAAGGAACTAAAACACATATTTAAATAAAATTAAGAGAGGGTAACTATAAAAAGGCAGGCATAATTGATAACTCAAGTTTTCATTTTGTCATCTTATAAGAACCAACGTTGCTTATATATTATAATTGACATATTCTTAAGGGAAATCATTTTAAAAGAATATCAACCTTGAAAAGTATATCTTCTGTAAAATAGTTGATGTTGAATCTTCGCCAGGGGCGACGATGATTGTTACAGTTGTTCGAATAACGGAACTGCTTGGTTGTGAATTAAACATGTTTCAACGTTCCACAGACACGAGTATCCTTAATGTAATTCTCAAGGAGATTCAGCGTGATGACACATTGTGTGACAAGGCAGGCCATTTGAATTAGAGGTATAATTCATTTTTGACAGCTGAACAGGCTGGAGCACCGGTAAGTAAAAAGTCTTCCCTAAAGACCCAACACACCACAATTGTGAGTCGATTTACTATCTAATAAACCTCACACTTTCATCGTAAATAGGTAGTAAGAAACTCTCGGGAGTGCTTGACAGCAGAAGGTCTTCAGAGAAAACTCCCCCCACCAATCCCAGCGAGTGTTATGGCCCTGTTATTATTGCTGTGAATATCTTGGGTGCCAGACGAAACACGTCGTGTTATTAATTATTTCCCTTTATGTTCTGAGATCGAATTCCACCATGGTTTACTTCCCTTACATCTTACCAGTTGATTGGCCTCAATCTAATCGATTCTGTCCTTCCATCCACTAATATTGACTTTTTCTAATATAAAATAATATCATTAATAATAAGGCACACTTGACTTTAAATCTCGCCAAAGTGAACTTTGCCTTTCATCTTTTCGATATGAAATGAGGTGGATTTAATCGAATTTTCTTTTCTCCTAAAATTGCTGGTCTTTTGTTCGAATAAGTAGAAAAAGAAAAGATTCAAATCATCTGATCAGACCAAAGAATAAATGCTTCGATTGGTCTTTCCATTGCTTGTACTCTCTGGCTGTCACAACTTCTGGCAAAAGTAAGAAGACAATTGTCAGATTGGACAAAAGAAACAATGTTTTCATTGCCGATAAGAGCTTTTGGTAACACCTAACAGAAGAAACAACGGGAAATATTTTCTCAAGAACCCAACGCATCATCCATTGCCGGAATTGAACCCACAAACTTATTATCCTGAATCCAACACACTTACCACTAGGCCACGTTTCTTCACAAAATAGAAACAATTACTAAGTTACTCGATATTACAATCGATAGACACCTGTCATATTTCTCTATATACTTTGCTTTTGCTAACAGCATCCATACATATAGTACATGATTCATTGTCTCTGCACTACTACTACTAACTATTCTTCATTTGCTTTTATATTCGGCCTTATTACACGCATAACAGTCTCCCATGTGTAAAGAATAACAGTATCTTTCACAGCGATTAGGAATCCTCTGGTCTCATCTTTTATGTCCAATATTCTCAGCCAACGTTTATTCGTTTATTGGTCAACTATTAATCTTTTCAATAATGTTTATATATAATGTTTATATGTATCATGTCCAACATTTCTTGTCATCTTCTTATCATGCAGTTTTATGTGTTGTTTTATCATTGCTGTTACAGAATACACCTTTCTGTCTTATAGTCACCTATGAGTGTGTATGTGTTTGTGTGTGTATATACACGTACACACACACATTATATATATATATATATATAATGTGTGTCTGTTTAATGTGTTCCTTTCATATGTTTTAATCATTTGTGCTATTGACTACACACTTCTATCAGATAGTTGTCTCTGTTTTAGACAATATTTTGTAATGTCTGACTATAAATGGGACGTATTCTCTTTTGTCTTATTGCAATAATTACCTTTATTTTCCATTAGATTTGTATGCGCCTCATATCATATTTTATAGTAGTAATTTTATAACCAGATTCTCATTTCATATATAACCTATGTTCCTTATGTTCGTAGAAATAACTTTGCATTGTTTCAAAATAGCAACAAGGATAATATGGACAGCCACATCTCCTCTTCTTAAGAGGAAAGGATGTGTTAGCTAATCGATGTAGTTTTCCCATGTGATATTAGAATGGTAGACAAAGAACACGAGAAAATAAAATAGTACCCAGACCTGAAATATGAAATGCATAGAATCCTGAGTTGTCGCAAACTTGTTATCATCTCAAGTGAAATAATAGACTTAGAGGCAGTGGCTAAAAGTTTGAATGGCTGGCTAACGATGCTGGATATAGATGTGAATTTCCTGATTGTACAGTAGACCTGTTTATTTTGGCACAGCAAGAACCATAATAGGAGAGGTGTTGAATACCAAGGTTGCAAGAACCAGTTTGATATTGAGCAATCCAATTACCGGCAGAAGAACCACGGAATGCTGTGTAAAGAGAAGACAACAACAACAGCAACAATAATAACAATATGGTTTCTGATTTAGGCACAAGGCCAGCAATTTGGGGGGAGGGGAAAGTCGATTAAATCGACCCTAGTGCGTGACTGGTACTATATTTTATCGACCCCGTAAGGATGAAAGGCAAAGTTAACCTCGGCAACATTTGAACTCAGAACGTAAAGGGCCGTAACTCTATGCGGTAAAGCCTATTCTCCACGCTCTACCGACACTACTACCCTAACAATAACAATAATTCTTTCTAAAATTGTCGCAAGGCCAGCAATTTGGGGGAGGGGAAAGTCGATTACATTGACTTCCAGTACACAACGGGTAGTTTATTTTCTCCAACCTGGGAAACAATAGTAACTGTTTTTACTTTTGGCACAAGGCCAGCAATTATCCCAGTGTATTACTGGTACTTTATTTTATTGATCCTGTAAGGATGAAAGGCAAAGTTAACCTCGACGGGATTTGAACTGAGACCATAGAGGGCCGTAACTCTTTGCTGCAAAGCATGGCGTCAGACCCTCTACCGATACTGCCAATCCACCACCCTGGGAAACTATAATAGTGATAATGATAATGATAATTTGTTTTATTTGCCCAAAGGGCATCAGATGGAGAAGTATGATGCATTCCGGTATAGCTGTCTATGGAATACTCAGCTATAGCTGAATACTCAGGTATAGCTGTCTATGGAATACTCAGCTATAGCTGAATACTCAGCTATAGCTGTCTATGGAATACTCAGCTATAGCTGAATACTCAGGTATAGCTGTCTATAGAATACTTAGCTACTTACATTATCATACAAGGGCTGTAGCTGTAATTCAAAATGTCAGCCTTGTCACACACGATATCACGTTGAGTCTTTCTGGGAATTACGTTGATAATACAAATATCTGTGGTGTATCAAATGCTTTACATAATAATAATGTATTTATTAGCCACACAGGGGTCACATTAAGGAAACATTAAAGATGGTACAGGACGATACAGTATGTGTGTTTTTTTGCGGGAGGGGGGGGGGGAATACAATTTATAACAGAGAATAAGAAAAATAAACATAAAAAAACAAACATAAAATATTCCCCAAAGGTGAGGAGACTCCAAAGGTCACTCGTGGAGAAATCCCACTAAAACACACGATCACCCTGTCTGCTAGAGCAAGATGGACTGTACCTGTAATTGAAATTGTCAGCCTTGTCTCACCCAATGTCACGTTGAGTCTTTCTGAGAATTATGTTGATAATACAAATACCTGTGGAGTATCCAATAACTTGAATAATTATACAAGGTGGACTCTACCTGTAATTCAAAACTGCTACCTTGTCCCAAACCGTGTCACGCTAAATCTCCCAGAGTGTTTACATTAAGGCTACACATCTGTGAAATATTCAGCTATTTACTGTATAATACACGGGGAAGTCTAACTGCAATTCAAACGTGCAATATGGAATCCTGTCACATATTGTGTCACTTTGATTCTTCCTGAGAACGACATTAAGGGTTAGTTTCCATTTCTGTGGAATGGCTTGTGGAATGTTTAGTCTTTCGTGCGTTGATTTCATGAACAGATTGTTCCGTTGATCCAACAACTGGATCATTTGACGGCGGAACCGACAGAGGTCCAACGCTCATATACACAACACTATACATGAGGGTTTCTGATATAGGCACAAACCCAGCAATTTAAATTAAATTGACCCAAGTGCGTGACTGGTACTTTATTATATCGATGCTGTAAAGATGAAAGGCAAAGCTAACCTCGGCAGGATTTGAACACAGAATGTAAGGGGCCATGACGCTATACCGCAAAGCAGGGTACCTGAGTTCTATCGATTCTGCCAATGCACTGCCCTTACAATATACATAATGAAAGAAAACATCTGTA